>VXAZ01008033.1:35695-73329 GCA_013399875.1 Gymnorhina tibicen
GAAGGGAGGGCGGGGGCGCGCGGTCACGTGGGGGGCGCGCGCGCGCGCGGCGCCGGCGCCATCTTAGGTGTGGGCTGAGGGCACCGCAATGGCGGCCTGAGGGGAGGTCAGGGGCGTGAGGGGAGGGCCCCCCCCCTTCCCCCAAGAACGTGTCTGGCCAGCTCCTGGGGCACGAAAGGGACACCCAGAGGGGAAAAACAAAGCCCGAGGGCACAAAAGTGATACCCAGGAGGAAAAGCAAAGCCTGAGGGAAGGCTAACCCCCGAGACAGCCCCACTTGCCGCCCTCACGCTCAGCCAAGACACAAAGTGTGACAACTTCCCTCCAAAACCAGCCTTAAACAAGCAGTTTAACAGGAAAAACACCCTCCCTTGTTAATAAAAAGCAAGCGTGGGGTTCCTTTGGCTGCACACACACGGCAGTGCTGCCCAGCAAGCCAATAATTAATAGAGCCATTGATGATTTATTTCAGCACTGTGTGAGCCGGGTACTTGGCGTATTCCATAAATCCAGCACAACCACCCAACTTCCAACACGGTTATTTATGCACAGAAATCCAGAGCTGGTAACTTCCCGAGCACAGCCCCTCTTTTGGGATCGATCAGTAATTTCCACACGAGTTACGTAAGCCCAGCCAACTCCTCCACGTGCTCAGGGGAAGCGCCTGCACCTCTTTTTGACCTGTAGGCGTGAGTTTTAGCGTTACGATGAACGTGGTTCGGCTGCAGGATACACGGGATTTGAGCGTTTCGACAAGTTAGGAACATACACAAAGACAGACCTCGACATCTGGGTTTATTACGCATCCTTAAAACTTGGTAGTTCCAGGGTGTCCTTGAGGAAGGGATGCACTAATTAGGTCTCTGCGTGAAAGCATACAAAGATCTTACGTTAAAGAACGTCCTGGCTTCAGACAATTTCGATCTATCCCGCGTTTTCCAGCAGCAGGAGCGATTCAGGGCACGGCTGCTCCGTGCCCGCCGAGGGGACATTTCCAGTGGGGAAGTGGCTCCCTGTGATCCGTGAGAGCGGCGCCAGGCAAAGAGCCCTCGTTCCCTCGCTCTGCCCGTGGCATAAGCAAACACTGTTAATTTATGGCCGTTTGACGGCGCCGGAATGGAATTAAACGGTCGGGAATTAAACGGGATTAACACGAGGCAGGTTGTGCTCCGCCGTGTCCCGTCGCCGCGCACCGGCTCCGTTGGCAGGGCAGCCGCGGGGCCGAGGACAGGGAAAAGCGGCCCGGGAGTCATTAACAAAAATAACAAAATCTCAGCGGCGCTTGTTGAGTCAACGCCGCCGATTTGGGGAGCGGAGGGGAACCTTGGTACCTGGCTAATTCTCTGTAGAACAAATTAACCCAGTATTGTGTCTCTCATTATTCTTATCCTCACTTGGCTGTTGTTAAGCCGTTTTCTATTGTCGTTCCTCTCAATAAAATCTGTGACTTGAATAAATTTCCCCCGCAACTTTGTAGTGGCACCACACCTGTGGTATCAGCTGAAGATTGTCCTTTATCTGTTCCTCACAAAAAAGCTCCCTGATTGAAGCTTCCTATTGTAGTGCTTCTCCTCCTGGAATTTTGTAGGGAGCACGGCAGCTTAGCGTTAACATTTTGTTTGTATTGATGAGCAATCAGTTGTTTTTCTGATAATGCCGAAGAAAACAGAAGGCTGGCGGACGCGAACGGAACGCGATCGCCTTATCTTATAATTACTTTGGGTAAACAAGTGCTGGGAAAAATTAATGCCGCAACAGACAATTCCTTGGAAAGCCGGTCCGAGCACCAGCAGCTGCACCGGGCCGCCAGCCCGGGTCTCGCCCCCACGAACTGCGCGTCCACGAGCACGGCGCAGAGCGGCGCGCCCGCGGCACGAGCAGGCAAGGCTTCCCGCTCGGGCACTTCCCTCGGATGAGTGGCGTGCCGATGGGAATCTGTTCGGGCTGTACGGATTCCGGTCGCCCTGTCCGTCAGCGTCACCTGCCATCAGCCCCGGGCTGCCGGCGTGACAGCTGTGAAGGAGCGCGGGGAAGTTGACTGGCAGGATGTTTCGCATCTAATGAGTCTGTGCACAATAAGAGCATCGCAAATAACGCCGCGGAGGAACTCGGCTATCGCTCCGACACCGAGAGGCAGAGATTGCCTGCGCACGGCTCCGCAGCCGTCTGTCACCTGTCACGGGCCGCTGTCTGGGGCTGAGCCGGACTGCGGTGGCGACAGAAAGCCCCACAGGCTGGTGTCACGCAGCAGACGGAGAGCGCGCTGACATCAGCTGCCCGGAGCCACTCGGGGAGAGCTTAGAGCTGCAAAGGCACCGCGCAGCCTGGGGAATGTTCCCCGGCAGCGCGGGCTGCTGGACTTGTGCAGTGGGGCTGCTCCTCCTCTCCACGCACCTCCCAGCCCTTGAGCAACGTGCCCACCCCACAGCACAGGGGTTTCTCTGGGGGCGGCAGTCCCACAGGACACGGGGAGTCGGTGTGGTAAAAAAGGACGTGAAAGCCCCCAGTGAAGCCCGGCTTTAGTCCTTTAGTCGAGCCCAGCCGTCTCCCGGGATGTCAGCCCTGGTCACAGACTCACCCAGCTCCATCCTTGGTGCAGCAGATTTCCCAGTTCCCAGAATATCCCGGGCTGCACCCTCACCGATGGCAGACCGAAACCCACAGCAGCCGGCTGTGCCAAGGGCTCCTGCTCAGTTCCATGCCTTCTGCAAGCCATTCCATGCTGTTGAGCTCTAAGCCTACGCGTTCCTTCTATTAAACTGAATGTTGCTCCCATTTCTAGCCAGGTTTCGAGGGATGGGGTGCAGAGACTGGTGCCCGTGCTGGGAGATGCGGGGCTGCAGCACAGCACGGCTTAATTGGGGTGCTGCTTTCTGCTTTTGAACTTGTCGCCATTTATGAATGGCTTTTTTTTTAACATGTCCCCTGGTTTCTCCCTCCCAAAGAAAATCTCATGTTTAATGAACTTAATTTTAGATAAAAGGAATGAAAAGAAGAAAATTAAAAATGCATGAAGCTCCTAGAGTCATCCAATTACTGTGATGTCCACACAGCAACGCCAGCGCGGATTTCACAAAGCAGGGAGAAGCAGGAAAGCACCGGGGCTCGCCACATGTAAATGCTGCTCTGTTCCAAAACGTGCTGAATTACAAACGGGCGTTTTATGCATTTCTTCTTCTTGATCTGTTGCAGAAGAAGATAAAGATCAAACATGCCAGCCCGCCCCAGCAGCGCCTGTCTGCATACCCACAATGCTCGTCTGCTTCTTCCCAAACCCCGTCTTAGCGCTGGAGTCCCAGTGCTGGGATGCAGACAAGCCTCAGGAGGGGACTGTCGGGGGGCAGGAAAACACTGCACACGCACAATGTACAGGACCCATAACGTTTATTTGGTATTTAAATTTTCCTTGCCACCAAAGCGACGAGCAGCGCTTCGGCCCATGGCGCGCTCACCATGTGAAAGAAAGCAGAGTTTGTTTCTTCCCAAAAGCCCGCACGAGAATCTCAATCGTAGAAGTCATCGAAGTCGTCTGAATCCGCGCCGTGGGTCTGTGGGCGCAGAGCAGCCTCGAGCTCGGAGCTGCTGTCGTCAGATTCGCCCCAGAACGCTGCGGGTGAGGAGACAGAGAGCAGAGCTGTAAAACCTTTTCCGTGGCGATGCTGTTTGTCGCGGACGTGAGCCCGGGACAGCTCTCCCGAGGCCGGCCCGGGGGTGGGAGCCGGGACCCCGGCCCCAGGTGCACGTGTCCGGCGCAGTGCCCGGCAGCGGCGCGGCTGTGCCCGGACAGCAGCCTCATTCAGTGCTCCCACTCCATTGTGCCGCAAGGTAGCCGGGCAAGAGCATTTCCACTCCAAGCAATTTACTTGACCAGCTGCTGCCTGAATCGCAGCTTTGTCTATTCTCTTCCCCTTTCTCCCACTACTTGACCCTGCGGTGAGGTCACCAGCGGGCCATGACGTCACAGAGTTGGCACAAAAACGGCAATGACGTCACACGTGAAAAATCACCACTTTTGAGATCAGATCAGATCCAGGCAGGCCTGATCTTGTAGCTTTAACCTTAGGCTCTGGGAATCAGCAAACCGTTTCCCTGACAGCAGCAGAATCCCACAGCAGTTCAGAGTGCCTGAGAGATTTCTGGAGATGTGAATTTGAATTCATCTGACCCACGGACAGAACAGAACGGGAAGTGTGGCACATGCAGTCCAGGCCGCAGCGGCTGACAGAGCCGTGCTCTCTGTTCCCACCCCTTCCAGAGGCTGCTGGCTGTCCAAAGGCAGCGTGGGTTGCCCGGGATGAGGCCCAGGGCTCGGACAGGGACAGCGGGAGGAGGAAGGCTGTCACACCCACAGGGACACTGCAGCTCGTGTTTGAGGCCCTTCGGTGCCTCTGACGGCACCAGCTCCATAAACACCTTATCTACAAATGCAGCAGCTGCATCTTTCATCCTCCATCCCCGGACCCCTGGGCCGCAGGGCTGCGCTCCTGCCAGGAACATCAGAGCAAGCCCCGCGCTCGCTCCCACGCTGAATGGCTCTGAGGAAAGGGGCCGGGGACGCGACAGCCTTTCAAGTGCCACCAAAGCAGCCGTCCTTGATGGCATCCGTACCTCGGTTCCAGGCCACACCTCTAAAAGCGGGCCATTCCGGACTGCCAGGCACCCGGAGCAGGGCTCCGGGCAGAGCTCCCGGCTCCCAGCGCTGCCCCGCTGGCAGGAGGCTCCGTTAGAGGCGGCTGCGGGCCCCAGTGGGCCTTGCAGGGGGTGAAGGGGAAACCGGGATGTGTGGGGAGCGAAAACACGCAGGGCCCGGACACCGGTTCAGAACAAAACCAGCCTGGCCACAGACAAAACCTTCCAGCTGCACCCACGTCCTGGGTCACAGGGAAGACCAAGGAACCCTCAGGTTTCTCCTCCTCCAGGTTCCCTCCAACTGTTCACTGGCATTTGATTAAAACCTGCAAAAATCCCAACTCATTCCACACCACCCGCCCCTCTGCCCAAACACCTCCCCTCTGCCCTGGATCTGCCCACCTCAGCTCCCTGCTGGCTCCCATGTTGAATCAGGGAAATTCCATGCTTTCCCTTCTCTGTACTCCATACAGGTCATAACGTTGTTCTGGGAGGGCTTCTACAGTATAAATTAAACCAGACGGACACTAATTTTCAGTAGCGCAACATTCATCTCTTACCTTTGGATTTTATGGCAGTTACCGTTTCCTTCCTCAGTTCAGTCCTGTAAAAGATTTCAAATAATCAGCACAATGTCTCCAATTTAAAAAAAAAGTAAGTGACTTTTAAAAAAAATACTGTGAAATGGTTTAAAAAAACAACAATCAGTAACTTCCGTAACTACTTCTTTTCTTTTTCCCCCACCAAATAACTATTTGATCACAGGCTTCTTCACCTAAAAGGTGGAGAAATTCACGTGCAGCAGGGACACTGGTCCAGCTGTTCCTGGCATCGTTCCCTGTTATCCGCACTGATCCACACCAGCACTGAGTTAAGGTACAGAGGAGCAGGGCCTTGTCGAGCTGCTGCCGCCTTTCAGAGCACGCGAAGTACGGAAAGACAAAATCCAAACAAAAATAAATCCCCCCCAAGCGCTGCTCCCCGCGCGCTCCTCTGGATCCCGGCGCTGTCCCCCGGCCCCATTGGAAATGTGCAGTCTCCGCTGCCTTTGATCTACCTTGATGTGTGTGCAGCCCGAGCCTGCTCTGCTAAATGGCTGCTCTTGTGTCTGGAGCATCACAGGCCCTTTTGAATCTCTCAAACAAGCTGGAATCATTTTGATCTTTTGTGTGCAGCGCGTGCATTGTGCTGGGGCTGGGGAATAATCGCACGGGGGCAAACACGGGGGAGAATTAACTGTTGCAGCAGCAGTCCGGCAAGAAGCTCCAAAAATAGAGCTTCAGCTGATTTTAATAAGGGAGATCAAACAGGAGGTATCTGGGACATCGCCGGGCCATCCAGTGAAACATAAGCCAGTGTCAAGGTGCAGTTTGAAGCTCTGGCCTCGGTCACAACAGGACTCTCTGAAATGTCCGTGATTTGCTGCGTTTCACTTAAAAACGTGGCAGCCAATACACAAGTGCTTGAAGCGGGAAGCTGCAAATATTCCACTATTGTGGAGGCATTTCTGAAGGAGACAAGAAAGAGCAGGGATGATTCCTTGCTTGCGTTACCCTCAGTATTCAGTCAGAATTTGGGATCGCAGCTGGAAAGCCACGCGTGAAGTTTCACACACTGCAGCTACCAGTGGCACAGCCACTTTTCCTTTTCATCCAGAGAAAGCTCCCACTGTTTCAGTCCCGTTTCTTCCCCAAAGGCTCCCGCTTTGCAGGCAGAAATTCCCAGGTTATTAAGCACAGCCCAGGTTCCACCAAGGCAGAAGTCCCAGTACCAACTGACAGCTCTAGCAGAGTACTAGCAGTGCTTCAACTCATTATTACTTTGTTCAGCAAAAACTTTAAACTGCTGGGCTTCAAAGGTTTCTCCAACACTCCTTTAGTGCACCGTCCCACCGCCTTTCCCTTTTATTCCGAGCAAAACCCCACACTGCCTCACGCTCTCACTTCTCCTTCAAAGACATTCACTCGACAGGCTGCCCAGAGAGGATTTGGAGCCGGAGCCTCTGGGCTGATCCTGCAATGCGCTGAATGCCCCGAGCTCCCGCTCCCTTTAGCCAGGTCTCCTGGCCCTCAGCACTTCCCAGGAGGTCCTCCAAGCATCCCAGGCTCAGCCCGTAAAAATGTGCTCGAGAGGCTGCGCTGTTTTTCCCTGTGTGTGGAGCACAAAACCACTTGTTGCTGAGCTGCAGCTGGCCAGGTTCCTCCTGTGGATGCTGGCACAGGAACCATTTCCAGTAGCTGAGGAGCAGATCAGGGGGCAGCAGCCGCCGCTTCCCCTCGGCCACATCCCGGCCTGCTGCTGGGAACGGAGCGTGGGGTTCCTGGAATTTTCAGTTAGCTTCTCACTAAAGCCATGTGACAGCTGAGCTTGTCAGTTCTGTCCCACTCCTCTGCGTGGTTCAACCCCACAACAAACACCAGCGGGTCGGCGCTTCGGCTCCGGTGCTGAGGATCACCAGGGAGGACTGCCCAGGTCTCCAGGGCTTGGTCCTCCAGATCCAGCTGAAGGATCCATGGAGAAAGGACGACCATGGCTGTAGGAAGATCTGGAGACCTTGCCACCGCCACCCCAGCTCCCCACGAAGAGAAAGATCAAAGCTGACAGGAGAGCAGGGAGAGAGATGTTTGTGTTCTACCAAACGCCATCCGTTCCCTGGGGTTCATCTCCCCAGGGCTAATCCACCACGTGTGGAATGGGGTTCGCTCCCCAGAGAGCCTGGAGCCAAAGCCAAACACAGCCATCCCCAGAGAGGGAGATGGGGACAGGGCGGCAGCAAAGGCTGGGCAGGAGAGCTGTCAGCACAGGGGAATGCCCGGCAGATACGGAAAATGGAGCGAGGACATCAGAAAGGCCGGAGGGGAAATGGCAGCTCCCCCAGGCCAAGCCTGGAGAGCGCCGCAGGGAATAAATCCCGGGATCAGGTGTGCAGCATTAGGCAAAGCCGGCAGATGCAGCGGCACCTCTGCGTCGCGCTGCAGCTGCGCTCGGCAGCCCCGGCCGTGGCAGCGCTCCCCCAGCAGTCGGAGCACACAATGGGCACAGACCTCCGCCGAGACATTTTCGGGGTATAAATGGAGCCAGGCCGGTTCCAGCGCCTCCACTAATCCCCCGCCGTGACCCTCCGATATCCATTTACACATTTGCTTCTTCCCTAAAATAATTCCAAACTGAACCCAGGCTCTGACAAAGAAAAAACCCAAACCAGTTTCACTTCAAAGGGCCTTTTAATCTCTCCATTTCCCTGATGAAACAGGCTTTTTGTATTGAAGATGCTGCAACAGTAAGAAATGAAAAAGCTCCAAGAAAATATTTTTTCCTCTGTAAAGAAAATTAATATTAAGAGGAAAACGCCAGCACAACAAGAACCAAGTTAACCAAGGGGGCTCTCTGGAAAACAGCAGAAAACGTTTACTGTGGCCTGAGTGTCTTTTCGCTAATGCACCTGTTGAACTCCTGTGTTTTAGTGTCAAGCAAAAAAGACAGCCAAAAAAACTGGGATGTCCTAACCCACCCTGGAAAACCAAGTTATCTACAGTACGTATTCTGCGCGGTGTTACACAGGCAGGGTAAACTCAAAAGTCCATTCATCGTGCCAGGGTTGGAGCAGTAACACTGAATTTCAGTAGTTACACTGCGAGTGGGATGACCCTCACGTTAGGATACAAAGATTTCTATCAAGCTGTGTCTAAGACCGGTCTCTGTTTAGATTCACCACGCTGGAGGAAAAAACCCCCGCTGACACAAAGATGCATCACAGCGCTTCGAGGAAGCTGTGCAGGAGAGCAGGGGCGGTGCCAAAACCTCCACTGTTCCCTCTGTGCTCTGCCGGCAGATGTTGGGTATCTCTCTCCGCGAACCCGGCACGGCATCGCCACCCCAACAGCGCTGCTTCTGCAGCAGCTGGGCGTGCAGGCAAAGGAAACAAAGCTCACGCTAACAGCTGGAACAGCGGAGAATCCCACTGGAATTTTCAGGCAGCTTCTTACAGAAGCCATTTGACAACTGGGAGCACATCAGGGAGATAAAGCCATGGGATCCTGGCTGGTTTCTGGGTGCACTTCCCAGGAATCCAGACCCACACGGTGCCACTTTCCCTGGAATTCCAAAGGAAATGCGTTTGTGCGTGTCCCGAGCACTGCCAGCCCCAAAGCTCTGGGATGCCCCCTCAGAGCACAGCGGAGTTTTCGGTGTCGGCACTGGTTCGGGAAGGTGGAGGGGGGGGATGCGCGGAGCCCGAGTGCCCCCCGATGGCCAAAGCCGACGGGCCCGGGAGTGATTAAGAGATGAATTCGACTCTGCCAACTTCTATTTGCATGTCACTACAGCTGTGTTGGGCAACAGGGCTGAAAACCAGCCTTCAGAGACCCCCCCCGAAGAGTCCTTCCAGCAGATTAATTAAAGTTTGAAATACTTTACGCCGTGCTGGTGTCCTGACAAACCCAAAGCGGGCTTTGGTTCTCAGCTGATAACGCACCTTTAATCTGCAGATTATCTGGAAGCGAGACAGCGCAAACAAGTCAAAGGAAAATAAAACGCTTGCATCCGAAATGGGGAATTCCCAGAAAGCGAGTGACCTCCACCGGCCGCATCCATCGCTACAGCCCCCCGGAATGCCACACACATCGCTGCCCACCCGCCTGCGCTCGCCGGCAGCCTCAGCCCTGACTTCTGATACCTTCTCCCCACCAGGACCGTGTAATTTAACGCCCTCTCTCCTGCTGCAGCACCCTGACACCCCACCCAGAGGTGCCTCTCCGTGCACGCGTGGAAACATTCCCCCGGGGAAAGTAAAGGAGCCAGGGAAAAGCAGTTTTCTCGCTGGAGGTAGAGCGGGCGGCATTTGCGGGAGAAGAGGAAGCTCTGGCATGCACCGCCGAACAAAAGGGAACAAGTGGTCTTTACTCGGAGAGCAGCTTCCTATTAAGACTCACTCCGTCGTACATTATGCCTTTCATCCCCACTCAACCACAAAATGATTTTGCTGTAGGAAATACAATGGCAGAAAAAGATTTACATTGAAAGAATCTTTAATAATAAACTGTTGCAGATCTGCCTACTTCCCCATGATTTATAATACAATAAACATCGGATTCTATTAAGTCTCATGCACTGAAGACACGCACTGAAAACCCGAGTATGAAAGCCCTCAATTCTTCCCTTCTCCAGGCCCATAATAGTGAAACGAGCATGGATAAATGTGCTAAGAGTATCTCTTTGCATCTTTTATAGCTTGTGTGTATCAATCTGTAAAGCTTATTAAGAAAGTCATTGCTATGCAAAGCAGCACCCAATCTCTTTCTCTTGCTTTTCAACAGCGCGCAGTGTTTAGCCAATAGGGCCGGGCCCCGGCCCCTCATTCCGCATTCATAACATGCAACATTTGCACAATGTGTATCTCAAAGGCTGCTGAATAGAAAGCCTTAATACTCATGTAAACAACTGCAAACCAATTACTTAATGAATCAGGCCCACACATAATGAGGTGCCAGACAAAGAGCTATAAATGCATTTTTGCGCCCGAGCCTCCGCTTTAAAGTAAAATCCCTCAGCTGTAGTTTGGGCTTAACTGGCACATGATAATTATTGTCTGGGGGACATCAGAGGAGCCACGGTTTTTATTCCGGTCCGGCGGGGTCCGCGCCGAGGTCACTCATCAGCTCAGTGACAAAACGCGGCAAAGGAGAATTTATAAAGTGCCACGGCCGAGCTCGCAGGGATGTTTATTCTCAAGTAGTGGGTTTGAGACCACTTGTGAAAGCAATAAAGCCCGAGGAGTGGCTGCCGGGAGCGGAGCTGCGGCGCCGAGGAGCCGCAGCACGGCACGGCCCGGCTGCAAACAGCTCTGCCTCTTCCTCCTCCCTCCTCCTCCTCCTCGTCGTGCCGCGCTCCGGGCAGCCAGCACCGAGGGCTGCCCCCAAACCCCGCCGTGGGAAGGCTGTGCTGGGTTTGGCTCGCTTACAAGAACTCACTCTTACGCTGACTTAGGGGTTTATTACAGCGGTTTTCTAACGCAGCATCCCTGCACGAGGCGTGCTGCTGCTGAGCACCGACAGGCCTGGAATTACAGACCGGAGGGACGTATTTGAAATCTATGACAAGTCAAAATTGGAAGAAAAGGGAAAAAAAGGGCAAAAAAGATGTACAGCATCTACCTGAGGCAGAAGTAGCTGCAGGCACGATTACACGGCAGTGCAGCAGCAATGGGCTTTAGCTTGGAGAGCTTTGATTTTAAATAAAAAATAGTTAATTTTAAATTACACATTTTATTCAGCTGCAGCGATCCTGGTAAGTTAAGTTCTCAGGGCCCCATCCTGCTCTTCCTGCTGTCCCAGGCTTCAGGGGAGGGCTAAAATGTAACGTTTCAAAAACACATCTACAGAACACCCTTGCATTTCACAGCACAAGGCAGAGTAACTTAGCTCATCGTTCTCAAAGTTCCAGAAAATATAGAAAGAGAAAAAAATTGAACGTAAGATAGTAAGAATTAATCCCACGCAAAAGCAGGAACGCCAGTCATCGATGCTGGGTTACAGCTTGTATTTACTGTGCTTGAATCACAGAAATTCTGTGATTTTAACAGCAGTTGCGGAATTGGAACTGGCTTCACCCACAGCAGCCTAAAAACCCGTGTCATGGACATGGGAGGAGCTCATAACCTGAGGTGTTCCAAACCTGCAGTGCCTGATTACAGAAACACCAACCTTAACCCCGGTCCAAGTTAAAAAAAAAACAAACCAGGGGAGCTTCAGCCCTTTTCTGTCGGGGTTTCTCCCTCATGGGATCGTTTCCAGCGTTACAGCTTTACCTGGAGAAGGGAGGAGCGCTTGCATCCGACAAGGAGCTGCTTTCCGAACGCGCTTCCAGGCTGGCGCTTCCTTTGGGACTGTCGTGGCCACGATCCCAACCTGTGCAGGAAAAACGGGGACTATGAACTTTCCAAGTTCCCATTTACATTGAATCAGAAAGGTTGGTTTTGTTCTCCTTCCCTTCAATGTAGATTATTTTGGAATGTTACGGTTCTGTCAATATTATTTGATACCTCAGTTGTTTTCAGCCGTTCTCTTGAATTAGATAAATTATTAGGCAATAATAAATAAATTTTGTAAAATAATAAATTCAATAAAAGTCGAATTAAACGCAGATCTCGAGATTTTTAGACTTAAACAGCCAACACCCAACTATTTATTAAGGATAAAACCTTTTATCCACACTTCCCTTTCTTCCCTTTCCCCCTGCTCTGTGGATCTCATTTCCATTCTGTAAAGATTGATTTAAAAAAAAAAAAAAAAAGAAGAGGCAAACGGATTCATTCACTGGAGTCAGACAATTGCTCATCTTTGTGTGCGCTTCCAAAGCGCATGATGCTCAAGCACAAATCCCACTTTAAAAGGCTGCTTTGCATATATATTTTTTATATATGTGTTTTTATCTATAGCGCCGAAACGATAACCAAGCCCTGCTGTCACCAACGTCCCAGCCCAGGACAACTGAGTATTTCTGTCCACATTGGATTCTTCACTTCCTAACTGCCTGTGCACATTCCCAGTCCCTTCTGCACTTGGATTGCAGCGGCACAAATCCTGCTCGGCCTCAGGCACTTCCAGCAAAGACGTGCCAGAGCCGGCCCAGGAGGAAAGAGAAATCAAGAATGAGAGGCAAAAAAGGGGGTAAATAAAAAAAAAAAGAATTACCCCCCATTTCCCATGATGTATCACAGCTCATGGTATCGCCTCTCCCAAAACCAGCGCTCAAGCTGCTGCTGCCTCTGCTTAAAGACGGATGAAGAATTTCCACCCAGGATTCACAACTCCAGAAAGACTCCAGGGCCTTTTAGGAACTTAAGTGTCCAACGTGAGCTGCTGGAGGGCGTCATCCAGCCGGACTTAAGCGCAGTGTCCAACCTGGCGCTGCCCCCAGGAACTTTCTCCATCCCAAACGTATCAAACGGTATCAAACAGAGCAAAAAGTCGGGCGAGCCTTATTAAGGCCTTGATTTGTGCACTCCAAGCGGCACCTCGGAATCCTCTCACTGGGAAGGACACGTGGGCGTGGGCAAAGTGGTGGCAGGACTGTTGGCTCGTTGAAGGTAGCCCAAAAAAGGGAAGCACAGTCCAGCTTGCGCTCTTTCATGTTCCTGTATGATATATAAAGAAGGGCTAAATTTTTCTCCTTAAGAGGGCTTTTCCTCCTTATTCCTACCCTGGAGATTTTACACCCAGAGAGCAGCTGGGGGTGGCATTCCAGCTGTTGCAAAAGCAGAGCCCAACGAGTGGAGCAGTTACACCACTTTTATTCAAATCCTCTACGGCCTTAACGCCTGCTCAAATCAAAGACACGAGCGAAGGGGAGAGAGAGAGAATCTGGTTGTGTTAAAGATTTAACAAACCTGCCCCTTCAATAAAATCAGCAATTTCCTACTCATAAATGAGACTCTTAAACAGTCATCCAGCAAAACAAGAAATAATGGGTTTTATCCTTTTTGATCTCGCATTATTCGCCTACCTCAGGAACAGCCGAGGAGCTGAACAATTTCTTTTACGTGTCTTCCCCCGATAAAAAACAAAGCATCCGCGGAGGAGCTGAGAGCGAGCCCAGATCCTCTGGGTTCCTCCCCCCGTATCCTCACATAACCTGGTATCAGAGGAGATGGCTGTTATCAGCCGGCTCCTCTCTGGCAGGGGTGATCCCTTTAAAGCCCGTTATCCACAGCCGGCCTCCCACGAGCTCCGGACAGGGCGTTAAAGAACCAGCACAAATACCTCTGGAGTATTTACCGTATATTCAAGTAAATAAATGTTTTCGTTCTCTTTTTACGTAACAGAAGTAAGAGAGAAATAAACCAAAACTCCAGAAGCATTCTCGAAGTGCCACCCTAAAGACTGCTTGGAAGTGCATCCACACAGCTCTCGCCATGAAGTCCATCAAGCCCCAAAAGGCTTCAACCAACACTTTAAAAATGCAGCAACTACTGAAATAAAAACCACCCCAAATCTGTATCCCTTAAGCTCAGAAAAAGTCATACAGCAAAAGAATCATGGATGGATGGACTTCAAATACCAGTTCATCTAAACCCCTCAGAACAAGTTGTTTGAGCCCAAAAGCCAACACGCAGAGATGTGGCTTCTATTTTAGGCCCAGAACGATTCCAGAGCCCTGGGGCCATGGCAAACGGTGATGATAAAAGGGAACGAGCAGCTGCCTGGCAGGGAGAGGAGGGGAGGTGAACAAGGAGCCCGCCAAAGATCATGGGCTGAGGATGAATCGTGTCTGAAAGGAGCAGCTTGGCTTTCAAGTGAGGTGCGAGAAGCCTCTCTCCCGGAGACAGAGGAGCAGCAGAGACAGCTCCCTCGCAAGGGACCAGCTGGAACTGGAGTTAACTGAGTTTGGCTGAGGAGCTTCTTGGCATTTTTACACACAGGAAGCATTAGAAATTGCACGTCTGCTCCACGAGAGAGCCAGGAGAGGTCGGGAAGTCTCAGTGATGGCACTGGCTGGAGGGAGCCACCGTTATCAGGCAGCTTTGGTGTAGGAGGCAGAGGAGGCTCCTGGCTGGCACGGGCACGGCTCCCGTCCGGCAGGGATCTACCCACACTTATTCTAATGATCCCCAGTCCACTACTCACGGAAAGAATCCAACCAGCAACCTCTGGAGTTGGCCATATAATTACTGGATCTTCCCCACGGAGACTGACCCCCGGTAGCACCGCCAGCGGGCCCCGGCGGGCTCAAGGAGAGGATATTCACACGGGGTAAACGTGGAACACGACTGCGAGGAATTAAAGAGGCGCTGCTGCTCCCCACCTTTGTTCCTGGCAACGTGAGCGTGGACCCTGTGATCTGAGGTTTAATCTCAGAATTCGCTGCCTCTGAAGCCACCCCCAGCGCTGAGCCCCGGGCTGTGATTATATAACCCAGTCAGTGCTGGGCCCGAGGTTAATATGCAGCCACCCCTTCCACCTGTAATGGGAATCTTTCTTCCCTGCTCTCATCTTCACTCCAGCCTGCGACTTCTGGATGCGAACACGCCGTAATGAAACCGTTTCAAAGCGGCAGCCATCAGACTGGTTTGCTTGCTTTTAAGCCCTACTCCCTTTAATTTCCCGCTTTTGTTATCTCTTGTTTATTGATCTAAACTATCCATTACTGCTCTCAAAAGCAGAGCCCACTGGGAACTTGCCACCCTGCCTCTGTAGCTTCCTCACAGAAGGACAAGCCTACCAAATGTGTTGAGGAACAGAAGACCCGATGGATTTGGGAAACAAACGACCCACAGCAAGGCCTGGCGGTGGCGTGTGCCGGACCCACTGCAGGAAATTAGCTTAAATCAAAGCCTGCTTGCCTCTGCACATAAGGGCGGCGTGGATTTCGGAGCCTGGAGCAGCCTGTTTGCATTTGCTGTGCAAAGAGCACGGCAGCCTAATTGCCTGCTGCTGCCAGACTCCGATGGAAGGGGTGCTCCAGGAGCAGAGCGAGCGAGCCGCCGTCGCTGGAGTAACATATTCCCTCCTTCCGTGAAGGAATGAGAATGGCCGGGCTCTCCCACACGCCAGCACCTCCCGAGCTGGGAAATGGCCCCGCGCACCTTCCCCACTTGCATTTTGGCAATTCCTTCTGCGGCCTGGCTTTGTCACAAAAGGCAGCAAATACATCCCCCAGCTCCTAAACGGGAGACGTTTTGTAAACGTGCACACAGAACCCACAGATCCATTTTATAGCGGCCACAGGGCTTGGCCTTTTCCTCTCCTGCAGAAAAACCCGCCACCACGGGCATCACTTATTTGGGAAGTGACCAGAATCACAAGGGACACCGAGATATTTAGGAAAATCCCCCAAATCCATTGCAAATGTACATTGATCTGCCAGCAGCTGTGGCACAGTCCCCTGGGGATTTGGGGGGACACCCCTGTGTCCAGAGCAGGCACCTGGAGTGGCAGCCGGAGCTGGAACGCCCATTACCTGGTTCTCTCCCCTGCCTTCCTTCCCCGCCGCTGGTCGGGACCGACGGCAGGCTGAGCGAGGATTCACCACTCCGGACAGGTGACCCATCTCCGCACTCTCCCGGAAGGGCCTCTCCCAGCACCGGCACAGCCTGAGATTCAAAGCAAAAACAGCCACAGCTCCATTATCCTCCCCCTCGAGTCTTCCAACACACATTTAGGCTAATCCACGCTCCCCGGGGCAATCTGCTTTCAAGGTGTTTCTCTCAGATGTTCCATTACCTTACTTCTAGGGCGTTCCTCTGGGGCTTGTTTTGGGACAGAAAATACGGACTTGAGTCTGCAAAATCTACTCAGTGCTCTGCCCTAACTCTCTCACTGCTTAGTAAAACAATTGTTTAACAACACAGCAAGAGACTGAGGCACTTGCAGCCTCTGGAATGCCATTTTTTAAAAATTTATTTATTTAAATAGTTGGCTATAACCTTTTGCATTCCATGAGTGTGCCACCATTTATAAAATGCTCTGTGTGTTCAGCACCAAACCTCACTCTGCTTAAAAGAAAGTAAAAACGCATCATTCACGATAAAAAGTCACAGAGAAGGACAAGGACAGGAGCCTCGTGTTGGTTTGCACCAGAGCAAAGGGGTGAGCTCATTCCAGCGCCTGAGCGGTGTGAAGGGTGGGGACCTTAAAAAGCCCCTTTTCCTGTGGGATGAAGCACTGGACATATTTCCCTGAGGCCCCAGGGCTGATCAGCCACGGACCGCCTGTCCTTGCCCTGCAAGCCACACCCCGCCAGGGCACAGCCGTAGCGGCGCAGAGGGGTCTCTGGTGTCCCCGGCTGACCCACCGTGAGGTGCCAGTGCCCACCTGGCCGTCCCGCGCCTCCTCTCCCGAAGCCAGCAGCTGCTCAAACATCTCTGCCACCCGCTCCGGGAGCCGAACCTGGTGCTGCTTCAGGAACGAGCCGTGGCGGCTCAGGCGAGTCCGCAGTGCCTCTGTGTCCCTGAGGAACAAACCGGCACCGTCAGGGGGACCCCCACCCACACGGGGCCAGCATGCACTGGGAAAACCCACCACCCGCTAGGGCCGCCTTAATTCCCACTTCCTCTTTGGAAAACGTTCCAAGTGGAAAACGTAAGAAGCCACTTGCGAGTTCTGCTAATGTGGGGAAGGTGGGCAGCGGTGACCATCATCATCATCATCATCATCATCATCATCATCATCATCATCATCATCATCATCACCATGATGCCTGCCCTGTCCTGAGGCTCAGGATCCAAAGACACAACCCTGGTCTCAGCACCGTGGCCTCGCTCACTCCCTGGGGCACAGCCGGGCACCCACTGCCCCAGGCTTGTCTTTTGCTCAGAAAGAATAAAAAGGGAAAAGGGAGAAAAAAAAAAAAAAGGGGTCTTTTAATGTAGAAAATCTCAATCCTGCAATCCTTTTGTTTGCCAGAGATGTTTGTTTTTCCTGTTGCTCCAGTGAAGTTTCAGAGGAGCGAATTCCAATTAACTCCACAAGTGTTAGTCCCTAAGAAACCATTGAGGAGACACGAGGAGATATTGGTGCTCGCAGCCGTATCAGCCTCGCAGGAGAGGCAGGTACGGGCACGGAGACCCTTCTGCGGCGCTCACAAGTGCCCCGATCCTGCCAGCACTCGAGCGCTGCGGAGCCTGCGACGGAGAGGGAGGTCTAGACAGAAGCTAAGCAAGACAGAATGGAAATTGGTTTCATTCCTGGGTTAAAGAGACCTAAAAAAACCCCCTAATTCTCACTTGTCCTTGTGGCATATGCACAGGAAAAAAAAAAACCAACATTTTGAATAACTGCACTTTGTTGTTTTTAAAGGCCACGTGCGTCTTCTGTCTCACACAGAATAATTTCCTTCTCAAAATTACATCTCCCATCCTTATGTGCCCAAGACTCATTGCAGATCCTGGGAACGACTGGCGGAGAGGTGTCTGGAGCTCCTGCAATTCCCTGCCTGCTGCAGGGGCCTGGGGTGGGAGGTGCTGCGGACTGGATGGGCTGGGGGGACCCTGGGCTGCCCTAGGGAATGGGAGGGAAATAAATAAACTCCTGACCGCTCCCATTCCGAGTGCCACGAGGTGCGGGCCCGGCTGCCTCGGTGCCAGATCCGGGGAACGAGAGAAGGATGTTCCTCACACCCCCAGAGCGTTCTGTGTCTCCCATACCTGGTGTGCTCCTCGTGCCCGGCCCCGCCGGTGTCCCCCGGCGAGAGGCTCCCGCTCCGCGTGCGCCGGGACACAACCAGGAGCTGCCAGAGCACCGCGGCCTCGATCACCTCGAGGTCGCCCTGAGTCAGCTCGCCGACCTCACCGTGAGCACTGCAAGGCAAAGCAGGGGGGATGGGCCCTGTGAGCACAGCCCATCGCAGGCTGGAGACAGGACAGCCGGGGGACAGCCGGAGGGAGCCGGCCACATGGTGCTCTGGGACAGACATGGGGCAGGACAGGGAGGTCACGCTCAGTGCTCGGAACGTGCCAGCTGCAGCCTCCCAGGGAGAGGGAAGCTGAGCACATCCCCTCCAGTGGCAGGCCCCGGCGGGGCAGGCCTGTTTAGGGCCCCTCTTCCTAATTCCCGAGGGATCCTCCAACCATCAGGTGCCCACAAGAATCCCAGCCTGTGGAGGCTGTGCATCACTGTCAGTAAAGCTACCAGCAATTCCCAGTTCTTGTACCCAGGGGCCCGGGGGCTGAGGAGGGACGGCGAGGGCTCTCTGTCCCTGGTTTTGACAGCACCCCAGTTCTGGCGATTCCCTCTGCTCTCTTACTGTATTTACTCTCTATTTCTGGCACGGGCCACTTGCCACCCGGGCTCCACTCACTCACCTGGGCAGCTCCGCTGTCCCCGAGGGCTGGCCCTGGTACAGCGCCCGGTGCTGGGGGCTCGTGGTCTCCACCAGGTCCTCCAGGAGCTGCAGCGCACGGCAGAGCTCCGAGAGCTCGGCCAGCATCCCGCCGGGCCTGCGGACGGACGGACAGACAGGGCCGGCAGTGACCCGAGGGGGGACGGGGCTCGCCAGCACACTCCCGTCGAGCCCCCTGGGAAAACAAACAGCCCCGTTTGAGCTTTCCTAAGCAAACAGCAAAAACCACATTTCCGAGCTCGGTAGGAAGGAGGCGGGGGGGAGCACACGAGCAAACAAACCATCCAAAAATCAGCCCGGGCTGAGCCGCTGCATGGAAATTACCCCCGTGCCGAGCACTTTAATTCCTTCACCTCCACAAGCGAAACAAATCCGGTGACCACCTACAGGTATGGGGACGGCCCTGGGACCTCAGAGGGGTTTTGATGAGGCTGCACCTCTATAATGATGCAAATGAGGACTTAACCACTGAAACAATGCCGCGGGCTAATCCCGGGACAGAGGTGTAAATGGCTATTCAGGTCCCCGCTGCCGCTTTGTGGGGCTCCCAGCCCAGGTCTCGGCCAGCATCGAACACCCCAGCTGGGGCAAAAGAGGGTTTTCTTTCTTTCTTTTCCCCGCATGCGGGAGCTGACATGTTTCCACAGTTAACCCTGGCTTACTGTGCCTCCAGGGAGAAGAGCCGTGCACAAAAACCCGCAGCATTTGCACGCTCGCGCTGAGCTGCGCCCAAAGCTGTGTTTTCCCTCCGAGTGTTGGGCAACAGTGAACAATTAAGCGGGGGCTGCTGTGCCTTTAGTCGAGTTTCCTAGACATTTAATAAGCAAAACAATGCCAGGGAGATCACATAGGCAGTTAAACAGTGCTTTCTCTTTTCCCCCCCGGCCTTACAAACCCTGTATTCCAGCGGCCGGCTCGTTTCCCATTGTTTTCCTCCCGCTGGGTGGTCCTTCCAGGGTGCCACTCGAGAGGGATACAATAATAAAAAGGGAAGGGGAAGGAAGGGACACCAACATAAAGAAAAACAAAATGTATGACAATCTGCAGCAGGCTACGGATCAGAGGTCAGCAAACAAGAGGTCCTTCTCTTTTACAGGTTGCTTCCTGGAAACAGTCTGATTAAGCTGACAGCTTGAATTATGTGTTACATTTTGTAATGCACAATCCATCTGTGCTAAGTCCTCCTCAATGCAGCTGAAGCAGCACAGGCATAAGCTCTGCCTTTTTCCACCCCCTCAGCTCGGGCCTTAAAATAGTCATCATCTTTCTCCACGCTAATTCTCAGAGACCCTCTCCCCCCGCCTGCCGCCCCCCGGGTTTAAGCCCTCAAAGAAAGGGCTGGGTGCTGCAGGGAATGGTAAGAGGACACGGAGCCTTTCCCCTCGGACCAGCAGCTCCAAGGGAGGGGAGACCAGGAGCCTTGGGAAGCGCAGCGAGCCCCCGTGTGCCGTGCCGGGGGGCTGCTGACAGAAACCCCTCCCAGGCTCTTCCCGTGGGGCGGGGTGTGAGAAGGCAGGAGCGCGGCCTCCGGTCCGCCGGCCACCAACGCTACTTCCCAACAACCATCGGTTCTAATAACTGAGGCAGCAAAGCTGCAGCACCCTCCTGTGACCTGCAACCGGGTGCAGACCTTCTGCTGAATCACCCTTTCCCAACAACATCTCCCTTCCTCGGCTGCCAACACTTCCCCGCAGGGAGAAAAACGCAAAACTCCTTAGAAAGCACAGACTGGCATCTCTGCAGTAAGACAGGAGAGGCATTTGCTCCAAAGATGGAAACTTTGTGGCTTCCTGGCACACAGCAAGGATTAGCTTTGCCTCTGGAGTCCGCCACGGTCTCTGCTCCTTTCAACAACCGTCCCTTGTACTCATTTCAGATAATTCACCAAGAGTGTACGAACAGTGCTTCCTTCCGATGCCACAGTGACACCGCTGCAGTGGGAGAGTCCAAGCTACAGATACCTAAGGCAACGAATACACAGAATCTGGGAAATTTCAGCACATTTCTTCAGCCAGCACAGGAATTTCGCCAGAGAAAACCACGGCGGGGGCTGGAGGGACACCGCGTGTTGCGAATCTGTGGTGTGACGGAGCGAAGGAAGCCGCATTCCCGTAGTTTGTGTAACCTGTACAACTGAAATTCACGTACTAATCATTTGCAAGCTTTCCCACAAGATTTTGGTCTCGTTAATTTTGCAAGGGCCCAGGTGCGCACGCTGCATTCCAGGTGCCTTGGAAAGCCCACCTGTGA
The DNA here is from genome assembly GCA_013399875.1 of Gymnorhina tibicen. Lineage (NCBI taxonomy): Eukaryota > Metazoa > Chordata > Aves > Passeriformes > Artamidae > Gymnorhina > Gymnorhina tibicen. Next base: position 56,411 of record VXAZ01008033.1, read on the forward strand.
GCTGTGAGCACAACAAGGGAACGGCTGCTCCTCCACCCCTGCCGGTTGATCTGCCTTTTCATTTTCAGGTAAAGCAAATTAAAATCGGTATCTTTTCTGCAGCACCAGCAAGCAGCGGTGATCCCACTTCCACGGCCTTGAGAAGCGGAGGCATTCAGCTTGGCATAATGGGAGGAGAGCTCTGCGCCGCGGCTCCAGCCGTGCCCCGGGGACAATGCAGGCGCTCAAACCTTGTGTATAATTTCCCCGGGCCTCGAGAGCTGCTCCACGTCTCATCAGGCGTCGCACAGTGAGGCGAGGCCTCGCCGGGGAGGGAGGGAACACAAGGTTAAACTGCCGGCGCTCGGCTCTGACTCCTCTCGCAGAGACGGGCGCTCGGTGCTCTCCCCGCTCTGCTGTGATTAACAGGTGGGATACAAAGGGAAAGCCGGGGGGAAGCTATTTACATGTAAATCAGAGGATGTTTCCATAGCAAGCAACGGCCCGATGCAAATGGAAAGGATAAAGTTACAGAAGTGTCTGCTGCTGGCCCCCAGTTTCTGCTCAGGTGTCATCTGCTAACACCCAAACCAGTACAGAGCCAGCAGCACCCCGACAAGGCACCCAGGAACGGAGGGGAGAACAGGCACTAACCAGATTTAAACACTCAAGCAGCCAGGATGGCAAAACCCAACCAGCTGGCAAAAGAGGAGAATTCCTTCTGCAGGAGCACTTGTTCTCCAGGGGTTGAAAGCGCCGCTTCCTTCGCAAAATGTCCCACTAAAGCCCCGCCAGCCCTCCAGAGTGACCCGGGCCAGCCCCGGGGACCATCTCACGGTGGGCACTGCCCTGCCGGCACGGGGATGCACGTCCCTGTCTCACGAGGGTGTCGCGGGGCCAAAAATCCAGCTGGGATGGATTTACAGCGCTTGTTGGCCACAAAATCCTGGCACTATCACCCGGCAGCAGAGGACAGGCCCTGTGTCTGCAGCGCTCTCTCTGCCTCTAGTTCCAAAGAACGTGCTCAAACAGTCCAACCCCCTGCAAGTTTTACCCAGCGGTCACTGCAATAAGATTTGTGCACCTTCAAAGAACATCATCCACATTTTAACAACAAATCCTTCCCTTGCCAGCTCCGACCCCAGTGAGGTGCCCGAAGCCCCTGAACGCCCAGCACAGGGACAGGGGAGAACTCTGTGTGAGCTCTGGCGCCCTGACCAGCGCAGCTGATCCAGGAAACAGGGAAGCGGTACCTGCGCGATGCTGGGCTGTCCAAGGGCTCCTCCTGGGCCGCAGGAGGGCTCGGGGGTGGCAGCAGGGAGCCCTCCGGAGCCTGGGCATCCCTGCCCTGCTGCTGCCGCGTGTCGGGAACGCTCGGCTTCCCCTCCTCCTTGGCTCCGGCACTGCTCCCCTCCCTTTGGGTCCAGGGGCAGCTGCTCAGGCCAAGCTTTGCCCCTGTAATAACAACAAAAAATAATGCATCAAAGATATAAAACCAGTAAGTATTCTTTTCAGAACATTAGCAGGACCACGGAGTAGACCACAGTGTAGGGAATGAAACCAAGCTTACCCACACTACTCACCCTGTGTGAGGGAGCATCCCTCCATCCCTCCATCCATCCATCCATCCATCCATCCATCCATCCATCCATCCATCCATCCATCCATCCATCCCTCTATTCCCCTTGCCTGTGGGCTTCCCTGCCCATGGCCCCTGTCCTTCCACGCTCCTCTCACAAGGGGGAGTCGAGGGAGGCTGCAGCCTTTGGGGTTTGGGAACAGACCTGGCATTCCTCAAAAACCACCTCAGCACAGAGACCAGCGACCTGACCAAATCAGCTCTGGAGGAATCAAAAAGAGGAGCCAGAAGAAACATCTCTTAGGCTAAAAAAAGTGCACCTCAAGAGGCTCCTACTGCACCCATTTTTGAAACCTTTCAGCAGGACTTCACGCTCGCCTGGAGCCTCTGAGAGGAGAATATGGGTTGAACTGGGATGACACGGACATGCTGCTCGGCTTTTCACAGACTGCCAAGAGTTAATGGACCGGCCAGTGCTGTAACGAACTGGGATTGCTACAGGAACGGCCACTTTTCCATAGAATTCACCTTAGGTTCAAATTAACCAGCTTCTGCACAGCCCCCTGTGTTCCTGCTTGGCTTTGTCATGGAGTTTCACCGAACCTGGATCACCCCAGGTTTGTGCCCCACAGGAGCCGCACCACGGCCTTGTGTCCGAATCTGTGGAGCAGGGATGTGCAACAAACCCAGTTCCTCTGCCTGCTGGGAAATGGGGATGCAGCGGAATGGAGGGGTTTTCCAAACCCACCCACACTGCCAAGTCCCAGTTTGGAAATGGATCGGGTATCGTGGACCAGCTCTGAACTAGAAGTGACTCCTCTGGTGAAGCAGGTTCATGTTAAACCTCTCCAGATGAGGCTCAGACTGTGCCAGGGCACAGCAGTGAGGAAATCTTCCCTCACGGTGCCCCCGACCAGGATCAGCGCCCAGCGCACCCTTCCCTGGCCGGGTGAGCGGCCCGGGGGGAAACAGAGCCCGAAGGTAGAAAGAAACACAGAGAGAAAAAGGAGTAAGGGCCACCATTCTCCAAGCCCGGTGCCAGAGGTGCGGGAGAGGCAGCACACGGGCATGGCTCTGGCTGGGGCGGGGGCAGACGGGGACACAACCCACCGCCGTACCTGGGACGCTCCCCTGCCGCCGTCCCTGCCCAGGGGGGGCCGCTTCGGCACCAGAAGCTGAGACGAGCTGCTCGGAGCCTTCCTCGCGGGCAGCCAGGGCCCCGTGTCCCGCTGCTCCCTCCTCGCTGTCTCCAGCAGCGCTCCCGGGCTCAGGACCGGGCCCCTCAGGGGACGGGGAGCGCTCGGGGGGGTCGTGCCGGGAGCCCAAGCTGCCGGTGGCCGAGGCAGCTGATGTGGGGCAGCCCAGCAAGGCTGCTGCTGGACCGCCCGGTCCTCCCAGCTCGGCCGTGCCGGTGCCAATTCCCGCCCATTCTCCATCCTGCGGCACCTGAAACAGACGGCGGGACACGGCTGAAGGAGGCAAGCAGGACGCAAACCGTGCGTGGCACATGGAGCTTCCCCAGGGTGGCGTGCGGGGCTCTGAAGAGAAAAGTGTCACGGAATTCAAGGGTCTGCTGTGGCATTCATATTACACAACCACTGGCACACATTCCGTGCGTCCCAGTGTGAAATGAGGGCCCAGGCCCCAGTCAAAGCTCCACGAGCCAAAACACCCAGTGGCAGAAGCTCCCCGCACCCCCAGCCCGGCCCAGAGGGACCCAAACACACCAAGGACTCAAACCCATCCAAAAGGTGACTGGATTTTACAAAGGGCTGAACCTTCGAGATTAGGATCCTACACAGACCCCGGAGACCCAAAGCACAGCATTTAGAGCTGCCCACGAGGGCACAGAGCCCGGAGGGACCACTGTGCTCCACGTGTGCGTGACTCCACAGATCCAGCTTCCCCCACATCACGGAACGAGGCAAAACTCAGTCTCACTGCCTCCCTCCTGCTCCTCCCACGGCAGTGGCATCGCCTTTCCCACCAGGTGACGTGGGACACGGAGCACACACGTTCTAAATGGCACTTTCCTCCAAGGACTGTTGAACTTGCACAGAGCCAGCTCCAGGAGTACAACCACTCCGCTGCTAAATCCCAGTGTTTTAACACTCGCCTCTCTTCCTTTGCAAGCCTACTCAATCAGGACAATTTAGGAGGAGTGGCCACTGCCACCGCGACTGCTGCAGGGTCACCGCCAGTCTATGCAAAGCCAAAATTACCCATCGTAATGCCACTGTTCACACTAAGCAGGGCTTCCTCTCCAGCCCCAAATCCCAGCAGGACAATTTACAGTCACCTCCACACCTCTCCCCTCTCTTTCACTGCCTGACCTCTTCCTCCCACACAAAGTCAGCTGCCAAACCCAGCTGAACGGGAACAAAGGCATCTTGTCTGGTCTGTGACCAAGGTTCCTTAAAAAAGCTCAAATTCCACGTAACAAGGAGCAGAACAAAAAGCCATGAAGTCATTTTAAGTAGCAGTAAAGGTTTGCCACTCAGATTAAGTTCACAGTTTATTCCATCAGCACTGCTCTCAGGTTCCTCCTAATTAGTCCTCGGGTGTTGGATTTGGTGCATTCTAAAGCCTCCTGCCAGTCCTGCGTGGCTCTGGCAGCTCCTAGATGCAGTGCTCCAACACAAACGGATTTCGAGCAGGCAGAAGCACGGCACACATCCCTAACCATCCCTTTCCCAAGGGGGGAAGGGGCTCTGCCACCCACGGGTGTTCCTGGGAGGTTCCAGCATGCCCGAGTCCAAAACCTTCTGAAGGCTCCGAGGAGGTGCATCACAGCACAGAGGATCTGGGAGCCTGGGCCGTACAGCTCTGCCAGCCGGGAAGGAGCTCTTCAGTGTGGGACTTCTGAGCTCAAGGACTCCCCTGGAAAGTGGGAGCCCAAAAAGGCACATATCCCGTGGCTCGGGAACATGCCAGACGTTCCTGACGGTGTTTGAGCATTGCGATACTGCCCATCTGTAGAGGGCTGGTTCTGGGATTGTCCTTCTGGGTCCCCAAGGCCCAGAGATGACCCCCCCTCAAGATGCCACTGAGGGGGTTTATCCCACAGCCACCGCATCCCAACCAGCCTGAAGGAAGCCATCCCAATCCCAGTTCCATGAGCTGTAGCCCAGACATCCCACATGCTGACCGCATGCTCTCTGCGACTGACTCGGTGCCACATCACCGAGAACAAACTCCCGTGTTTTGGACACAAGAACCAGCAGATTTGAAGCAAAAAAAACCCCCCAGAGTTAAGAGCTGAAACGCAGCCCAGGGACATGGCAAAAGATGTAGCTGAAGTTACCGCTGTATTTTAGGAGGGAGATGAGGAGGAGGAAGAGGACAGGGGACAAAGGAGCCCACAATCAGCTCCGCTATTATACACAAAATGACATCTCTGGGTACACCCCACACTCTGGTACTGTCCAAAACCTGCCCACAGCTTTCAAACCCCCAAGTCGCACCACAAGCCTTTGACGCTCTAGCACCGATGCCAGCTTTTCCATCGGATGGAAATCCCGTCTCCCACGCTGCCTGCCCCAGTTGGACAGCTCACATTCCAAAATAAACTCACCTTTCCCCACAGCACCTCCCAGCTCAAACTGCAATTTGCGCCCTGCCACGAGCCTGCCTATATAGGTCAAGGCTGCTCGGGTTCACTGCCTTGTATATTACAGTTTAAAGAATGCTCTAAATTCAAGGTTTTTAACTTTTTAATCTATGGGGAAAACTTCCTATAAACTCAGATTAACGGCTGCTAATGCACTGAAGAAAGGAAACCAAAAACCTTCCTCCTACTATAAAAACAAAATAGTGTGGCCTCTGTTTCTTTTCTGATAAGAGTCTTAAATACCAAACATTTAACTGCATAATAACATTCCCTGGCAGCCAGCAGCCTGCTTAGCAGATACATAAAGCAGGTAAAAGGGGAAAAAGTTAATTTCTTGGCTGAATGATTCCATCGGTAGCTATAGGGCAAACTAGAAAGTCTTTTAGTAAAGTAGCAGTTGATTCTTCTATCAATCTGCAGCACACACACTCTTCCAAGGAATGCATTAAATATGAAAATCATATCCCGTTATCATCTGTTCCCAGCTTTCAGCCCAGTAAGCTTTCCTTAATGAATGCTGTAGCCTAAGGGACGCGCGTGCCGCCGGCTCCTCGGAATAATGGAGTGATGCTCCTGTCCTGCCTATTCCGGCGCCGGCTGGCTGAGGGGCTTCCGCACACAGTCACAAGTGACTACTCTTGCCAGCATGCTCCAAGTTATTACAAGATGTTTTTAGACATTTCATCTAAAAGAGCTTTGCTGCTTTTAGTGGAGAAAACAGCTCTGGTCTTGAACTGTATCATTTATATGGAGATAGGAGGAGGGATTAGGAGCCTGCATTACTGCAGATATATGGCAGCAGATATTTAAGTATTCCTTGTCAGTCTTTTTGTCTGTTCCTTAGATATGCAATCTCCTTCTGCTCCTTCTGAGGAAAGGTCAAAACACACGAAATTACAAACACAGCGCACGGCTCCTCGGCTGCAGTTCTGCAAATACCCCTCATTAGGAGCATTTCCTCCTCGGTCACGACCGTCTCCACACCGCCCGGCGCAGGAATTATAAAAGCCAACAGGAAGACGTGCGTAAACAGTCGGAGTTTTTTTTTTTTTAATTCCTGCTCTTTGGGTGAAATAATTGCGCTTTTTACCCAGGTGGTTCTCCTTCTCCCAAGGCGCTACACGCAATCGCGCGCTGCACACGCCAGCACCGCAATCCCCACGGAAAGGCTGCGCAGCTCCGAGGAGAGCGCAGCGCTGGAATAAAGCCCGTTTCCCCCCCATTACCTGCTCCCTGGATCCTTCCTCCTTGTCACCTCTCGCTGACAAGCCGCCCTCTTGAAGGGATAACAGGTTTTTAATTTCCCTTCCGTACCATTCCTAAACGGGAACAAATCCGTCACACAAAACTGGAGGCCGAACAACCGCCCGCCACCCCTCCCCACAGCCCGAGAGACGCCACTTTGCAAAACGCGTGCCTCTAAATGCAAAGTCCCCGCAGCCTTTTTAACTCAGACCACATTTAAAAGCAGAGATCTCATTTTCTCCTCGTTTTTCCGCTCCCCTGCCCAAGCAGCGTGGCCTGTACATGACCTGCTGCAGGGCTTTCACGCACACCTATTCATCCCCATCATTTAGCATCCTACAGAACAGCGATAACTTGTTGACTCGTGTTTACTGCATCCCGACCGGCGCCCGTAACACCCAACTGCTGCTGCTGCCGCCTCCAGACAACAACTCGGCTGCTTTGGGACGAAACGAGCTCCGCAACGCGTCTTCCGTGCCCCAGCCTACAAGCGGCCGGGCTGTTGTGAGGAACGATCCCCGGCAGAGAGCAGCCCGGCAGGGAAGGCTCCGTGCCGGCCGCTCCGAACCCGGCCCTCCGCGCTCCAGGGTTTAACGGAGCGGCGGCACCGCGCCGGGAGCGGGGCTGGGCGCCGCCCGCGATTAACGCTGCGTGCTCCCAACTGCAGCCCCCAGCAGCAGCAGCACATCGGGGCCGCCTGGAAAGCGCTCCGGGAGCTGAGCTGCGGCAGGGAATGGGCCTGGGAACGAACCCTTCACGCAATAACTCACCCGCCCCTGCCCTTCGCCCCCGGTGGCGCCTTCGGCTCCCAGGCGGGAGGCCGCTCGGGAAACTGGGAACAGGGCGTTTTCAGGAACAGAACCTCACCACATGAGGGGTCAAGGTGCTCCAAAGAAACTCAAACGTAACTCCTGGATTTTGCCGAAAGCTGAAGTGAATTTATTTATATTCCTAAAAATTCCTGACCAAACACGGGGAGCAGAAGTGCAGCTTTCAGAAAAAAGGAGTTTTGTGAGCTGCAGCCACATGATAAATGTGCACAGATTTGTGATAAAGCACCCCTAAAGGGCATTCTCTGCGGGAAAAAAGGAGAGACGACAGCAATAACTTCTTCCTGTGTACTCCCATGATAGATTAAATGATTGCACGCTCCATAACTCTCCTGCTCTCCATAACTAACACGGAGGAGACATCATTCCTTCAGCAGCTCTGAAAAGTAACTGTAACTCGCCAAAGATAAAATGGATGGCATGGGAATATCAAAATGGGAGGACTGAACAAAAACCCCACGTGCAGCTCGACCTGCGGCCCTGCGACTGGGACTCACAGGAGGTGTCAGAGCCACCAGCCCTGACACTGGGCAGACTGGGGAGCCGAGGAAGAAAAACCTCTTCGAACCAGCAGGGGAAAGCTGGCACCACAGCACAGCCCCCCATCCTGCTCTGCTTCAGATGACAACTGAAAATCGGGGGCAGGGAATCACACAGCCCAGGGACAGGCTCTCAGCTCCGGGCTACTGCACCGCAGCCAGGAAAAGACACTCTGGGAACGTCACCAGATCCAACAGGCGCTACCTGGGCTATTGCTGTGTGAGGAGTAAATACAGCCAAACGTTTCTGAGGAGCGCCACCGCTCTTGGAGAGCAGGAACGAACACGTCTCCCTCCCAGACTGTGCTCCCCCAAAAACCTGGCTCCGCGCATCAGCGGCACGAGCGGGTGTCGCAATTCCATTTTCAAAAACCTGGAATTGTCGCTTTGCAACATCCCAAACTGAGCTTTAGGGAATGGCACGACAACACAACAATAAAAATAATAGTAATAATAGTACGCATCAAGAAACCCTCAGGGCTTGGCTTTTTCTTACAGCAATCTGTCGGATCTCAGGTACTTCAGACCTGCCTGTTCTGCAGCCTGAGATACGGACCCTGACGGAGTTTGCTCCCAGCTCAGGGACATACCAAGAGACATTCCTGCATAACAACAGCAAACACCCACGATCAAGTCTTATAGAAAGTTACTTCCATCTTCTGAATGCTCTCCCAGCCCGTGGTTTCCATGTGAGCCTGCAGCTCCAGGAGCTGGCGGCGCAGGGCGCGGTTCCGGCGCAGGGCCTGCTGCTGCCGTGCCGACACCGCCGCCAGGCGCCTCTGCAGTTTCAGGTGCTTCAGTCTCGCCCTGCGGGGCAAAGAACGGGCCCTTAAAGGTGTGAAAATAAACCAAAAGCATCCGTCACAATCGCCCCGCCTCAGACACACGGACCCCAACACTGGGGGGAGCCGCCCCAGACCCCAAAAAGGAGGACACTCGTTCTTCTGCACACCTGTATTTGTATAAATATGTAGGTGTGCCACTTCCCTGCAGATTTACACAGGGGCTTTGGTGTTCCAAAGGGGTAAATACGTTAAAAATCCCCCGTAGCTGTGTTTTAAACGGATTATGTTCTAGTCACTCCTATCCCATTAAATCAAAATGAAAGCTTTAGCAGGGGAACGTGTTCTGAAAGTCACCCGGGCGGGAACACCGAGGCTGGGGTTTCACGGCTGCCTGAACCCACGGTGCCACCAAGAGGGGCACTGGGAATCCACCTAACCCAGTTCTCTCCCATCCACAGATCGATTCCCTTTCAGCCAGACCTCCTTCCCGACGTGCCTCCAGGGCAGCCCCGCGGCACCAATGCCAACACAGGGAAATGGGCGCCCAGAGACGCCCCTGGCTCACAGCTCCACTGCGCTGCGGCCGCGAGGGAAACCGCAACCCCAAAGCCCCCAGGGCATCACAGCTCTACACCTGCCAGATTAAACCAAACCCAATAAAACCAGGAAACAAAGCACACGTGATGCTGCCCCACCCGTCCACACATTTTCCCTTTAATTTGTCGTCTGCATTTCCTGCCCCTTCCAGAAGAGGGGCTCCTACAGCACCCAGCCCTCAGTCCCTGGAGCTTTACAGAACACCTCCGAGGAAAGGGATGCAACGCTGGATGACACTGCTCAGCCCTCTTCGGCTGTTGGGGTTTTTGGATTTTTTTTTTTTTGCTTCGGTTTGCTGTTTAGGGCTTGGGTTTGTTGGGGTTTTTTTTTGTACAGACTTTTAGCAAGCATTTTGTAAATAAAGTAAATTGTCCATGCAATTTACATTAAACAGACACTGCAGAGAGAATCCAAGGAGCAGGACCAGAACCTGGAATATCCCCTAGGGCTTCTTAGGGCTTTCAACTTTCTAAGACCCTGGGATTCTCCAGCCTGGACTAAGCTGCGGTGATTTTGTAAAAATAGGACAAAGCCAACCTGCACGTTCGTTATTCCCAAGACTTTAGTATCCACAGAATGAGGCATTTACGCTACCGCCGCAGCTATTTCATCAATAACTTGAAGACACGAATTTTTACATTGCGCTTAACACAAGAACATAAATGTATTATTACTGGAAAACCCTCCAGACAACATTCTGAAGGCATTCCAAGATAACTGAACCTTTGTACCTAAAGTAAAATAGCCCCCAAGAAGCTTTTAAACAGGCTTACAGGTATGGATCAGCCACTGCGTGTTCCATCTGCTGCCTTCCTAATTCCAGCCTTCCGGCTTCACTGGAAGAAAACAAACAACAAACAAGTGAGATAAAAATGTTTCACCACCTGAAGTCTCCAAACGCCAGAACTAAGGGGTTTTGCAGAGCACAGCCCTTGCTGAGCAGAGAGCTCAGCTTTGATAGGAGTTACAGACTCATCTGCTAGCCCCAGCTCAGCACCATGCAGAACAACTCCAAGCTTTCACCCCTCTCTTTGTTCCTCACTGGAACAGGGTTGCTGGAAAGGGAGAAGATGCCTGAACATCTGCGGGGGGCCCACCGGAACAGCCAGCGGCCCCAGGGAGATGTGGGAGTGAAGGGGACATTACACACCCCAACACGTCTGGGCACACGTCTCTGTGGATTTGGGCTCTCCCTACACACACACACACACACACACACACCTCCTCCCAGTCTCCCTGCAGAGAGGGGAGCCAGGGAAAACCCTTCCTGCTGCTCCGCCTGAGAGATCAAGGTTTTAGCCATGTGATCCTGCCAGCGCCTGGAGCAGGATTAGGGTTTCGTGTCATGTACACAATTTAACAGCCACGCTTCACCTGGGATCTCATCCCTTCAATTTCCCCTCACACCACGGACAGCCAAGCAAGCGCAGATGTCAAGATCTTGTTTTTACACTTCTCCAAGTAATTTTCCCGCCTCGGTGGAGAACACCGATACCCTGGGGGACGGAGACGCCGATGGATGTGAACAGCCGGTGGCTCCGATCCCACTCCCCACTCCCCCACCCCGCGGGTCCCCAGAGCCCGTTCCCTCCCCGCCGGCGAGGTTCCCAGCACCCCTGCGGTCAGCCTGCAGCAGCCACTCAGGCACACGGGGGTGCCCAGGGAAGGTCTCCCGCGGCAGCACGCAGCGGAACAAACCCCGTCCCTCGGGGGCTCCCGAGCTCAGCTGTGCCCAGGGCCGCCCCAAACTGACCTGGAGGTTTGCCCGCTCGGGTTCCGGCACAGTTCCTCTGGTCAGTGGCACAGGTGAAGCTCGAGGCGCTCCCGGGACCGTCCTGGCCACCGCACTGCGACACCTCCTCCTCCTCCTCTGCAGGAAGAAGCCAAAGCTCTCTGCCCGAAAGTGTTACTGGCCCCCGCAGCTCTGGGTGAGGTTAAAGCGGCACAAAGAGCCGCAAGCTCTGGATCACCGAGGCACGCAGGCACTGCCGTGCTCAGGCTGGAGCAGGGGCCAGCACCAGGAAATGCACCCCGGCCAGCAGAGCCCGAGAGGTAATTAATTTAAGGGCTTAATTTAAGGGCTAGCTACGTGTCTCAGTGGGGTGCTCCCACTGATCGGGAGCCGGGTCTCTCTGGTGGCTGACTTCCCAGCCCCTTCGGAACTTGGATATCGAAGGGAAAAAGGACACGGATGAGGACAGGGCGGGTAAAAAAGTATCCCCCCGCCCGGGGCGAGAACCGAACCCCAGTCACGCCGCGGGGGGATCCGGCTCACCTGGCGCGGGGCGGCTGCGGGGCCGGTGTTCGCGGGGTCCGGGGGATGCGCGGGGTGTCCGTCCCGGTGGTGCCGGTGCCCGGTGGCGGTCCGGATCTCGATCCCGTTCCCGATCCCGTTCCCGATCCCGATCCCGATCCCGATCCCGATCCCGATCCCGATCCCGATCGCCCCGCGCGGTTTCCGCCGGTGCCCACGTGCGGCTCCCGCCATGCCCCGCGCGGGACCCCGGAAGTGCCGCCCCGCGTTGCCATGGGGACGGGCGGGCGCGGCCTGCGCCGCCCAGAGGCGCTTCGGAAGCCTCTGAGGCGTTTGTTTTTTTAACAAATGTTATTTATTTTTAACAAGTTACTTATCCTTATCCGGACTCTCACCACCACGTTGTGACCTCGGGTGTTGCTGATCGCCCACATGAGCTCCCGGCTTGGTGCTGGAGGGCACCTGGGGCGAGGCAGGATCCGTGTGCCGGGAAAGGGGGAAATTTGCAAAGCGCCGGTTCAAAAAATAACTGGGAGCTGCGGAACAGTTATAGTTGGTTTTACCGAGTTTATTGTGCACCGTGGCTTTCAAGAAAAAACCCTGGTTCCTCGTCCTCTGGAGTGCCACTGTGTCCCTCCGGTGCTGTCACCTCTCCAAAATCCATAGGCGAGAGGCCACAGTCACCTCCGGCCCTGCATTCGCATCTCCGGCTGGAGAACGAAAACAGAACGCCCGCCTTTCATTTCCAGATAAAAACTTCGAACCCTTTGAAAGGAAGTTGCCAAATGAGCGCTTAAATTCTGGGCCCCAATAAAATCTGAATACCACGGGAATAATTGAAATGAAGGAGAGGCGATACATCAATAGACAAAATTGCAGACAAAATTGCGGAGAGCAATGAAATGCTTAAGCATAATTAGGACGGCAATCAGCGCACAATTAGCGCGAGATCATCACAGTAATTACCCTTCGTTAGAACTTCTGGCCAAGAACCAACACATGAAAGCACAGCTGGAGCTGGAGGCTCTGGCTGGGGGACTTGGGGTGGATCGGGAGCTTTTGGGGTTCCTAGACCGGGTTTAGTGATCCAGCAGCGTTCCTGGGCCCGCTTCCAAAAATATTCGTGCTTGCTAAAAGAACACCTGAAAGAGTGCCAGACTTCCAAGCGCTTCCAGCACTGTCTAAAGCCCTGAGCGTACTGGAAGCTTTATTCCCAAACCGCAGTTTTAGGGTTTGGCGGAAAGGGGCTGACGGTCCCCGACCCATCGGGCTGCGCAGTTTGTCTCCCAGGCAGCCCTGGGAGGAGTTTTTTCCCCTGTGGACCTCGGGCTGGGGCTCGAGGGTGTTGAACGGCAGGTAGGGCTCAACATCTTGCTATTTATTTAACCAAAAAAAAAGGAAATAAGGAGCCTTGGCCTGGTCCCCCCACCCGATGCATTTCCCACTTTGTTCCGTGTCTCAGTGCTCACCGCAGCCCCCCCTCACCCCGGGCTCATAATTGACTCAAGAATAATCTCCATCCTCCCATCCCTGATAAGGAATGTGGTCCCTTCCCTGAAAGCCTACAAAGAGGAGTGTTTTGTTTGTGTTCTCCCCGCAGTACTTCACACTTCTTTTAGATTGTTTTAATTTAATTTTGATGTAATCTGATAAGAGCTGTAAAACTGTCAAAGGAAGCCGCCTCCTTCTGTCGCATTAAACGCACTTTGAATGAAATGGTGGCTTTGTCCCCAGTAGCTGCCAAACCAAAGCATCTCTTGATTCCAGTGCCGGGATTGATGTGCACTAATCTGAACAGCTTTGCTCTCTTTTTCATTCAGGGAGGAAGCCACGTGTCCTTCAGCAGCCCGCTTCCCTCCGGGACGTAACCGCAGCCCAGAAGGTGCGGGATTGGCCTCACGGAGCTGGGTGCCTGGCCACGGGCCTCTCACCCACGGGCCTCTCACCTACCAGAGACCCCTGGCAGGGTTTCCCAGTTTTCCAGGGCAATGGATCCACGTGCTGCACATGCCTGCCGCCCCAGAAAAGTGGGAAAATCCTTACAGAGCGGGAACTGCTGGTGCCCACGGTAGGGTGTCATGGGACATGCAGCAGGTGGCAGGGACACACTGCTCTGGAAAGGGGTTTGCAGAAACGCAGGGATGTGCTGGGAAGAGGTTTTCCCTCTCCGTGCTGGGTTGATCCCTGAGAGCACAGTGAGCTCGCCCGCAAGCCAGGGCAGGGCTGATGCATTTGCTCTCCTTTTTCTCGGTTAGACACATAACACAGAGCCCCAGTAGCTGTGCGAACGCGTACAGGGAATTTACATAATGCCCAATAAAGTCCTGTCTGTTAATGACTCGAGTCCCAAATGCAGAGCACTAAATGACACCCCAGGAACCAAAGAGCAGTAACAGCAGCGAGCGATCTCAGCAGAGCAGTTGTGAGGATCCATTTCCTGTCAGCGGCAGCGCCTGGAAACAGTAATTAACGCGTTGAATTTAATGTTTACATTTTAATACATTTAAATGTAACAAAACGCTTTTATTAAGTGTTACAGTTCCTCGAAACCTGTTATTACTCGTTTCTGAGCAGCGTGCACCACGTCTGCCCTCAGATCTGCCGCCTCGGGGCAGGTGGCAGAGTTCCTCCGGCAGGAACCCCGGAACGCAGAACCCAGCGGCCGAGCAAACAAAAACCTGGAGACCGCAGCAGTGAAAAGTATGCCACGTTTATTAAGAGTGTGAGGGCCTGGGCCAAATCCTGGTGACATAACTGAAAAGCCCCTAGGCACGTCACTGTCTGTGGATTTCTAATTAATCCCGGAGAACTGAGATATAAGCGCACACCACCGATACTAGTGAGCCCCAGAAAAGCCACGGCACAGGGAAGGGCCTGGTTTGGAGACCATTTGCCAGGATGCCCCCACCTCCTGCAGCCGTCTCCAAGTGCTTTTCCAGCGTCCTGTGCAGCACAGGAGACTCCAGGAGTGGAAGGGAGCAGGTGTGGCCCGAAGGAGGCTGTTCCAAGGCCAAGCATCCAGAGGGGATGTCAGGGAGATTTCGGTTGTCAGTCGCTCCAGTGACCAGGCTGTGCACACGAGGAGTCTCCGTTCAAGTGTCTGCTGCTGCCTGAAGAGGAGAGAGGAGATTGACAGTGTTGAGTTTCCCCGTCCCTGGAGAAATGAGAACTGAATGTAGGCTTTCTGAGATGTGAGCCCAGAGGCTGGATTCAAACCAGACCACTCACAGCCAAAGGGCTCGACTCCCTTCTTCCCTGAAAGCACCTACACCTCACACTCGGGAGTGGCCTGCGCCACTTCTAACTGCTGTTCCTCAAGCTGAACCAGCTCTGGTGTATTTCTGCGCAGGAAAGAGTATTTTGGAATGTCTCCCCCAGGCCTGCAGTGACCAGACAGCAAGCAGGAAGAATGGCTCACAACACACAGCCAAGCTCAGTGCCACAGGTGCCCGTCGGGGTCCCATGGCCGGGGGGACCGGGGCCCCACTCAGCAGCAGCAGCCCTGACCCGAGGTGACAGAACCCGGCACAGGGCAGAGCCTGCCACAGGCACCGCGAGCTCCCCTCCTCACAGATGTGGGATGGAGAACATCCCTCCGGGGGCTCTAGGACTCCACGTGCCCGACTGTGGCTGGGGCTCTCAGGGCTCCTGTGCCTGGAGCACGCGGTGCTCCAGTGAGGAAAAGGGGACACCGCACCCACACCTGTTCCCAGCACACAGTGCCCCACCTCGCCTTGGGCATGCTGTCCCCTGCACCAAGCCGCACTTTTGCCAGGATCCTCTCTCAGGAGAACGGCACCTTCACGGCCACGCCGTTCCCTGCGCCGTCCGCTCCGCAGCTCCCGCCGGTGGGACCACGGCTCGGCCAGGCCGCTCCATCCTGCTTGATCTCAGTGCTTGCTGCTGCTGCTGCTGCTGCTTTAAAAGACACAGATCCATAAGGCTCCTTCATTAGTGTTCTAACACTAAATGACTGAAAGACTGAAAAAGTTTAGCTTCTGCAAGTCATGAAAAATTAAAGGGAGAATATGAAATAACTGGGAATTCTTTTAACTGAAGTAGACGTTTTCCTGTCAGCCCCACAGTTCAGAGCGATCGGTTCTGAGGAGCTGCTGCCTGCATTTGGACAAGGTGCAAAGCCTGGAGGATCCCAATGCCAGGCTCAAAGGGATGTGCCTGGCCCATTGTCTGGTTTGATTAATGAAGCCTTTGCACAGCAAGATAATGCCATGTTTGCCGTGCTGGAGACGCTGCTGCGCAGCACGAATATCACAACTACGAAGAATATTCAATATGATAACGACGGCAGCGAGCCCATCTATGTACGACTGGATTCCACCCAAAACCGCCTCAAATGATATTTGTTTATTTCCTAATTGTCAGCCCCTTTGATGCACTCCTCGTCAGGTTCAACAAGTGCTCCAGGCTCCAAGGGTTTGAAACAAAGGGAGGCACTCGGGGAGCCGTGCAGTTCGTGGGGCCAGGAACTGGGATCTGGCGGCACGGGCAGCGGGGTGCGGCTCTCGGGACAGGCACAGTGACAAATACCAAATACGGGGTCCCTGGAGCCACCCTCCCTCCTCACACCCCAGCACTCAAACCCTCCCCACCACGTCTGTGTCTCAGCAGGAACACCTGCAGGTCAGCAGCGACTCTGGGAGATAAAAGCGAGCGAATCAGCAAAAGGGCCACACAGGAGGAGAGCGAGCGCGGAGCCCCCAGCTCCTGCCTGGGTACTGCTGCCTCCGTTCCAGTCTCACTTCTGCCGCAGGTCTGGAGCTGAATGCCCGGACCTGGGAGCGCTGGGGAAGCTGGCTTGCCTTTAAGGAAGCGCTGCCTGCTCAGCCAGCCCAGGTCTCACCTGGGGCAATTCCTGCACGCTGCCTCTCCCAGTCCTCCAGTTCTCTGAAAGCCAGCTTTGAGTGCACGTGGTATTCTTCACTTCCCACCCCAAGCCACCGTGCTGGTTTGCTGTGACTGATGAGCCATCTTCCCCCTGTCCTGTGCAGAGGATTGTTCTGGTGGTGAATGAAAGGATCCACACATACAAACTGTTCATTTGTTTGTAAAAAGCAGGAGAGCAGGCACAGGACTACTGAATTAATTAAGCTGTGTCTGCTCGGAGCTCAGCACCCCTGGGCCCTGCCCTCCATTCAGAGCATGCCAAACAGAAATAGAAACTCGAAGCTGACGAAAAGGCTTGAACAGAGATGGAAAAACCCTCCAACGGTGCGTTCTGATGGTGCTCAGAAACGCGTTCCTAATGTGCCTGCAAGGCAGTGTGCGGCAGACACACGGGTGGGCAAAGGCTGGGGCTCACTCCCAGGCTTCCGGTCCCGAGTGTTTTTTCCCCGTTTGCAGACACACAAACCATACCAGGCGGCCCCGGGGGTGACCTGTGCCCTGTTCTCATCAGGACCTGACCTGAGAGAGGCGCCTGACCCCGAGCGTTCTCCTCCTGCCGCTGCCCGCAGCGTCCCCCCCTTAGTTCAGCACAGCCG
>VXAZ01008033.1:75996-88796 GCA_013399875.1 Gymnorhina tibicen
CTTTTTTTTTTTTTTTTTTTCTTTTTTTTTCTTCTCCCCCTTTAAAGCAGTTTTTCCCCTGCCGGGTCCCACCGATGGCAGGTCTTGATGTGCCTTTAAGGCTCCGTCTTAAGCGCTCGCCTGATAATCTGGTCATCGCCGGCCTCATTAGATCCGTATTAATGTCAGCCACGGATTGCTAATTAGATTTGCGGGATAAATGAAATTACCCGAGTGGGCTGCGTGGGAGGGGGAGTGCAGTCTCCCAGCGCTTCCCGGGACTTACGGGGGCAAAAAAATAAAAGAGGAAAAACAAAAAGGAAAGACATAATTTTATTTTCTGTCCTTTTCTCCCTTCTTTGCCCTCCTGCCCCCTGAGCCCCGTCCCCTCCTCAGACAGCGGCTGCCCTCTGACAGCCGCTAACCGAGGAATTCCCCAAACTGCTCCGTAGCTGGAACCGGGGGTTCTGCCAACGGAGCCCATCGGTGCCGCGCCGGGCGCTCCGTGCCGAGGGATCCCGCTGGCGTTGGATTCGTGGATCTCAGGGAGCGGCTCTGGGGCGAACAGCCCTGCGCTGCTGGGGTCTCGCAGGGGTCGGGGGAGAGACCGATGGCATTATTCATCCTATTTATTTATCCTTATTAGAAAATGGGATGAAAGAACGGGGCCCGGCGTCTTCCTTTAAGCGCCGGCTGAGCAGCGCAGGCACAGCCCCAATTAAACACTGCCTGGACGAGGCCTTTCGCCATATTAGAAACCCAGCTCTGTTTAACGAGGACCAATTAAATCCTGCTTCATTTTACCTGGCATCCCACAGTAGATGTGACAACAAATTCCCTTTCTTCTTCCCTGGTAATTACCGGCAGAACCAGGCCCACTCCCGGAGCAGGAAGCCCTCCCCGATAACCCACCTGAACCCCGGCTGGATCCCAGCAGAAAGAGGGGCCCCTTCCTGCCCCCGACCCCACCAAAACCCAGCCGGGATCAGCCCGGGCCTCCAGTCCTTTCCCACTGCGACCCAACACGGTGCTGGTGGAGTGGGGCCCCTCCTAGGGGAAGCATGTGGAGCTATTCCAGCCTGGCTGTGGCCTCTATTCCCAGGCCTCCCCTGAGCACCCCACAATGTTAAAAACTGCACCCTGTCTCCCAGGGGACATTGCTGCAACTGGGACATTCAGTTAAATAATCCTGGCCCTTTGCTTCTCCCACAAATAAATGGCTTTTTTTTCCCTCCCACAAATATTTCCTTTCCCAAGTTCCCTTTCAGAAGAGAGGGAAAAAAAAAACCAACAAAGAAACAAAACCCCAAACTGGAGAACAACAGGAAAAAAAGGAGAGGGGGGGAAAGAAAAGAAAGAAACTGTTCTCCTTTCTTTTCCCTGTGTGCAGGGTAATTGATAGGCTCTATCAGAGGTCAGGATTTGCATAAGAATTAAGAGCAGTAAATTAATTTAATATTCCATGCACATCTCCAATTATTCCTGCAGACCTTTGTCTCCGCGGCTGGCAGAGAGAAGGTTCAGCTGCTCTTCAACCAAACAACATCTGTGCAGTTAATAATTTGATAAACAGCTCATACAAATAGTTTCTGAATTATCTGCCAACCCAATGACTATTCAGTTTGGAAACACTCGGCGAGGGCTGCGCCGGCGGCTTCGGAGCCCCATCCCAGGGATTCAGCTGCACGGGCGGAGATTCACCCTGCTTATCCCGAAAATATCAGCAGCCCCTTGCAGCAAAACCCCATCGAGAACGATATGTAAAATAAGTAATTACCGGTAATTAATAAAAGCCCACCCTCCCCTGCGTGTGCCCGCCACCCGGAGAGGCTCGCGCGTGCCGTGGGGCCGGGCTCCGTCCCCCAGCGCCGGGCTCTGGGTGGATCCATGTGAGGTCTGTGGCCCCACGAACTGCTCTCACTGGGTGCAGGATTTACAGCCCCTCAGCTGCTTCCTTCCCTACACAACCCCCCGGAAAGGGGACGGGTTCTCCTGGCTGTCTCCTCGCCCCGGTCTCCAAGGAGGAACGGCTGACGGTTGCCCTGCTAAGTCCAAATTTCAGCCCACGAAGGACATCCTGATTTTCTCCCAGGGAAGCCCAATCTCACAATGAAAGTGAGGCGGCTCCTTCATCCTTCCCCGCATGGATGCAGAGGCCCAGCTCCAGGCTGGCCGAGCACCACCAGTTTAATTCACCCCCATGGGCCGTGTGGGAAGATGTGGTGCTCGGCCAGCCTGGAGCCGGGCGGTGGTGGATTCCCCACCCCTGGCGGGGTTTAGAAGATGTGTGGATGTGTGGCACTCGGGGACACGGCTTAGTGGTGGCCTTGGCAGCGCCGGAGGAACGCTTGGGCTCGGTGATCTCAGAGGGCTTTCCCAACCTTAACAATTCCATGATTCCATGTTTGCACGGGCCGTGGTTCCTGCAGCGTTCGCAGGCCTGACCTTAAGTTAGAGTGGCAAAGAGTTCCCCAGGCGATGCCGCTGCTCCTCACTCCCCTCAGGCGTTAAGCATCACTCCAAAATTAATAAAAAACTGATTTTTAAAAGATTGTTAAGCTCTCCGAGCTAAAGGAAAGGTTAACGCTCCTCTCCATAGTCATGCAACTTTCACATTTGCTGTCATAAAGAGCTGATTTTTTTTCTCCCGTATAAAAAGAGAACGTACACCGCAAACAGGAATCCGGAAACAGGGACACAAACAGAGGCGAAGGGATGAGGTGCCAGATTTGGACGGATGTCCGGGGCTTGATAAAGCACCGCGGGCTTATCACAGCGAAAGTAACGCCAGACCCCCCCGCTGGGGCCATGGGACAGGCCAGCACCTGGCACCTGCCCCGGGGGAGGGGGGATCCCGGTGCCCAGGTGCAGATGCCACGTTTGGGATTTGGAGCTCCCAGACTCCCGTTCCTGCTGTGCCAGCCCGCGCTGGTACCTGGCTGCAGCGCCGGGCTCCGAGCTCACCGCGGGGAATCAGCCCTCTGAATATTCAACACGGGCAGCTCCAGGGCTGCCCAGAGCCGGGGATTTGCTAGGAAATGGAAGCTTTTTCCCCATCCTTTCTGAAATTCAGATCAGCGCACTGTGCTGTCCCTGGAGCCTGAGGCTGGTCTGACCTGAGAGTGTATTTCGCCTCAGCTCTAATTAAAAAAACACATTCCAGTTTTTATTTTGGGAGCTAATTGTGCTGTTTTAAGGAATTCAAACCCCTCTTTGTCCAGCCCCCAATTCCCAACGCTCCGTGTTGTAAAGAGGGAATTGGACCCCCGGCTGCTTTCTGTCACCCAGCACGGGCGTCCCTCGCTCCTCACACGTTCCTGTGGTTCGGCAGCCCGGGGCCTGGCACGGTGGGTTTTGGGATTGGGAAGATGCAATGCTGGCTCTGGAGAGCAGGATGCCGGAGACGCGGTGTTTTTGGGGCCGTGGGTTCACCCTTGGAGCTCTTTAGCTCTTCTGGTCCCCGGATTTGACCCCAGCAAGGGGATTTCAGCCCTGACACTTTGCCAAGGGGCGCCGGGCAGCTTAATTAATGTTTGCAGTGCTCATGTGTGCGAACGTTTTATCATCTTCCAGCTAGGCCACGGCCCCCACGGACGCCCCGGCACTGCCACATCAGCCACATCCGGGGCCGCACGGAGCCTCCTTTGGCACCTCAGCCGTCCCACCGCCGCCAAAGGCCAAGGTGGAAAAGTCAAAAACCCCAGCCCGTGCAGACGGGCGCCCGGAAGCCGCGATCCCAGCGCCGCTTTTTGGCACGGCGCTCTCTCTTTACGGACTCGCCGGTCGAGTTGCCGCGCCACTCTTTTCTTTATGGAGCCGCAGAAGTGTCTGTAATGAGAGATTAAAATAGTAGTCGTGCCCCGTGATTTATTTTTGAAATTCTCGCGTCTCCGCGCGCGTAAACGCCCCGAGCCGCTCGGCCGCGGGCCGGGATGAATAACGCAGCGCAATATATTAACGAGGGAGAACGCGGAGCACTGGGAAGATGGGGAAGGGGGAAATGCGTTTGCTGGGCGGTAAGTTATGGGGCCTTCGGAGGCAGGGCGGGGGAAGGCTGAGCAAGGGGGCNGCCAGGTCCCTGTGGCGGGGCCGGCACGCGGCGCGGGAGCGCTGGCCGCGCACGCTGACTGCAAATGGGGTGGGCCATCAGACGCCGCCGTAAAACACCCCCTCGCCTCCCCCAGCTGATTATCAACCTCATGCATAGCAAATGACGGAGCGGGAGCGCTGGCGGCGCCTCTGCCGCCAAGGCAAAAGAATAAAATATTTACAGACTGACAGGCTAATGGACACTTTGCCAAAGAGCCGTTCGAAAGAAGTAGTAAATGGGCCCGTGCTGATGCAGGGCAGCGGGCCCGGTCAGGGATCAGGACACACAGCACCGGATCGGATAACATCTAATTGGCAGGTCACATCCAAATGAGTGTAGTCATGCATCATCCGCAAGGCTTTTTGCTGGTTATAAAGACACTTGTAAACAATTCAGCCGCTGAACATGGCAATAATATGTTGATCCGGCATGTAATGAGGTGTTCCTGGAATCAATAAACTAGTCATGAAGAGCAGGGAGCAAGGTCAGCGCCTGCCTTTTTGATGACCTTTGCTGGCTGGTGAGGACATCATATACTCTGAAGAGGACTTTTCTCATATTGCAGAAGGCGCCGAGTGTCAGAACTTCCATTCGCAGCAAGCAAATGAACAGCCGGGCTCTGCATGCTAATGAAGTCCAGGCTATTTTCCACCTTTTCATCTGCACATTATGCTCTTGACTTTGGAGAAGGTGGGAATTAGGTTGGACCCTCGTGTCAGACTGCCTGATGGCTCGGCTCCGGAAAACTGGTAATTGAAGCTGATGACTGATGCGGAGGAGGCCTGAATTTGGAAATAAACAGTTTCAAGCACTGCATGTCATTTCTAGAGAGACTGCTGAGTGAATGGAAATGAGCTCCGTTCCGCCGATCTAATGCAGTTTCTCAGCAGGAAAAACACCGTCTTTGAGGCAACAATGCCAATCAGTGAGATTTAAATGTCCCGGCGATAATGTAAGGAATAGCACCTGCCTCGGCAAACAGCACTTAGGGAAATGCTGCCCCACGCCGTGGCCTGCGACTCGTCCCCGGCCCCCAGCGCCAGGCCTGGAGGAGCCGCGAGGCTCCGAGGCTGGCGGCGGGGAGGGCACGGGAAAGCCGCCGGTGACGCCCAGGAGCGTGGCTCTGAGCGACCCCTGACTGGACACGGTGCTCTCCGTGTGCTGCGTCTGCCCCGCCGAGCTGCTCCTCCCCAGCACGCTGAGGAGAGACCCTGCTGGCCTCACCCCCACCTCACGCCAGCCCAGCCGCCTGCCCCGCAGAGGTGAAAGAACGGGGTTTCTGCACAAAGCACCCGAAGGCCAGGACTTTCAGCCTCCACTCTGAACATGCCAGCTCGTTGGGAAACAACATTGCAGGCGTTACAAACCCTCCCCAAGTCCTGCCTGGTGGCGTGGAACAGGGCACGGCTACTCGTGTGCTGTAGCCTCGCTGAGGCTTCTAGGGCTTTCCAGGGCTTTCGTTCAGACACGGAATCCCGGACCGGTCTGGCTCGGAAGGACCTTAAAGTCCATCTCGTTCCACCCCCTGCCACGGGCAGGGACACCTCAGACTATCCCAGGATGCTCTAGGCCCCGTCCAGCCCGGCCTGGAACACTCCCAGGGATGGGGCAGCCACAGCTTCTCTGGGCCCTGTGTGCCCCCTCTGCGGGTCCCCCCCCACCACTCGCCCACCCCGCGTTTCCCTAGCAGCCATGCGCCCACAGGTCTGTGCTGGCGGCGCGAGGTGGGGTGTGCTGCAGGCAGGGGCTCCCCAGAATCCCTCATCCACCCCAAGCAGAGGCCACCGGGGTCAGC
The DNA here is from genome assembly GCA_013399875.1 of Gymnorhina tibicen. NCBI lineage: Eukaryota > Metazoa > Chordata > Aves > Passeriformes > Artamidae > Gymnorhina > Gymnorhina tibicen. The sequence continues at coordinate 81,861 of VXAZ01008033.1, forward strand.
ATCCCCCCGGGGCAGCCGCACCCCGCTCCCCGATGCCGAAAGCCCGCCGGCTGTCCCCCGGAGGGAGGCGGCTGCATCGGGAGCGGGCGTGTTTGTGTAATAGTTTGCAACCCTTCAACATGAAAGGATGGAGACGGATGCGAGTTATTATTATGAAAATGAACCGAGCAACAGACAAAAATATTCAGGAGATGTAATCTGCGTCCCTACAATGCGCTCTCGGAGAAGAGCACTTGGCAGACAGGAGAGTCCCCGTCAGATACATTGCCTTTTGTTAAATTGCTTTTGCTCTGACAATGCCTTTTAAAACCACATGCAATCTTAATTTAAAATACCCGATACCTCAAGGTATAGGGGCCCAGTGCCGGTCTCCAGCTCGGGATTTGTCCGAAACAATTCCCTCAGCTTAATACCGCTATTCCTCGTTTTAATCACACAACAAACGTGGGAGCCTGAATTCGCTTGTAGGAACCCGTGGACCTGATCCAAACGTCGCTAAAAATCAATGGAGCGCGGATGGATCCCCCTGCCTGCCACTTCACCCTTGCCCAAACCCCCGGAAGGTTTGCCCGAGGAAGGCCCTCTCCCCGAGGGGCAGCTTCGGCATGCGCGATGGGCGGGAAGCAAAACTCGGCTTTTTCATCCTTTTAGAAAGCGGCTAATGGTGACGAAACGCTGAGCGTGGCAGGGCAAGACACCGTCGCATTTTTGTTTTCTGGAGACAGAGTGATGGGGAAAAAAAAAACCCCAAACCAACCAAGCAGCGCTTCCAGGTTGCCGCTCCCCGCTGCTGCCCTGGCAGGCCGTGTGTCGCTCCCAGCTGCTCCCCAGCTCAGGGCACGGGGCCTCCGCGGGCCGAGGGTTCGGCTGCGGGTGCCAGCTCCGCACCCCTTCGCTCGGCACTCAGCACAACACCCCAGGCTCCCTCAGAGGCCCCTGGGTGCCAGACTGACCCTCTGCCCACGGCAGCCGAGAGCCTCAAAGCGCATGGCGGCATTGCCAGGTCCTCCCTGAGCAAGGGCGGGTGTGTGTCCAGGCACGACGCTGGCTCCAGGCTCACCCCATCCATCAGTGCTCCCCTGGCCTCCCACCTCCACGGATAACCTCCTTCCCTATGCTAATTCCTCCAGAACATTATGCAGACTGTTTATATTTCTGTACAGCCGGAACAGGCTGCTGACACAAATCAGCCATTAGCCATTCACACTGAGGAGTCTCCGCTAATTGTGCAGAATGTAATTAGTGATTATGTAATATCTAAGCTCTTGCAACTGTCATTAATGTCCACTATTCACCAGAGATAGTTCTTACTGAATTAGGGAATGATTACTGCATGCTAAATCTACTTAATCCTAAATATGCTAATTAACACCGCCTGCACTTTAGACAGTGGTTAAAAGCACTAGTAACCTCAAAAAAGGCTCTGATACACCAGAACCCAAATTGCTTGCGATGGATTTTCCCTCAAAAGGTAAATTTGTTTAATTAAATGCTGCAGTAAACTGTTGGGCACAGCCCTTGATTAGTGCGGCCCAAGCAGGGGCCTTCTGGAATGATCTCGTGAGGTGCCACCACAGGGCAGCGGTGCTCCTGCAGCATCCCGGGCCTCCTGCAGTATCCCAGGCCTCCTGCAGCATCCCGGGCCTCCTGCAGCACCCTGGTCCAGGCACAGCCTTGCCCACACGCCTGCCAGTGCTCCCTGACAGGCCTGACACGAGCAGAGCCCAGTGTAAAACAGCTTTCCAAAGGCTCTCCCTCCAGGATTAACCACCCTGCTCCTCGGGTCATAAACAACAGTATTCCTACAGGCAGATGCAGGAGCTTCCCTCCATAAATTCTGGCTTAAATCCTAATTTTAAGATCGATTGTGTAATTTTAAGATTGATTGCATGGAAGAGACTTCAGATATTAAATGCTAAAGGAATGGGATAAATAGAGCAATTGTACAGGTCTGAAAGGTCCCTTTCCAAGGCCCAGGGTGTTTAATGTATTCTGGGTTTCCGTGGAAAAAAAAAAAAGAGATATGGCTGTCACGAACCCCAGGATAATAGCAGCCTGTGATTTATGGAGATTCCTCCTGCTTATATATTTTAGATAAATAATACCCCTGCGTGTGTCTCTGCGCTCATTCATAACCAAAAGCCGCCCGGGCTGCAGGGAGAGTTTGCGCAGGAGCGTTTGGAACCAGCTCAGAGGGACGGGATAACTCATGGGTCGGACACCGAGTAAGTCACGGCGTGACAAAGCCAGGAGTCCCCCGGGCAGAGCCAGGGAGCACAGGCACACCCAGAGCCCGAGGTGTGCTCCACGCGGGGAAGGCTCAGGGGCACCACGGCTCGCCCCGCCGCCACCGCCACCATCACTGCCACGGAAATGAAAGATTTAGCCGCACAATGAACCCCTAATTGCCTGGCAACAGCATTTAGGCCCCATTAGGTAGATTTGTGACTGCTTCCAGAGAAATAAACTCCTGTGTCATTAGATAACAAGGGAAGAAATAGGTTATTTCCTTTTTGAAAGGTATGAAAGCCTCCAATTGCCTGATGTACGCGCTCAGTAGATTATTTTCTGTCATCTCAGTTAATTGAATTTTACCCATCACTCTTAGAATTCCTCCCTTTCGTGCAAGGTTACAAAGTTCAGAGGAGTCGTATTTTTGAACCTCGTCCATCTATCGCACGAGCCACCTCCAGCTGCGCAAAGCGCGCCAGGAAGAGGGAGCGGCACCAAGCTGTGCGGGAACGGCCGCAGCATCCGGGAGGGTTGTGGAAAAACGTCACTTGTCCAGCAGCCTCCAGCTGGGACGCTGCCAGGAGCCACCGGAAGGGACCTGCTGCGAGCTCCGTTGTGCGGTGACCGCACCTCCTCCCCTGGAAAGCCAAACTGGAGGCCCGGGCTTAAACTAATTCCTCAGACTGCCCGGAGACCCTTCCCCGGGTGCCAGCTGGGGCGGAGTGCCCCGTGCCACAGCCGGACGTGGGCGCGTGGGTTTATCCCGGCCCCGCTCCGCTGATGGCTCTGCCATCCCGTGCGGGGCCCTCACCAGAGATGCCCAGCCCTCGCTCTCAAGCAGCCCCCCTCACTCCTGCCTTTCCAAAGCAAACCTAGGCGCATGTTCTTGCTTTCGGAGTAGATCCAGAGCATGTGCCATGCCTCTCATCATCGCTCAGGCTGCTGCTCTTAGACTTCCCCAGCTCCCCCAGCCACTCCCGAGAGGCAGCGGCACCCTCCTCCCATCCCCAGCGGTGCTGCCGTGGGGAGCCGACAGCCAAAGTTAAACTTTGGTGGGGAGCTCTGGTTTGATCCTGTGGGACATTTGCCTTGCAGACCAGCGCTGCCTGGAACGAAAGCATTGGCTTGGCCACAGAAAGATTACCGAAACAATCATCTGGTGACTCCAGAGCCGCTGGATTTTAAACCCTCCTGAAAAGCCAGCTCCATTTTCTGCTTTGGTGGAGACCAATTCCCCACACTGGCGCGGGAGAATAGATCAGCCCCAGCAGCGGGGCGTTGTTATCCAGCTCCCAACTATTATGACACAGTTTCTAGCAGAGCAGTTTTCTTCTCGGGCAGTCGAGTGGAATGATCCCTGAAAGCCGCGGTTTGCGGCAGGGACGCGCTCGGCCTTGTCAGAAATCCGTGGCTGCCCACACGCAGGCCGGAAAACAAGGACGTGGATGAGGGCCTGGAAAGGCAGCACGGCTTCGAAGCGCTGGGCAGGGAGGAAGCGGCAGAAAAACCCGGGGATGGGAGGAAGAAAAATGAGAGGAGTAACATGGAGCAGCCAGGCCCGAGGAAACGCTCCTTCCCGAAGTCTCTGTGGTGCCGCGTGTGCCACAGGGAGCTCCCCTCACCTGCCAGCCCGGCCCTGCTCCGGCTCCCTGTGCCCAGGCACCGGGAAACCTCCTTGGCGCTACAGGGGCATCCCAAACCTCGGGACTGGAGGGGTCAGGCATCGCTCCTTCCCCCCCAAGACGGGGATATTCGAGCTTGGGACACCTGCTTTGGAGAGCTGGGTCCCAGCCCGGCCTCTCCTTCAGCTGGTTTGTCGAAATACTGATGGGGACGGGAGAGACCCCGCAGCACCTCCAGGCTCCTGTGCAGGCCTGTGACCCCACAGGTGACCCCACGGGCCGTCCCCGTCATTTGGGGAGAACGGGTTGGGCTTCTGCCGGGCTGGGGCTGGTGGTGCCCAGAAGCCATCCCTGGCGGGCTGGAGGGGCAGCACGGACGCCAGGGAGGGGGAGAAGGCGGAAGGGAAGAGCAGGGCTGCGCTTTTCCACGCTGCCTTTTTGTTTTATTTGTTTTTAATTGCACCCCAGAGCCCCGTGTACTAAACATCCCTAATTAAGGAGGGCCAGGGAGCGGGAGGGAGGGCGCTGGTGGCCGGAGCGGGGCGGGAGGCCAGCGCGGAGCCCCTCCGCCGGCAGAGCGGTGCATGGGGATAACCTTGTAATCTACAGAAATCTGGGAATTATGATGGATATTACATAAATCAACCCCCCTGTGTCAATAAGGAAAAAAACATTTTTAAAAGAAAAGCAGCTGATAATTAACCCTGAGAGCACGGGTTTAACCCAGATCACCTTGGGGAAGCGCCCGGACAAAGGCAGGCATTCATCCCCGGCCTTTCTCATTTAAATAACCCGGCCTTCATTGGCTCCTGAGGGATTGCTCGGGAATTGCTGAACCGGAGGTTTGTTCGGGTTTGATGTGTAGTCGCATTGATTTCCCCCTCCCTCATCTTAATAAAAGGCATTTTGCGGAGCGGTGGAGCGGGGCGGGGTGAGACGTCCCGCAGCTCCCGGCGGGCCGGCAGCGGGTGTCTGCCAGCCCACGGGAGCGCTGCCGACATCTCCGAGCGCCCGCTTGAGCCGGAGCACGGCTCCGAGCGGCAGCGCCAGCTCCTCGCTCCTTAGGGATAGCCCAATTATCGCTCGGCAGATCGGGTTTGCCCAGAGAAGCCGTGGCTGCCCCTGGGTCCCTGGCAGCGTCCAAGGCCCGGGTGGACACCGGGGCTTGGAGCACCCTGGGCTAGTGGAAGGTGCCCCTGCCCGTGGAATGAGATGAGCTTTAAGGTCCTTCCAACCCAAATCTTTCTGGGGTTCTCTGCGTTGGTTTTGAGGCTGCCTTTTGGGTTTTTCGGGAGCCCGTAGGATCATTTATGCTGGAAAAGCCCTCTGAGATCAAGTCCAGCTGTTCCCCCAGCGCTGCTGAGGCCACCACTAACCCACGTCCCCAGGTGTCATATCCACGCATCTGTCAAACCCCTCGCCAGGAATGGTGACTCCCCCGCTGCCCTGGGCAGCCTGTTCCAATGCCCAACAGCCCTCCTGGGGCAGGAACTTTTCCTAATATCCAGTCTAAATCTCTCCTGCTGCAACTTTTGAGGCCATTAATCCTGCTGTGTCTCCTCAGACAAACGTCTGGCCGGTTTTGCTCTCGGGGCACCCAGCAAACCTGCCAGCTCCTCACGATGGCCAGACCAGGCCCCAGGGCAGCTTCTCCAGGCTGGTTCCTGCTGCCCCACCCTACTGCTCCTCGCTTTTTCCCTGCATCCATAATTATTCTCAGGGCAGCACCTGAAAACCCACATTCCATACCGGTCTTTCCTCTCATTCTTCCGCCCTGCGAGCGATCTGCGCTCCACGTTTGCGTGTGCTTGGACCGGGATCAAGCAGCAATAGCTCAGGGGAGAAAGCTGCAGGCTGGGACTCAAGGGAGAGCTCCTGACTGTGCTCTTTCCTCCCATAGCTGCTGCTGGAAAGCCTGGCAGGGGTGTTCCCGCACGCGGCTCTGCAGCACCCACACACCAACACCTCCGTCAGTGGGAGCGTCTGGCTCAGCCTTTGCCTTCCCCGAGCCTGGGGCAGCGCTTCCCTGTGAAACCGGGAGCTTCTGGACATGGGCTGGGGCCCTGGCTCTGTTTGTCAGAGGGGCGACATGAGCAGAGCAGAGCAGAGCAGAGCAGAGCAGAGCGGAACATCCCAGGGCTCCTGGCAGCAGCCAGGCCAGGCCGCCCTGGCTGGGCAGGGTGCGGGCAGCGGGGCCAGATCCCTGCCTGGAGCACACAGGGAGCCCCCGATCCAGGTCGGACGCTGCCGGCAGCCCCACGCAGGGCCGGATCCCTGCCTGGAGCCCACAGGGAGCCCCCGACCCGGGCTGGACGCTGCCGGCAGCCCCACACGGGGCTGGAGAAGCCGCACGCGCGGCCCCGGAAGGGAGGACACACAAACTGCCTGCGGCGCCCTGCTCGGAGAGGGCTGCTGCCGGTGATGGACACATCCTTATTTGTAAGTATTTAATGTTTCTTAGGAAGCACTTCTGAAAGAAATTGGTATGTAATGACAGCACTCACTGGAAAACAGGCCGATTATAAAATGCACTAACTTATCTGGTATTCATTTGAAAAGTAAATGGATGCAAGTAAAGGTGAGAGTTCACTACCAATTCAAATATTTTGCTCTAACAGGCTCTAGCACTCCTACTTTAATTCAAGCAGAAGCACAAGTATGAATAATCAAACTGGATGATGCTCATCAAAACCTTTGTGCCTTGCACCATTTCAAATGGTCATTGAAGCTTAATGGCAAAAAATTTACATTATTCCTTTAATTTGTATTCTGTTCCTTCCTTCTGAGTGATGTGATTGTGATTTTCTGTTGCCGGCTGTATTATTTTGATGCAAATGTTATGTGCTGCTACAGTCCAATTTCCTGCTTTGCCCTCCCCTTTTCTTCCCCCAGGAAAGAAACGACAGCTAAAATAGTTCAAAATTGGGGAGGGATTCTGAAATAGTTCCTTAACTACCGCTCCTAATTAAAGCAAACAATGCAGGGTCTTGAAGCACCCTGAAAAGCTGAAAATTAATTATTAGCTGAAGGGGGAGGGAAGTGGCTTCTTTGCTCCCCGGACCTTCAAAAAAAAAAAAAAAAA
>VXAZ01008033.1:88928-99788 GCA_013399875.1 Gymnorhina tibicen
GAGAGAGAGAGAGAGAGAGATAGAGAAAAGTGAGGGATCCCAATTCTGCCTACAAAAGAATTAGAAAAGAAAATTTGTAATTCAGTTAAAAACTCCTTTTGCCGGCACATAATCACCTAGGGATGAATGCTTTATTGAGAGGCATGGGGCTGCAAACCAAAGCCTTGCAAACAGGAGGCCCCCGGGGTGCTCCCGGCACGTAATATATGCACCGACTAATTTATTGCGCTGTGACTAATTTCCATTCCTTGTGCTCGGAGTTGCCTCGCTAATTACAGGGATGTTTTCTTAACTTGGGTAATTGCGCTGCCCGCGCGCGCGCCCCACGCCGGCTTTGATGCGCCCCCGCGGGGGCGGCCGCGCGGGGCGCCGCCCTAATTAGATTGGCTGCCTTAATTAGGGGAGATGGATGTGGGGGTGCGCGGGGCTGGCGGCACCCCGCTCCCCGCCACGTGGCCGCCACGGGAGTGGCACGACGCCCGAACCAGGCTCTCCGTACCCAAAACCAAAGGGCATCCCGGAGTCCACCCCGCCACCCACCCCGTTCCCACCGCAGCGGCCAGAGCCAGGCTCCCACCGGGAGCATCCCTGCAAACACGAGGGAGCGAGCAGCCCCGTGTGCCCGTGCCACCGCCGGCTCGACGCCTGCTCAGCCCCGCTCCGCGTCCGCCACCTTAGTTCTGTCTGTGGCACTCACTCACGCGGGCACAGTTATCAGATGGATAATCACTTCCTTGAAATAATTTCAGCACTCAGCTCTAATAAAAAGGATTCCTTTGCGAGGACCCTCGGTGAAAGGGGCTCAGCGCTGCTCCCTGTGCGGGGTGGGTCAATGGGGTTCTGCTCCGTCCTCTCTCTCCAGCCCAGTGACCGCCCTTCACCCACTGAAGAGCGGCCCCAAGCACCCATCCAAGGCCGGCCTCGAACGCTCCCCCTAATAAAAGCCTGGTGTCTGAAATTCTGCTGCTTTATCCCTCCCCTAGCAAAGACTTGGTTGAGGTCCCAGAATATTAATGTCGTGTCCATAAAAACTCAACCCCTGGCAGGGGAGGCCAGAGGGAAGGTGGCGAAGACCCCTCACCCACCCCAGGGGCGCCACACCTTGGTGCCAGAGGCTCCTGCCAGGGCGGTGGCGATGGGACCGCACGGGAAGCGTCGCTTCCCGTCGGGATGTGCCGGCCTCTCTGCAGGACTGGGCCACGGCTGCGTCACCCACATCCCGTGGGATCCTGGCAGAGAGACACCAGGGACAGGCTATCCAGCTGGAAGCCTGGGCAGCAGACTGGAGAGTCCCCAGGCTGTGCCCAACCTATGGCATTCCAGCAGCGGGCTCTGGCAGACCCTGCGCTCCTCCAAGGTGACTTAAACCCTCGTCCTGGGCTGGAGGTGCCTTCCTCCGTGGATTTGGGACCTCTGGCAGCTCGAGGAAATGTAGTTGTTTTCCTTTCATACTCAGACAAACAAACCAAGCGTTTCAGCTCCCATTCAAAGCGGGGGTTTCACAGACAGAGACACCTGAGAGGAGAAGTTCTCCGTGTGTCCCTTCCACAAACTGAATTGACACGGACGCCCGGGCAGGGATCCTCTGCAGGAGATTCTCTCCACGGCTGCCCAGCCAGGCCTGGGCGCAGCTCCCCAGCAGCCCCCTTCCCAGCACGGCAGCAGGCTGGAGGGCTTGGAACAGGTTCGGGAGCTCGGCCTGCTGGCTGAGCCAGCTCCTCGCGGCCCGTTGTGCAAAGGCAGCGATTCCCAGGCGGATTTTGGGGCGAGGAGCCCGTGGCCGCCCGCGCGCGGCCCGCGGGGCTCTCGCAGCCCGCCGGGCGCTGCGGACGCGCGGGAGACGCTCGTGCGCGTGAGGCATCTCCTCAGGCTCACGCTCGCTGTGGAAAAGGAAATAGAAAGAGTCTGCCCCCTCCAGCTGCCTTCAGCATCTCCTTCCTAATAACTTGGCATATTCACTTAATACAGGCCGGCTCCTTCCAAGTCGTTAGCGGCGGTGAGAGACACAGCCGGAACGCTGACCTGGTTTGCTTGCCAAGACAGAGCAAAGAGAAACCTTCACATAATCATTTCCAAACATTAAAATGGCTCCATTGTCATTATAGCTGAGAGATTGAATTCGCCTCATCAAAGCGGCGTATGACAGGTGACTCAATAGGCTGGTGCCAAGCGCGGAGGCAGGAGATTAGCAGGGCACTGATATCATTATTTCCGCCTATCACAGATTCGGCAGGGAGGCAATTGTAATTTCTGGGCTTATTAGTCTGCATTCGCAGGAAAAAACCTGGTGATAAACCTCAGTGTGACAGCCAGGCATTTGTGCAGCAAGTGCTGTCACAGTGACACTTGGAAAATGCCAATGTGGATACGTTCTCCTAATCCCCCCTAATGGAGGTTAAAGCCTGGCACAAAGGCACTCTTATCGCTGATCGGGACACTAATAACATTTGCATTTTTAAGTTAAATATAGTAAGTAAAGAATAAGGCTCCTCCTCGCGGCTTCGGCAATTAGCTCGAGCCTTGGGAGGATGAAAGCCGAGCGGAGATCCCAGCCGGCCGGGCTCTCTCCCACGGCGGGCCGGCATTCCCGGAGCAGCACCCGCGCTCCCACACCTCGGCTGGCCGCGCTCGGGGCCGGGATGGGGCCTGGCAAAGGGGGGAAGGCTGGTTCATGGGAGCTGAGAGGGGCTGCCGGCCCGGGGCTGCCCTTTGCCCCCGGCAGCGGGGATCGCTCCGGGGCCGTCGCACGCTTTCACGAGTGGTTTCGCTTTGGAGGGACAGAACTTCTCAGGGTTTTTTCTCTGCCCCGCGCTGCCGGCCGGGCTCGGGGTTCCCGCGAGAATTCCCCCGCGGACACGAGCCCAGCACGCGCACACGGACACGCGCGCGCGCGCTCTCCACAGGAATTTCTTAAGGAAGAAAAATAATTACCGGTGGTAAACTGTTACTTTTCCACATTTAAATAAGAGACCAATTAAGAAGACTATGTAATTCAATTCTGGAGTGAGTGCCACTGAATTCAATTTGTTTCAGGTCAATGAATATAATGTGAAGTTATTAACAAAAAGGTCAGGGACTGCATATAAAATATACACACATGACACAGGCAGAGTAATTAGTACACATTTCACATGTTCTGCTGCTCAGACATATGGTGTAGAAAATCTGAGCAGGATTAGATGGTAATAAACGTTCCCCTCTCCCTCCCACCAGCTCCCTGTTTAAATGGGGTTTATGAGCTATTCCCCCGGCGTTCCCGGGATCTGCCGAAGGTTGAGGGCCCACGGCCCACACAGCAGCGCTGGGGTGGGGCCCTCGGCCCGGGCAAGGCTCCCAGGAAAGCTGGGGCTCTCCTAGGGTGAGGGATCCCGACGGGGCAGCTCAAGCCACAAGCCAGCACGTGCTGGGGCAGGGACGGTGTCCAGGGACCTCGTGGCCCACATGGGGCTCGCCCCCGGGCCGTGCCAACAGAGCCACACCTTTGCGGCACCCTCACCAGGAATTACCGTGCTCCTCCACGCCAGCGCACTCTCAATGCGAAGTCACTGCATCCATGATAACAAAACATTCAAATTATATGGTTAAGCAGTGGTTGAATTTGAGAAAGTCCACAACGCGCATGCACAAAAAAAAAAGAAAGGACGATGAAGCCCCAAACGCCTTTTTGACCCTAAGCTTGAGTATTGGACACCTGGATTCTCTTGCAGGCAGATGCACTTTCGTAGAGGAGGAATACGAGGACTTGGGGAAAACTCCTCTGAAAGTTACAGGCAGAAATCCCACGGTACAAGAGCTCTGCCCAGCTCCTCTGTCATAGAAGGGCTCTTAAAAAAGGCAAGAAGACAAAAAACGCTGGGAAAACCCTGCTCAGTGGCAGCCCTGGCCCTGTCTCCACAGGCAGGGAGGAACGAGCCCTGCTGTGGCGGCAGTGAAGAGCCAAAACCTCTGTTAGAAACCCTCCTGCCTCCCGCTGCAGCACCTGCTCTGGGAGGCAAAGCGCTCCCGGGGTGCCAGCATCCCGCAGGAACACCGCTGCTGCAGGGGCAGGGGCTCTGCACCGCCCCGTCCGTGCGCAGGGACCACACACACGCCCCCACAAAGCCTCCCTACGGAGCGCAGCCCCCCGTGCACACCCCGAGGGCACGGCCAGCCCCACGCGTGGCCCCGAGCCACCGGACGCCAGAGGATGGATCCGTGCCTAACTCCAGCACCGGCTTTGGGAAGCAGGACGTATCTGGGTCTGTGGAAAACCCTTCCCATGTGAATTGCCCCGGTGTTTCTGGAATTAGCAGTGAGGGAAACCTCGGAAAGAACGGGCTAAGTGCTGCCCGGCAGCTTCCCCAGCCCTCGCCGTGGGGAGCTCGGTCCTGTTCACAGAGGTGCTCTGGTGTCCAGTCAAACCTGCTCGGGATTCTTTGCTGGAAAAGGATAACCCAGATGGGTCTGCGTGCTCCAGCGTTTTCCTTGGCACCTTGTGCTCAGAACGAGACGTGCAACCCATTTCCCAAGTTATCCTTCATCTCCAGTGCGGCCTGATTCGTTACAGGAACTCGGTCGTTCGCGCAGATGGACCGATAATTACCATTTCCTACTGAACTGGGGAGCAGAACCCTCAGCCAGAGTGAATTATTTCGCCCATTATTCCCATTTTGGTTTTGCGCAGCTGACTGCAGAGAGCAACAGGAGAAGCAAGAAGTGGAGAGCTCCAGGAATGGCTGGGACAGCCCTGGATCCATATCCGGGGTTTAGCTGTAAAGAGGGAACTGTGAGGTGGCCCTGGCTCGCACAGGTTCAGGGGTGAATTACACCTGAGGTGATTGATGTTGCGTTTTTAATTAATGCTGCAGCAGCTCGGTATTCCGGTCAGGATCCCATCTCCAGAGCAACCAGCAGGATTCTCTGGGTTTGCTCCGAGGAGACCCAGGTCAGCGCTCACGGGACAGCCTGTCCTTAAATCAGGGAAAGGGGCCCCGCGAGGTCTGGACTGGCTGCAGCTCAGCTTCTCAGCTGCCTCGGCCTGTCCCTCACCCCAGTGCTCCCTGCAGCAGCCCCCGGGGGATACCCCACCGGGATCCCACCGGGATCCCACCGGGACACGGGGCTGCGCAGCCATCCCAGGCGCAGCAGCCACCGGGGCTCTCCGCAGGTGGCAGCTCCCAGGCACGGCACAACCTCCCCGGGCTGCGGGGACAGGGCAGGCTCTGACAGGTGCCACCGAAACCAGAGGATTTCTCCCCATTTCCCAAAATCCAACCTCACGTACCCATCCACAAGAAGAGGAGGGCACACAGGAAGGACAGCTCGGCAGGTTGCTGAACGTACCATGTGGAGAGGCAAAAAAAAAGCAAATGAACGAGAGAAATCTATGTTGCTGTTAATGAAGAAGTGATTGCCCCCCAGGCGGCCCCTTTGCTGTCCCCCTGACTCCCTGGTTTTTAAAACCACTGAAGCAATTTACTTTCCATTTTACTGTTTGGAGGTGCACTGGAAGAGAACAAATAAACAAAACCCAGGGAAATACCTACGAGAAGCCTTTGTTTTCCCTTTTCCCCCCCTCCCTTTCCTTCTGAGTTTCGTCTTTCTCTCCACACCCAAAACCCACGGCACGACTCCCCAAACCTCCCCACAACCCGCGTGTGACACCGCTGTCCCCTTTCCGTCCCCCCCCTTCCCCGGTGCCTCGGGCCGCATTTTTCGTGAAGGCCCGTGGGATTTCCTCGGGGTGGGAGCAGACCTCCCAGGGGCTCGGGCCACCGCAGCCGCGGGGCCGTGGCCACGCGCNCAGCCTCCCGGTGCTCCCGCTCCCCCGGCACTCTCATTAACCGCAGATTGCGAATGGGTCAGCAGATCTATACACTCGTGTGTTCCTCGGCTCGCTTTATTTATTTCTTTCTTTTGCAGGATGCTGAATAACTAACCTTCCCTTCAATAGGCAGATTTAAAAAAAAAAAAATAGGATCCATCACACAGCAGCAGGATAGCCTTGCTCTGTTTTGACCTTTCTGAAATTAATTTCCCAATCTTAGCTTTCAAAATCAGAGATTGAAAAGACCTATTAGATCAGCCAATCCATCTTATCGCCAGCACGGCAGCAAGCAGAGACCCCAGCCAAGTGCTCCTCTACACAGGGAAAATATTCTGGAATAAGACGGGACGTGAATTTAAAGTGAAATACCTGTTCCGGAATATTCTGCACGTGGACAGAATGTACTCTGGAATAACTGCAGCTGATCCTGGCTTTGCTCAGTTGACACCTGCAGCCGCTCCCTGGAACGGAGGGGAAAAAAAAGAAATTCCATTTTAGGATAAGAAGCACCTTTTGTGGGGTAGCTCTAGGGAACAATTCCTTTTTTCCCGGGCAGGCTGTCGCTCACAGGGCAGCACTACCGGGGAGGAGAGGGATGGGTGCTCGGGGAAATTCCCCCCCGACCTGCGAGGACACGGATTGGGACAGAATTCCGGTCTGCAGCTGCCCCGGGAGCCTGGCGCATTAACATGCACCTCTCCCAACCTGTGGTTTAGCACCTCTGCTGGGAGTACAGCTCTTCTCAGTGGGCCCTGCTTTTCCAGGCAGCAAAGAACTCGGGGGTAAAACCCCAAATCTTACGTTTTGCACCACCTGAGCTGCCCTGGCCGGCGCTGCCAGCCCATGGTGGGGGTCCCCAGGAAGGCCCCTTGGGGCAGGGAGCGCTCCTGCTGCCACACGTCCCTCTCCTCCCATTCTCCTGGGAATCGCTGGGGCTCCATAGGTCGTGTTTTAACGCCAGCAGTGCTGACCTGGAGCGGACAGGTCACCCTGTGCTGACCTCAGCGTCCACCTCCATCCTGCCCCTCACTGCCCGGCAACGCCTGCCGGGCTCGGACATTTCCGGTGTGGCACCCACAGAGCTCTCGGGGTGGGGTTTGGCTGCGCAGGGCAGCACTGAGGGGCATCCTGCTTCTCCCGGAGAGCGAGGAGAGCCAAGCGGGCCCTGCAGCAAGCCAGGGCTGGTCACGCCGAGCTGCCTGCTTCGGCCACGCCGCCAGCACGGCCAGTGAGAGAACCCAGCAGGCCCCGAGGGAAGCGTGGGCAGGTCGGCACTCTCGGAGGGCCCTCGCGGGCCGGCACGAAGCCGACCCAGGCCGGAGGGAGTCCCTTTGGTCCGGGGAGGCGGCTCCGGCAGCACCGCACGGAGCCCACGCGCGGCCTGTCCCCGCCGGAGCGGTGCCACGGTCACACAGTGGCTGTCACGGGCACCGGTGCCACACCGGGCGGTGAGCCGGCACACGGGAAAATTTACCCGTCCCGAGTGGGTAAAAAGGAGCTTCTCCCCGTGGAATGCGCCGGGAAGGAGCCTCTGCTGACGCCTGCGGAGAGCGCGTTTGCCGAGGAGCCGGGAACTGCGTGAGCGGGTGCCCGTCGGCTCAAAGCCCTGCTGCATCTCCTACGGGCGCCGCGGCTCAGTGGGCAGCTCCGAGCCTCTTTCCCCCGAAACCCCTCCGTTCCCCTCGGCAGCTCCTGCCCCGCGCTCCCACCGTCCCGGCGGGAAGAGCCGCCACCACCCCCTGCCACAGGGAGCGCCAGGAGCACGCGGCCACAGGAACTGCAAACTTTGGGCACTCAACAAGTCCTCTCCTCGGGGCCAAAAGATCAATATTGACACTTTAGACGATTTCTCTCGATCTGTTTTTTCGTCGATTGCCGGGGCAAAATTCCACTTTTCCGATATCTTGGATGCTTGGCTAATAGAAACAAATAAAGTGAAAGCTTCTGTCCACAATGGGCGAGGAGCATCCATTGTCGGCGGGCGCTAATCGGATTAAATTGGCTCCTGGCTCTATTGCTCGGGGATAACTCACTCCTAAATTTTTTTCCCATCTCAAGGGGATGGGCCATTGTTGCTTTTTTTTTTTTTTTTCACCCCCCTTTTTTTTCCTATTTAAGTCTGACGGATAGAATGAGGACTGGCTGGAGCTGACGGCGGTGCCCGCGCCCCGCGAACAAAGAGCGGAGCGCAGCCCGGGGCCGCGGCCGGCGCCGGCCCCCCGAGCCCCTTCTCCCGGCTGGAGCCGCCCCGGCACCGCCGCCGCTCCCCTCTGGAAATCGCGGCTAAAGCCCGAACGCAGCCAGGCAGGGAAAAAACCCGCGGCCGCCCGCGCCCGGGTCGCCTCCCATTAGCATTTAAATCCGCACCCCCGGCACCGGCCCGTCGGAAGGAGCTGCTGCGGCAGCCGCGATCCTGAGAGCAGCCCGAAGAGAGACGGACGGCCTTAAATAATGCCGCCTTCGGAGGGAGGCCCCGCGCGCCGCCAGCCGCATTTTGCCCGGAGTCTGATAATTTTCAAAGCTATTGGCAACCTGGGAATTTTCCTGCCTTATCACCAGGGCTCAGCTAACTTCACTAACACTAATCAGAGCTGGAATCATTCATTCAAGGATTGCATGATCATGTTTTTCTTTAGCAGTGACAGCTGCCTGAGCCGCATTAGCAATGCAGATGAGTCAGCCTAATAGGTTAATGCAGAACACGCGAAAATTAGGTTTAATCCCCAGTGAAATAATCTAACATTTTCACATTTCTTGATGTTGGGATAGAGACATTGGTGGTGACTCAATTAGGTGTAATGTAGATCAAAGCAAATTTACCTTCTGGCTGAACCTTCCCCATAGTTTAGATAGAAGAATATAAGGGTTCTTTACTAATTGGCCAGTGGCTGTGGGGAAAATTACACGGGAAGCGCGCGTAGAGCAGGAATCGCGCTCCGGATTTGGATCTGGAGCGGGGCACGGCCGGGCTCTGCAAACACCGGGCACGGCGCTGGGTGTGCAGCCCCCTCTCCTCTCCTTTCCTCTCTTCTCCTCTCCGTTTGGGGGCTTTTCTGCAGTTTTATATTCCTTTCCCCACCCCACCCCCCCCCTCCTCTATTCATTTTTAATGTCCCGTACTGCAATATCCCCGGCGAGGTTTGAAAGACCTTGTATGATAAAAGGAGCATAAAGGAGAGGGAAAAACCCCACCCACCGGCGCGCGTCCGTCTAATGTTTTCATTCCCGGGGAATAACATATCAAACAGCAATCGCTTTCAGTCATAAAGGGAGGGGGACAAAAAATTACATGCCCTCAGTTGCCAAATTATTTTTTGCCTTGACATCTTAATTCTTAATCCTTGTGTGTGGTCAAATCAGCCTACTATAGACAACCAATCAAGCAATTATTCCTAAATTATATTTGCCCAGCTCACATTGATTGGTTATTCTTTTCTTATTGGGTAAGCTCATTAATTCCGAGCAGCTTGCTTATTATGCTTTCCACATCATTTTCCTTCGGAGCCTATCTACTCACACCAGCCTGCTGATGTTTCAAGATGCCACGCGGAAAGAAAAAAAAAAAAAAAAAAAAAAAAAAGGGCCGAGTGATCTATTGCATTGTCTCTTCCAGCAATTACAATTCACATTGCTGATTAACTTTGATGTGAAAACTAATGAGATAAGGCAAGTTATCAAGGCGGACCTGATCGTCATCTCATTTATAGAGCATTTGCCATCAGTGAATGACAAAAACTAATGAAGATGTATCTGACAGCGGGCTGAGCCGCGGCCGAATTTCGTTTCTCATCAGCAAGTGCTCTGCTTCCAACTCATCAGTCTATCTGAAACATGTGGAAATTAGCTTAATAATGAAAACACTTCATCCAAATAGACAAATGTTTACATTAAAATAGCTACATGATAAATAGATGTTAAAGATTTTATGCCTTCTTGAGTCTAAACAATGGAGCACAAAATATGTTCTCATATTCACTAAATCATCCCCATAAAGCTCCCCACGTGCCGCCGTACCTGCGGGCTCCCCTCTTTACGGCTCACGGAGGTTTCCGCGCCGCGGCTCGGCCGGTCGGGGCCGGACGGCTCGGGCTGTGTGTGACTCGGGGATGCCCGTGTTAGGAGAGGGGGACCGTCCCTGCCCCGACCTGGGGCACGCAGCTCCCAAAAACAGGGTGGGTTTTTTTTTTAGTGCCGCTGTAAGAGGAGAGGGAGGTGCTGCTGCTGCTGCACACCGACATTTACCCAACGCAGGAAAGGGGTCCAGCTGCCCCCGGACAAAGTATAAAGCGCAGGCATAATTCATGTAAACACAGTAACATTTCCCGCCTGAGCCGTCACCAAAAAAAAAGCCTCCCGTAACATCAGCCCGGTTTAGAAACGCTGTGATAAAAGGGAGGCAGGCAGAGCTGCTCCCATTTTTAATATTGTGGCTTTGGTATCTTTATTTATGAGAGACTATTTCATATTTGTCGGGCACTATTTCACACGCTTCTACCGCGCCCAAACACATCCCCAAGATGTTTTTGCATCTGGAATAAAATATTCATCCATCACTTGGGATCAGAACAATACTATTTTTAATAAAAAAAGACAAGCGTCTGCAAGGCAGAAGGGTGAAACTCTCGCTTTAAAAATTACTCCAAAAACTGTGATACTCCAATTAAAATAAAGATTTGGTAAAAGATTCTCTTCCTTTACCATGATTTTTTTCCCCCTCCCTGAAAAAATACATACGGACAGTCTATATAGCCCTGCCTCCTCCAGGGAAAAAAAAAACAAAAAACCCAAACCCAAACACGTTATCCCCCATGTAAGAGGAACTTTAGATTGGATTTTAAAAAATGATTATCCAAGTGGACTGGAAATAAAAAATTTAAAAAATTTAAAAAAAAAAATTTAAAAAGAGACTTTGCCGAAAAGGCACAGGGAACACCTCTAAATTCCGTGCGGCCACGGCTCCGTGCACACACGTGGGGAACGAAGCGGAGGCTCCCGAGCGGGTCGGGACGGGAGCGCGGCGGTGCCGGGGCTCCCCGCGCCGCCGGTGGGGGCTG
>VXAZ01008033.1:101739-118161 GCA_013399875.1 Gymnorhina tibicen
CCCGCGCGGCTGCTCCCGACAAGCCGCGCTCCGCCGGCGGCTGCCCGGGCGGGGGGCGCGGTGCCCCCCTCCCCAGCCCCGCTCCGCGGGCTCCCGGCTCCGAGCCGCGCCTGGAACCCGAGCTGAGCCTCGCCCGCGGCTCACAGCCCCCGGCTCTGACGAGGAAATTACACAACTAAACGCCTGCTCGAGACCAGCCGCTAAACCGCTCCCGCAGTATCATCCTAAAATTCGCTAATAGAGGCTCTTTCACATAATTTAAGTGCTAATGAAAAAAAGCCCCCCTTTGAATTTATATATATTTCAGCAGAGAATAATGTTTTATTTAAAATAGTTACAGCGCGCCTTTTGATTTAGAGTTTAAAGTAAATAATATTTGTACATCTAAAACATACTCAAGACAAATGAAAAGCCTCTAGATGCTTTTGTATGAGATGCTGAAGAGCTCTACAAACTTAAAAGCACAACCTCAATTAAGCCCATCTTCATCTGGAAAAAAAAATTAGCAACTGAAAGCTGAATATATTAGATAATGCACACTTGCAGGAGAGCATTCTCTTAGCAAAAAATTCTTGATAACCAACCTAAAGCTGGCCTTCGAGTTGCTCGATGCTAATTTTGTTTGAAACTGTTTAACTAACTCTGAATAGATATCCATATTCAACAAAGACATAATTAATGGCAACCTTTTCTTCTGCTTAGAAGACATCATAACAAGCAGAAAAGTACAAAAAGATTTTTATAGTAACTAATTTAAGGACAAAGGGTTGACCTCTAGCATTTCATTAAATAAACGGAGCGAATGAAAGAAGAGTGACAGTATTCATCCTTGTTCAATTCAAGCAGCCAATTTCAAAATGCAAATCATAATCTGCAGATGTTGGAGCCTGATATATTTTTTTAAAATATCATTTGTTCAATTTAAGAACATCAGACATTTGAATTTTAAATTAAAAAAAAAAAAAAAAAAAAAAAAAAAAAAAAAAAAAAAAAAAAAAAAAGAAAAAAAATCAAAACCAATTCCCCGCTCCAGGTTTCGGCGCAGCGTGACTGCGCGCTCGGGGCCGGGGGCTGCCGGGGCTCCCCTCCCTCCCCACCTCCCCAGCCATTCATTTTGCACATTATTCCCAAAACCTTTCAACGGAGAAGTTCTGCTAAGCCGCACGTTATTTCTGACCGGCACAGCCGGTCAGCACTGCTGCCTCTCCGGCCTGGGGGTGACGGGGAGCAGCCCCGGGCCGAGCCCGGCGAGCCGCTCCGTCCTCCCTCCCCACCCACGGGCACCCAGCGCCTGTGGCCGGGCCGCGTCCCCATCCCGAGGGTGACGGACGCTGCCCGGACGTGCTGCCATGGGGCCGCTGCAGCACAGGGAAAAGCGTCCCGGCTCCGGTGCCCACGGGTGGCAGAGCCCCGGAGGCCCTGCCTGGGCAGGGACGCGGTGGTGAACAGGGCACGGGTGGGGACAGCAACGGGAGGTGAGCTGACTCTGAGTTTGGGAACACAACCCCAGCCCTGCAGAGCCGTGCTTCCTTTCGGGTGCCAAGGGACGAGGGGCGCAGCGGGAAAGGAGGAGGTTCCCGCTGGGCCGCGGATGATCTGCTGTCCTTTAGCAGGGGAGGAATGAAGCCCGAGTGCAGCTCGACACTCAGCACACGCTTGTTCCGCGGAGATCCGGGGCGGTCCAACACGTGCCGGGGCACGCGGCTCTGATGGGGGAGCAGCTCCAGGTCGGGGGAGGTTACACACTGTGCTGGGTACAGACCCACGGACCTGCGGAGGGGTTCCTTCCTCGTGCCCTTCAGTGCCCTTTCGCCTTTCTCCCCCGAGCAAAGGGCGCCCAGGAGTGACCTTAAGGGACGCTTCTAAGCTGCCCAAGGGGGCCAGAGGATGCGTCGCCATGTCTGGCACAACGGCAGCACGAGTTCCTCCCTCCCCATTTCCACACCAGCTCCGACAGCTGTTTCCAGGTTTGCGGGGATAACCCACGGGGCCTGGCACCGCCGAGCCTGCACATGGGTGGGGTTTCTCCCAGGAAGTGGCTTTAGGGTGTTTGGAAGTGTTTTTGGGGAAGCATGGGATTTTTAAAATTTATTTTGGCCATTGGAATACACAGAAGCTTCTGGCTTCACTGAACTGGGCCGTAGGGTACAGTGGACCAACACTGACATCTCCTCAGCGAGCAATTCCCTTCCTTCCCCAATAAAGGGAAAACATCCCGGGTTCCCACCGCACGGCCCCTGGTTGCTGCTAAGTTACAGTGAAGCACGACCTCTGCAAAGGCATGTATATTAATTAAATTGCTGCTGATTAAGGCCCATCAGCGACTCACAGTGCACGGAAGAGGGACTGAAATAAACGCCCAGGAGCATCCCTGGGGAGAGGAGAGCAGCGCTGCGCCGTGGCCTCACCCTGAGCGGAGCAGAGCAGAGCAGAGCAGAGCAGAGCAGAGCAGAGCAGAGCCATTTCTGACAGGCCAAGTGCAGGTTTGTCCCAAGCCCTTCCCAAAGCCCAGGAGCAGGAGCCCATCCCGGCCCCGCCGGCGCTGGGCACGGGCAGGAGGAAGGGCCGGGGCCTTGCCAGCCTCCTGCACAAACAGACCCTGCAGCTGTCGCGGGGCGAAATAAATGACTTCCGGAGGTGGCGGAGAATAAATGGATCCATTCAGGCACGAGTGAAGGGGACATTGTTTTCCTCCTCGGAGAGAAAAAAAAATCCCTCCCCAACAACCTATACATTAAGGTATCAATGAACAACAAATTCATTCAGTTATGACACAGGAAATCTAGAGCAGAATGGGCTGCAAAACAAACTCGATTTATCTGCGCCACACACGCAAAGGGGAAAAAAATGCCTCTTGTTGGCTGCTCTGCCAGGGCTGGGGCTCCTCTCGAGGAGCGCTCAGGATTCCAGCCACACGCGGAGCGTTTTCTGCCGGTGCTTTGGCGGTGGACGCGAACTTCTGAGATTAAGATTGTTCCCTTAGGTTTATCCTCTTCAGGGACAACGTGTGCACAAGACGCCCCTGGAGCATACTTAAAGTCAGGCTGCAGACGCACGTAATCTCCGTCCTCCCGCACCACAAACAGCAGACGTGGAGGTCCGGGGGTTTTTTCTAAAAGGGAGAGGAATTACTCACTCAAAGAGAAGCCGGGCCTTTCGTTTCCACTGTGGCAACCCTCATTTTTATACTAAGAAAAGAAAAGAAGAGGCAAAACCGGAAATGCGGGTTCAAGCCGGGCCCTATTTTCCAAAGGAAGGCAGCGGCTCCCTCCTCTCCCACCTCTCACCGGCAGCCCTGAGCCCGCCCAGGGGACCCCATCTGCTCCACCACACGTCTGGGCACACGCTGAGCCTGAGGGGACACCCCTGGCCCCGACCCTGGGAAGGACGGAGGGGCAGTGCCCTCCTTGCCCTCCCACGCGGCCCCTCGGCACCACCAGGGACCCGCTTCCCTGAGCCCACTGCCCGCTGCTGTTCAGCACTGCAAGCCCCAAGCGCGGCCGAGAAACAAAGCCCGTCCTCCTCTTATTTCCGAAACATTTATGCTTATAGCTGTTTTCCCCAAGTGACATTAAAAAAATCTCTTAAAAATGAGTGCAACGGGTCAGTCGTGCTGTAGAAACGGAATTGGTACCCAGCTGCAAGGAGCGCTCGGCGTGCAGGGGAATAATCCAGAAGGTTTTAATTAGGGAAAGCGGCAATAAATGAAGGAATATGAGCTCGGATGAGAACCCTCGAACGTAAAAATAACTGGGAAAGACGAGACGCGGTTGCGCTGGGAAGGGAGATCTCTCTGCTGCTGGGGAGCCCCAAAACAAGGCGGGGCACACTCCCAGCGCCAGCGCGTCCCCCCCAAGCCCCAGGGGCTCTCTGGGAGCAGCATCCTGGGCGCAGCGGGGCACATTAACACGGAGCGCATCGCTGACCCCGTGCGCGGAGCCAGCGGCCCACCCCTTCCGTCAGCCGGTGGCTTCCCCCGCGGCCCGGACAGCTGCACGTCCTGCCCGGAGCGCTCGGCCCACCGGCTCCGGAGGAGGTCCCCACCAAGGCAGGATGCGGCCTGGTGCGGGGCCGGGGCCGGGGCCGGGCAGCGCCGTCCTCCGGCCGCTCCTTGGGAACCAAGTCACGCTCCCGCGACAACTGCTCCTCTGTGCCTGTTTGAACTGTCCCTCCCAATTAGCAGTAATAAGTGACTCGGTAAAGATGAGCAAACACAGCGCATTCATCAGCCCCGGCAGCCCCAGGAGATCCCCAGGGCACCGCTCCGGAGGATGCCGAGCGCATCCCGCCCGGCCCCAGCGAGCACCGGCAAAAGGCAAATTAATGGCGAGGCGCTCCAAGAGTTTGCCTGAAATTATTTTATTCTGCCCGAGAATTGATTACTCCCGGCCTGGAAATATGTCCAAATCAATACGCTGAAGCTCAGGGCAAAAAAGACATGCGCTAGCCCCATTTATTTCATCCACTTTTTTGAGGAATGGCACATAATTTACCGGCTAGGAATTGCTAAGCCCTTCCAGAGCGAGGACTAATGACAGGCTGTGGGAAAGCGATGCCTCCATCCATCTCCCAGGCGAGTCACGAGTCCCCGCACCCGCCGCTGACGGCCCTGGCAGTGGCCAAGACGCCACCGGTGACAGAACGTGCCTGAGGCCATCTTTGCCAGGCAGATGGATACGGAGGTGAAGCGCGTGGTGGGTCGAGGCACCCACCATGAAAACGATTTTACACCTCCCCAAAAGGGTGACTGGTGCCCAGGTGGCAGTCCCTGCACGCCTTGCTCCTGCCTGGCCGCCTTGAGCTGGGCTGGAGCAACCACGGGGTCAGGGCTGAGCTGAAAGCCGTGCCGAACGCACACAACAAGCACCGACACTGCCGGAGCGACGCTTTGCGGCCGGGCCTTGGCACCGCGGAGCAGCAACCCGCGTTACCCAGAGCACCCGGATCCAGCTCCGCAGAGCCAATGGCACGAGGGACGCCGCAGGACAAGGACACGTCCCGTCACCCGGGACGTGGCCGAGCCCCAGGCCGGGGGAGAAGGTGCCGGCGCCACGTGCCGCTTTCCACAGCGACGCGCGCCCGGATCCTCTGCGTGCTCCGCAGGGCCCCGCGTTTTCCGGGGCATTAAACCCTGTCCCCCCTCAGCGAGCTCGGCGGCAGCTGTCATCCTGCTCGTGGCGGGCGGGCGGGAGGGCTCCTGCTGCGGACCATCAGTGTCACTCCTGAGCCGCTGGTGGGTGAAGGACGAGGTGGCCCCGGCGGCCCCGGGAGCTGCCAGACTGCGCCGGGGGTTTGTCACCGCTCCAGGGATGGGGCTGTGGGAGCAGCACCGGCGCTGAGGCGCGGGCACAGCAGCACAGCTGCACGGACACCCGCGGAAAGGACGCTTCCGACCGCGTCGCAGCAAGAGAACTCGAACCTTTCCACCCGCCGCGGGTCCTTCAAGCAAACGTCTTTATGTAAAACGGAGACACAAAGCAGCAGAGCGCTGCGAAAACCAAAATCCAGGGTTTGCCGGCTTCCCCTCGGGCAAGCCCCTTCCCACCCGGGCTGCTCCAGACATCTCTGAGGGCACCGTGTCCCCGGCCCCAGGCAGCCTCGGGCTGGAAGGGAATTCCTCTTGGCCCCATCGCGCAGATGAGAGATGCCAGGGCAGGAGGGCGAAAGAGCAAAACACAGTGGGGTTTGAGGCGAGCCTTGCTGAGCCCCGGCCCAGAGGCAGAGGAGCGAGATTGTATCCCTGAGAGCCCGGCCGTGCTCTGCAGGCCTGGCCCTGCTGGCCAGCCCCGAGCCCCTCGGCCCGAGGCCACGGACAGGCTGCCCGGCCGACACCCTCCTTCAGCTGCGCTTGGCTCTGCCCACAGGGGATTCTTCTAGGCTGAAACACTGCTGCTCCCCCATTCAGAACGGGAACATCCGTGAAAAAGGGTCATTCATAATAAACTCGCGAGTGCTGGGTAGGGGAAAAAAAATACCCGGCCCGGAGAAAACAACATCGCCTTTATTTTTCGGTGTGGCCGCCCGAGCCCGCGGCAGCCTCGCGGGCGAGGCAGGGAGGGTTGGGGGGCTCAGCTCTGCCCCTGCACCCCCAGCCTGCACGGCTCCCCAGGCGCGGCCCTGCAGAGTGGGACGGGGACCGGCAGCACCGAGGGATGCGCGGCCGGGCTGGGGCCCGGTTCCCCCTCTCGCCTCCCTCGCATCCTGGCAGGCACAAATCCCCACACGCGGCAGCAATGCAAACGAGTTTTATTACTCAATAAAATATTTGAAACAAAATAAATGGTTTTGTCAAACACTATATCTCCTCAAATAATAATGCGCCGGCGTACAAAGAAAAACAACCGACATTCATATTCTATGGCAAAGGTTTATTTCGCCTCCCCGAGGAGAGGGGAACGGGCATTTCAATTCGGAATTCAGACACTGTATGGGAATACAGTAACTATAGTTCTCAGAGGGTTTGTGCAAATGCCAGCAAAACAAACCCCAAATCAAATTTATTAGCTGGTGGAGATCTCTAACAATCTTACACAGTGACTGATGAAGCCGTTGGGGAATTCCTTTCAACATTAAGTGATTTAAAGCCCCCACAGAAACTTCATTGTCTGTTCCAAGACAGAAAGAGTTCCTCGGTACCCAGTCCTGCTCCAACAGCAGCACCGGGGTGGGTGTTACGGCCAACGCGTGTTTCCTTTCGTCTGGAAACCTCGCCAGGAATCCTAACGTCCCCGGCCCCGCGGAGAACTGTGAAGGGAGCGAGTGCAAATTAGTTAAGGGCCGGCAGCCTGTGTCCTAAAGGGCCCGTCTGGATTTCGACGGCAAGGTTGGGATGCTCCCTTCCACCCCGAGCGCGCCTCCAGAAGACGATCCGGGTGCCATTCCCCGCCCCGGACCAGCCACCGAACACCCGCAGTCTGCTCGGCACGGGGCAGAGCCGCAGGTTCCGGCCGCAGTCAGCTCCCGCCCCGGCACCGGGTGCCAGAACCGGGCTGGCCATGCCGCGGCGGGGCCCAGCCGCTCTCCGGGAAAGCACCGGGACGGCAGCTGGCCTCCCACTCCGGGAGGGGAGACGCCCTTCCCGAGGATGCGGGGGCAGAGGAAGGGGAATGCACAGCCGGTGCCCCCGGAGCGTCCGCGGCGCCCGGGCCCTGGGCAGCTGCCCCCCAAAACCACCCTTAAAAGCAGCCCCAGAAATGCACGGCTCTAATTGCCAGGTTTTTGTCACGCACGCTCATCACCGGGCCATTTGCATTTCAGCTGCTAAAATATCAGGGGGATGTTGTTTAATCAATCACCGCAGCTTACAAAGTCCTAAGTGAGAGAATATTTTTTGATTGTCTCTGCTCGTATCTAAACATCTCACAAGCCCGCCAGCCAGTTCTTCATTTCAATTAGGGCAATGCTGATCGTTAGCTAACTAATAAGGACCAATTTTCTGTCACAACTATTTCCTAATTAAATTCAAAACAGAGATTTCTAACCCAGATGGTCAGCGATGCTACAGATTTGTTTAAATTTGGTATCACAGTAACAAACTACTAATTAGGGTTTGTAAATACACCAATTCCCTTATGACTTAGTTGTTAGTAATGCATACAACCGGTTTATTAAAGCACTAATTGTGTCTGGCTTTACTTGGGCCTAACACATAATCCACTTATCACATACTGGTACCAACTCATTTTGAAGGGATTATGAATGAAATCATAAATGAGGCCTCGCATCCCTTTCCCGGTACGGTTAATAAAGGGTTGGTGTCATATTCAGATGACACATTCAGATTCTCTGCCTCTGGCGGGGAGCGGCCCCGCAGCGACGCCGGTGCTCCGTTCTCCGAAGGGTGTTTCGCGAAAGAAGTCCCGGATGCCACCCCCCACGCCCAGTAAAGGGGTTTCTGCTCCAGCTCCGCTGGCCAGCGACCCATCCCGGCAGCCAAGCTCCCGGAAGGGAGCTCCGGAGTTTCCCAGAGAAAGCACCGAATTGCCTATTTCCCACCGAAGTCAAGCTCAGCCCCGCCACGGGGCCGGCACAGGGGGCTCACGGGGACCCCTGTCCCTTTGCCCGGAGACCCTCACGAGCCTCAACCACCTTCTTGTGGAGGGCTGGAGGACACCAGGCCCGCGTTCCCTCTGGAAGAGACCCTGTTTCTGACGGAAGGCTTTGTTCCAGGGGCCCGAACGGGCGATGCCCCACGCGGCCGGGGCACCGACGCCGCCGCGGCTTTATCGAGGGCGCACCGAGTAGGAAATAAGTGACAGATAACTGTGAATCGCAAGGTTATGTAAACACGGAGGGGGTCTCAGAAGAATCCTATTAAACCATAAAAGAAAAAGCATGGATGGTTTATCACATCACTAAGACCCAAGAATGCATTAATAAATAGAAGAATAGATAACGAACTGTGGAGTACAAGGCTAAACTACCCGCTATTGTGAGGATCCTGTGACAGTAGAAACAATGAAGGGGAAGAAAAAGCTTTGTTGGTCTGTCACCAGAACCTTGTAGCATATCTTTTATAGCCCATTTTTAATGAATTCACAGCACCTATCGGTTATTCTCTGCCCAAATCCCTCATTTTCCTCCCTCTTGAATGCAAATTCCCATGCTGCACTCTGCCTTCACCATGACTTCCCCTGCTACACTCGGGGTTTCTCCGGGTTTCAATGGCCTTTCAGCCCCCACGAGAACAGGTTTCTGCTTTCGTATTTCCAAAGGGTTTTCAGGATGGTAACAAAAGTGGGGCTCAATGCAAAGCAGGAGCACCTCTGAGCCGTGCTCCATCCTTTGCTTCTTCTGTGACAGGAGGGTGAATGCTCAGACAGGTCTAATTCAGCCCAGACGTGCCTGCAAGGGGAAAAAAACCCCAAACAAACACGAAAGCTGCTGCTGCTGCTCCTCTCGCTGTTTTCCAGCCCTCTGCAAATAACACTGAGAATTGCTGGAGGGGACTTAATATTTAGTCCAAGAAATAGTACCCTCTTTGTAGACACTACTACAGAGACTCACTAACAGTTTATTTTCACTGCACTGAGGGGGTTTTATCATTAAACAAGGACCCAGGATACATTTACTGTAGATTACTTTTATTTTTACTGCAGCGCCGTTAGGTACAGAGCACCAGGGAGACGGGGCTGGCCACGACACGCTCCGCAGTAAAACCCCTCGGCCCTGCCTCCACCAGAATCCGAAACCCCGATCGATTTCCGCGTAAAAAATCCCGAAGACTTCGTGCTGCTGCCGCACCAACGTCCTGCAGGGGTGCAGGCTGGCAGAGGCAGAAAGAGGGTCTGTGTTAAAGACGGGGAGCCTGGCACAGCATGATGGATGCCCAAAAACTCAAAGCCCTTTTGGTGGCAAACCCCACCCGAAGCAGGTCCCCAAGGAGCCTGCGCTGGGCCCAGCTGGAGGCTCGCAGTGGGAGCTGCTCCTACCTCCTTACCCCTCACATCCCCAGAGGACGCTGCAGGTAGGCGGGAGAAGCCAGACAGCTGTTGCCTTTCCTCACTCCGAGAGAAGGGAATTAAAGAGACCCGACTGACTGGACCCCAAGCAGCAGTCAGGAACCTGGATTTGCCTTTTCCTGGACCGTCCGCACTCGAGCTCCCAGGTGCAGCTTTTGGTGCCTGTCCCAGCAGCGCATCCCCGCGAGCTCACGGGGTGTCCCACAGGACAGCCATGCCACGGGGTCCCTCGTCCCCAGGGGCAGGACAGGGGGCCGCCTCGCCTCTCCTTCGCCGGGTGCCAGAGGCGAGGCACAGGCAGGGAGGCGGCTGCCCTCCCTCCCCTCAGCCTGGAGCCTCTCTCCTGACCACGGAGAAGCAGAGAGCAGGCGGCTGCTCTCCCAGGAACACACTTCAGGCCGGTGAGGAGTACAGCCGAGTGCTCAACAGGCTCTGGAAATAAGTGGAAGTCAAATAAGTTTGCCACTCTTTGTCCCCCTTTCAATATCTAGCTTTGATCAAAATCCTTGGATACTCAAGTGGTTGTTGACTTAATGTAGTAAATGAGACATAGCCTTAAGTGAGGCCATTTCTGTGCCCATTCAGGCTCTCTGAGAGCAAGGGATGCAGCAGGAAAAGCCTCTCCTGGTCTCTGGGAGCCGCAGCAGAGCCCCGAGCAGAGGCCTGGCTCCGGCTGCCAGGAGATGCAGCACGCAGGTCTGGCGGCCACAGCTGCACGAGGCACGCTTCACACCCTTCGTAGGGCCACGGAGCCTCGCCAGCACGGCGCTGGGCGGCACCGAGGAATCCCGCGGAAATGCCTCCTCCAAAAACTGCGCCAGGCTGCTCCGGAGGGCAGGGCACGCTCCAGTCCCAGCGAGGGTGTCTCCCGGTGCCGCTGCCAGGGTCGTGCCCGCTGCTCCGGGAGGGGACCCGTGCAGAGGGGCTCCGCACCCCGCACCCCGCACCGGCCCTGCGCTCCCGTCCCTCGCAAGGCCACCAAGCCCAAGCACCGAACTCCGGCGGGGCCCGGACACCGCTGCCACCAAGCACCGAACTCCGGCGGGGCCCGGACACCGCTGCCACCAGTGCCACCAGTGCCTCCTCCCGGAGAGCACTGCCATCATCCCAAGGACACGGACTGGATGACCTCAAAGGCCCTTTCCAGCCCGAAGGGTTCTGCGATTCCCTGGGCGGGCTATCGACCTGAGCAGGGCAGGAGGGAGGGAAGAGCCCGGGAGCCTGGATAAACACAGCAAGCCCCAAGAAAAGTAAAAATTCTCCGAGTGACGGGGAGCAGCTCAGCCAATTAGGATTTTAATTCCCCTCGTTATGCACAGCCAGTCAATAAATTCTGCACCAAGCAGCTGCTCTAATTCTTAGGCCCATTAAGCCCTACATCTGATAGGCGGGCGGGAGGGGCTGCCGGGGGGCACAGACGGCGCTCCTCGAGATATGAAACATTTCCTCTTGTGCATCTGGGGCACCCCACCCAGCCCCACTCCGAACGGGTATTTTATGGAGGCGGCGAGCAAGAATTTATATAAATATCCTGCCGGAGACACACACCCCACATATGGAGAGAATAAAGAGGTGCCTGGATGAGATGCGCTGAGGGAGCGTTGGTGCCGTAACAGAGCGGGAGAGCAGAGCTGGAGGGGAGAGTCTGGGACGGAGCAACAGGATTTGGGTGTCTGAAATGGAGGCAGATGATCCCAAAGAGCTGGGCAAGCAGCCAAGAGGGAAGAAAAGCGGGATCAGAGATGCAGGGGAGGAAGACAGCTCACGGAGCAGTACGGCAAGCCCGGAGAGGGCTGGCTCTGATGCAGGAGGGGGCCGGGAGCCACAACAACAGCTCCCGGAGCGAAGGGGCAGATGGCTGGAGCGGAGGTATCCCCCCAGCTGCAGAGATGAAAGGCAGGAGAGAATAGGGAACACACTGGGAGTGGAAAAGCCTTTGGCGGCCAAGACGGTTTTGCTTGTTAATTGGCAACAAGCTAACACGTTAATTACAAAGTTACTGGACGGTCAGGAAAAACATTGGCAGCAGAGCAATTTGCATTCCTCCGGAGACCAAACAGACCCTGCTCTAGGAATGCTGCCTCTGCCCACCCACATCCAGGACTGGAGCGCCCCAAGGCCTTGGAGCCGGGCAAACCATGAGCAGTGATTAAAAACCATCCCACCTTTAGCTGAGCTCTCGCTTGTCTCAGATTAGTGCGAAAGACTGATTGCAGGACACGTGCATCCAGCCAAAATTCATTCTCTCTTCATCCCTTAGGCACAAATTTGAAAACAAGCTGCCCGCTGCAAATTCCATTCCCTCCACAGGGCACTGGAGGAGAGAGCGGTGATGAGCCCTCGGGCTTTGGTCAAGGCAAGGGGCGTAAACGAAAAGTTTGCTCGATTCTGTGAGCGTGTCGGCTGCAAAGAGCCCGCTCCTCTAATCCTACCCAGCCTCAAAATGTAATTCCCTCGCTTGGAAGGCTGGCTGGAGCCATCCACGTCTCAGCCCCAGCCAAAGCCCAGTCTCTCTGCAAAGGCTGCTCCTAGGCTGGAAGCCAAGCACAGCTTTTCTTGTGCGGGAAGCTGCGGCTCTCCAAGCCTGGCATGCGGCTCCTGACGGGCAGGGGCACGGCGCTGCCTGGGATCCCAGCGCCAGGCACAGCACAGCAAAGCCCCCACGACTTCCCCCTGCTGCATCCCAGGTCTAGCACAGCCCTCTCCGCTCCCCAAACCTGCCGGCAGCCAAGGGGAGACATGGCAAAGCTCCAGACACCTGTTGGACCACCGCTGTCAGCAGCGCCCTCCGTTGACCTCAAACGGAAGAGTATTTCCCTTTCCCCTGAACTTCCCAGCAGCTGGAAAGCTGGTGCACTTTGGTTTGGACTCAAAACCTTCTTCCAGGAAGGAGCTCCTGGGTTCAGAAGCCCCAGTATCAGGAAGAAATTTTTCCCCGGGAGGGTGGTGAGGCAGTGGCACGGTTTTCCCAGAGAAGCTCCATGCGATTATTGCAACTCCTGCAAACAGCGCTAATGAGCTCGCTAATAACGGCACAGATCAGTGGCTGCCGCCGCTGGTAAATTAATTAGAAACGGCATCACTGTGCTCTGATTAGTTGCCACCCCTCCACCTCGTAGATTGAGACAGATTTTGTCACCAGCTCGTGTTTCAAACGCCACTAGAAGCCCACTCGAGCAAGCCCATCCAGAAAGGGGGACCTGCAGTGCCGGGCACGTGCTCAGAACTGGGAGAAAACGGCTTTAAAACCTCCAGAGCTTGTCAAGGCCAGTTTATGCAAGGTAATTAACCTGTCGTTTTAAGAGCATCATGTATTTCCTCCACGAGCCAGGTGCTGCAGAAGCATCTCGGTGTTCCCGGCCCCAAGAGCACGAGGCCCAGGGCTTGGCCTGTCCCCTCCCAAAGCACAGAATCAGCTGGAAATTCATGATTTTAGGGATTGGCTTCTCCCCCTTGCCTGCTGGGGTTTGAACTCAAGGCTCTCCGTTCCCTCACAAGTGTGAGCGCCAGGAATTAAGCGAAAGTTTTAATTCCGAAGACCACTGAACTCTCCAAACCCAAGGAGTGCACCTCAGAGGCTGCAGTGACAGGAGCCAGCACTCCGGATCTGGAACTGCAGTAACTGCAGCCCTCCCCACCTCGGCTGTGGCAGCGACACCGGTGCCAGCACAGAAATCTTTCCATCGCTCCTGATTACCCAAGATAGTAATTTAGTGGGAAATGGAGTTCCTGGGGGCCATTAGCATTAATTATTCCATAACGCCCCACCCCTGAGGAGTGCCTGAAGACGCTGTGACACACCCAGCGAGGCAGGCGCTGATGCACCTGCCTGTCCACGGTCTGCCTGCAGCGGAGAGAATTTTAATTGACTGGAGCCAAAGAACCCTTTCGAGGTTCTCGGGGAACAGGCAGCAAACCCTGCCGAGGACAGTTCAGCTGCTTGCTGCACTCGAGGTAAGATCCCCGGGCGCCGCTGCTGCACCAAACGGAGATCAAAAGCAACAATAGTCTGTAATCAAGGATATCTGCATAACAGTTTTCCTGAAGGATGTTTGTGCAGGTGAGCGAGGAGTAAAGCATTGTTTCATCAAACGGTAATTTCCTCGTATCTCGGAGAACGAATCCCATTCGCTCGCCGGCGTATAATTCAATTAAAGGGGAGAACCCTGCGCGAGGGAATGAAATCTATCGGTTTGCCTGCCATGCCGCAAATCACACCAAGCAAGAAAAATGGCATTTGGTCCTGACATTATGATTTATTTCCTACTCAGTATCTTATAATTCTTACAAGATAAGCCAAGACGAGAAATTATCGTGCGTACGTGGGGGTCGTGCCTGATCCTCTTTATTTTCCCTTCCCAACTGCGGGAAAAACCGCGTGTTTCAGCCTTGCCTTCAAGGAGGCCGCTAAAACAAACGGTAATACTTCATGGAGGCAAAGCAACCCTTGCTCCGCACCCACAGCCGGCTCGGGCAGCCCCAGCAGGGAGCCCTGCCAAGGGGAGGCTCCCCGTCTGCCAGCCTGGGGATGCTGCCCGTGCCCCGGCCATGCCCAGCCCGCCTCGCCTGCTCACATTCTTCTCGCCTCCCCTGGCACCAGCCTGGAAGGGAACCTCGGCTCATCTCCTGGGCCACCAGCAGGAATGCCCGGGGCAGGGGGACGTGCTGTGACGCCGCTGCCCTCCTCCTCGGTGAGGATGTCAGGAACCCCTCGTCCACGAGCAATCTGTGAATTCATTGTGAGCCGCCCAGCGCAGCTCAGCTCTCGGGCCGCCCGTGTCACAGCCGCCCTTTGCGCGGCACCGGGGGGAAGCCGTGGGCAGCGTTACCAGGCACACTTGGCTTCCTTCAGAGAGATTTTGTAGTTAATTGACCCTCCCCCCGCTTCCTCCTAATTTGCTTTCAGGATCTTAAAACCTTCCCCCTCATCACCATCAGGGGAGCATCTTTTCCTCTCCTTGCCCACACTCCAAATTCCTGAGCACAGGTAAACGCACACCCATTCCAGCCTGTCAGCAGGCAAGGAGAGCTAATTAAAGCGTTTGCAGCACCGCTGGACGGCACAGCAATCCTCTGCAACTGGATCAGAAAGCTGCCTGGCCAAAAATGAGCGGCATTTGAATTTATTACATTTTTATCGTATGCAGCTTACCCCTTTACCACCACCCCCCATAACATCTCTATCATAAAAGTGTCCCCACTCCATGAAAAGTCTCTTCTCACAGACGTCCCTGAAGGGCTGTGCATCCTCGCAAATGTGACCTCTCAGTGAAGGCCGTCTTCTCCCAAGCACCCTAACAAATTTGCTCGCAACACTGCCGGCTGTGCTGGGGGCAGGCAGCCGGGCTAGGGAGGCTGCAGCAGAGGACAAGCCGCCCCAGCACGAGTCGGAGGAATAGGTGGGAGACAGTCACTTTGTGCTTTGCGTTTCACCCGTTACCTGCCCGTGCTTTTCCCTCTGGGAGATGTGGCCACGCCGAGTCACTCCAAGTTTCACCTCTGAAGCAAAAGTTAATCTGAGTTTGAGAACAAAAGCAGTGCTGTTTGTCCTTGCACGCCAAGGATTACGACTACTGAAAGGGTTCCTTATTATCGGCTTGTCACTGTCTCTGCTTTAATCTCCTCCTCTCCTCTGCTCCCTGCCTCCCTCCCGCCGCTCCCGCCGCCCCGGGATGCCCGGCCAGGCCAGCGGGACGCTCTGGGCGAGCTCTGCTGGGCAGCCCGTGGCCCCTTCAGCTCCCTTACAAGATCGTCACCTCCTGCCAGAGAAAAAACTCCCGCCGAAAATAATTCCGACATCCAAACCCTGTTACTGACTGCTCTTTGACACAGAACGGCCTCGGCAGCCCCAGCAGATCCAGGTGCCGCGGGTCAGATGTGTTGTGCCTCCGAACACCTTTCCGGAACCCAGGTTTCCCTTTCCACGGCATTTATTGCATTCATCTGCCAGCAGAATAAGGCAAAACCCACAAGCAGCCATTTTTAAGACACCCTGAGCATTTCGGGAGCTGGGGCACCGGTGTCACACATGCTAACAGCTGGTGACAGCCCAGCGCTGTCACATTAGTCAGCGCTGCAGCAGACGAGCATTATTTGCCCATCAGCCCTGAAAGCCATCGCCACGACCTGGGAGAGAGATGGGAGACACGGAACACACGGCTTGGATGGAGTCACGCGGAGCATCATTACCGGAGTGAAAACCAGCTCATTTTTAAAGCCTTCAGTGGCAGGAATTCAGTGTCGTCTCCTGGCCAGCACAGGGAAATCTCCGTGCAGCCATTATCCGGGAGCAAACTGATTCTGTAGTTTGCAAAATTAATAGTATTTAGCCTGCTAGTTTCCGTAGTAACCAGCCCGCCGTCCCTCCCCGCCTGCCTGCGACAAGGTCTCTGAAGCATTTCACGTAGTACTTATCCATTTTCTTGCTCTCACCTCGCTCTCACCTTTACTTTCAGCGCAGAACGCAACACAATCCACCGCCACTAAAGACTAGGCTGAGAGTCAGATTAAAATTATCCCTGTTTGCCCTGACCTCTTTTCTCTGCAGGTGAGAGTGTCCCCATTCAGCAGCTAAATGAAGCAGAAATGATGGAGTGTTTGTTTTCCCTGACTTTTCCTCAGCTTGCCAGTAAATTTACAGCCACGAATATGAAGTGTTAATTTAATGTTCCCACTGAGCATCTCATTGTCAACAAAGGCTTCAAACCCTACGAGAGGAAAAGGTTAGCTCATGCAGAAAATGACCCTTATGGCTTGATTGTCTTCTGGTCCAGACTCGCGGCGAGCAGAAAGCGGAGGGCTTTGACTCGCGGCTTAATGCATTTGATGGCGATAAATGGGAGCTCTCCGCCTCGGCGCGGGGACGGAATCACCTGTAATGCTCACTTATTTGCCCGCGCAGGCAATCTCCGCAGCCCCGAAGGGAAGCGGCCTCGTCGCGCCCCCTTCCCCCAACCCCACC
>VXAZ01008033.1:124406-141157 GCA_013399875.1 Gymnorhina tibicen
CTCTGTGACACTGGGTGCCATGGAGGTGTGAGCACCCCACGCACCCCACATCTCTGACACTGGGCGCCATGGAGGTGTGACCCCTCACACACCCCATCTCTGTGACACTGGGTGCCATGGAGGTGTGAGCACCCCACGCACCCCACATCTCTGTGATAATGGGTCCCGTGGAGGTGACCCCCAGGGCCCGGCCGGCCCCCCAGCGCCAGCCCCTGCCCACACGTGGTGTGCCCGCGGGCTGTTTACAGCTCCCGCACACCGTCTCCTTTGTGGCCCCACTGAAAACCCGCACTGTGCAGCGCACCACTGTACATTTACGCTGTTGTTTTTCCCCTCAGTAAGGCAGTAAATGACCTTTTATTCAAACAACAATTCCTAAAACAAAACCAAAAACCAGCCCCGTGGTCAGATGTGTGCGCGGTGAGGCAGGGTTTGTTATTTAAGCAGCAGCCAGGCTGTGTGCTATGCAAACAAACCCCACGCTCTGTTCTCCCAACCTCCTGCTGACTTTGCAACTAATTTTGTTAGCGAGGAGAACACACTGCGCCGACATCAATGCAGCAAAGAGCCTGGAGACGTTTGTTCATAACTTTGTAACAAACATTGATCAATCGATTTCTGCCCGTGTGGGGAGGGAAAAGCCCACAAACAAAACAAAACGCATATGGGGAGGTTTTTTTTAATGGCACAAAGGGCAATTAGGCACCCAACCTTCCAGTGAAATGAGATTCCTTACGGTCCTCTGTGCTTTTAAGTCTTCCCCTTATGCTCAATGGAAGCAAAATCTACTGTCAAGCCTCCAAAGGAGGAAAAAAATCAAGAGAATGGTTATAGTGGGCCTGGTGCAGCATTTCTGAACGCACCAGAACAAAGACAGGTGAAGGCTCCTGACAAAGTGAAGGACACCCTATCCCACGTGTACAGTCCTTTGCACCACGTATCAGATCAATGTAGAACCAGCAAAACAGAGACAGCGCTAATTAGCTATCAAAAATAATTAAGTGCTGTGTAAACAGCGGAACACGAGAACACGAGCGTATTTATCCGAGCCCATTCCTCCAGCCGTGCACCACGGCAGCACAGCGGGACCCCGGAGCCCCTCACCTGGCCAGGCGTGTGGATCCACGGTGGCACAGCTGACCCGGCTTCCATGAGCCATGGTGCAAACGCACCCTTTGGTGTGCGGAACAAGCTGCTCCCCCGAGCAGCCTCCCGGCCACTGGCACCGTGGTTCTGCTCAAAGGCAGCTCCCAGGCACATCTGGATCACAGGCCTAGGCAAAACCTGACCTGAGCGTGTTTCAGCCGAGCTCCAGCCCCCAGCCTGGACATTTCAGCCGCATGCCCAGCACCGCTGCCTGGCGCCGGGCAGGGCCCTGGGAGCCTGCCTGCCCTTCTCCCAGCGTGCTCCTCGGCACTGTGGGGTCAGCTGCCTCCCACCCCTCGCCTGCACAGCAGGACTGTCCGACAGCCTTGGGATGCTGCAAAGACACAAACCCACCTGGAAGGGGAGCTCCCACAGAAGGGATGCTGCGCCTGGAAAACCAAACAGCTCCAACACTGCAGGACCCAGGGAGAGGCCAGGAAGGGGCCAGGGCTGCCAGACACAGCTCTGGGGAAAACAGCATTGTGATTTCAGATACAACAGCAGCCAGTGGAGAAGAACGACGAAGCACAGCTTCCAAAGTTTACTCTTGCAGCCTAACAAACAGCTCACAACAATACTTCCTGGGCAAGCAGCTGTGACCTTATTTTTCCTTTGGAAACAGCTCTGAGGTTTCACCGACACAGATGATCTCACCTGCTCATTAGCAGGTCCCTGAGCAGGGAAATGCCACGGGGTGATTCCAGCACAGTCTGGCTGCTCCCCGTGCTCAGCACACGGCTCAGGGAAGGCGGATGCCCAGGCTGCGTCCCTCCTGCAGCCGGCGACATTTAGCTGGTCCCTGGGAGCTGCCGAGCCAGAGAGCCCCTGGCTGTCAATCTCCTGCTCCGCATCTCTGGGGGCTGTGAGAGCCCCTCACAGCAGCACCCCCTCACAGCCCTGACCCTCTGCCCGCCCGGTTCCACACAAATCACTGAGCCCCTGCGCTCCGACACCAGCTCTGCAGCCACGCTGCCTGGAACTGCCTGAGAGCAGGCGGTGGCACTGGGCAGGGAGAACTGGATTTTAAAATCCTTCTTGATAACGTGAGTTGTCCTAATGGTTCTGAGCATGTATACATTTACAAATACTTGCCGTTTTTATAAAACAGAACCAGCATAGCCTAAAAGATTTCTGGTGGTGGCTGGCAAGAGAAAACAGGAAGGTTTTCTACAGATTAACCAGACAAGTACTTGCGTCCTGCCATGCTTGCAGGCTCAGGTGCTTAGCCCCAGCACAGCAGCCTCTCCCCAGGGCTGGCAGCAGAGGCTGCTGTGGATCGCACGGGCAGAGGAGCCAGTCAATGGAGCGCTGAGCAGCACCATTCATCGCGGCCGAGGGGTTCGGGAGCGCTGCCCTCTCCACGCACTGCTCCGGGGCCGCGGGCCGCAGACAGAGGCGGCACAGTCCCGCCAGCATCTGGCCCGCGCCCAGCCGGCGCTGCGGCAGCACAAGCTGCATTCTGCCCTGCTGCTATTTACTCACAGCTACAGATGTTGACATAACAAAGAGCTACAGACAGACGGACAGAAGGGGAGCAGTGTTGCAGTGCAGACACTGCGGGCTCTATTCTTCAGGAAAGCGCCTCTCACTTCCCCGCCTAGCCCTGCGATTCCTTTGGAAATCATCTGGCCTGGTGAAGCTTGCTTTCCTCTCGTGGGACACAACTGGTGTCAGAGAACATCGGCTTTGCTGTTTGTTCCTGTGCTGAACGGAACCCTTATCAACCCACAGAAAAACCAATTGTGTCAAATCAAGGGGCTGAGAGCTCAGGGATGCACCGGCAGTGTGCAGCTTCTGCTTGCCCCTCTGAGGGGCTGCACAGGGAAAATCCTGGCTTTGCACTCTTTAGAGACCCAAAATTGAAGGGATGACTTGTTCCACAGAAAAAAACCCCCACAGTTAAATGCTTTTTGGGAGACACCACCTCACATTTCAGAGCCGCACAACTACACACCAAAGCGCCCAAACCGCAAAATAGAAACATTTTGAGAAACACGACAGAGCGGTCAGGAGGGCAGAGCCACCTGCAGAAGGCGGCCGGAGGTGGGCGTGGGAGAGGTGCCAGCGAGGCTGTGCAGCACTGCCCAGAGCTCTGCACAGACCGTGCTCAGTGCTGCTGCGAGGCGTTCGCTCCTGCTCTCGTCCCGGCCAAGACGTGCTGCGATGTCCTGAGAGCCCTGCTTGCCTCGTGCTGCCAGCAACAGTGACGCAGGCACTGACC
This sequence comes from Gymnorhina tibicen, assembly GCA_013399875.1. Lineage (NCBI taxonomy): Eukaryota > Metazoa > Chordata > Aves > Passeriformes > Artamidae > Gymnorhina > Gymnorhina tibicen. The sequence goes on from VXAZ01008033.1 coordinate 127,774, forward strand.
CCGACTCCGAGTCCATTTGGGAAAGCCGCAGCCCCACACCAAACCCCGCAGGTCCGGGGCACCACTGTTCCCTCACACGCCTGCGTCCCCACAGGCAGCCCGTGACCACTCGGATGCCTCAAGCACCGTGCAAGCTTGAGAACGGATTCAAGTTTTTAAACAGTTGCTTTTTTAAGCTTCTGGTGTGAACCAAAGTTCAGATCCTTCACAACTGGTAGAAAAGATATTATTGCCTGGAACCATGCCCAGAAAAACTCAAAGCCGAGCCTCCTCCTGCCTGTGCTGGCTGCCAGCTCCCAGCGCTCCGCCGTGATGCCATCTGGTGCCAACAGGCAGAACAGCCACGGCTTCTCCTAGGCAGAGTCTGGGAGACATTCGGGGGGAACCAACAGCCCCCAGGCAATAACTCGCAGCATTTGCTCTGCTGGAAGATTAACATTGCCCTTGCACTGCCCCAGCGTGTCTGAACGCTTCCGGCTGGGCTGCAAGGAGAACATGGGTAACAGTCACACTCAATTTTGCTGCTGCCTCCCCAGGATGGGGATTTGCAGTGTTGCACTGCACACGTCCCTGCTGCTGGAGAGCTGTCCTGGCACAGCACGCGGCCCCGGAGCGGCCTCCCATCCCACAGCCACACACCAGTGGTCCTGAAGGGGTTGTAAAGAGCCTTTCTGAAGAGCAAATAAATGAGTTGACTTCATAAAAAAAAGCAGGGAGCCAAGTACCCTCCTTCCCTCAGAGAACGAGACCGATTATGAGGTAGGTGTGCTTTGGAAGACCTGACAGCAGCGGCTTTGTGGGGGGTGTTCCTCAGGCTGTGGCTGGTGCAGGGGGTGGCCGGTGGCCAGCAGACCCTGTGCCAGGACAGTGGCCACAGGCGAGCTGCTCCAACCGGCCTGTCAGCCCTCAGGGTGCCCCCAGGATCCCCCCAGGATCCCAGCACCTCACAGGTCCATCCCCTGTGCCGGCTGCTGCAGCAGGCATGGCTGGGCACACGCTGGTCCTGGGAGAACCCAGAATTCCCTTACATTCAGCCCGTTTTGCCGTCTCCAAAGCAATACAACAGGAAACAAACTCGGCACCCTTTTGGAGAAAACACCTTTCAGGATGCTGTTTCCCAGCATCCCTGGGCACCATCCAGACCTGCCACCGGATTCACGCTGGATATAACCAGTTTGTCCCATCACCAGTACACTGCTGCTTGGACAGCACACCAGTAGGTCCTGCTGTACCCCAGAAACGCAGTCCTTCCTTCATCACGGTCCGGAAACATTTCCCGCCACGAGCCAGGGAAAGTGGAGGAGAAGGGTGGCTGGGTCAGGAGCTGGAGAGCTCCTTCCGTGTCCCTGAGCACCAGCAATGCTGGACGCACAAAAACCAGCTGTGGGCGAACAGATCCCCAGGGAAAGGGGAAACACGAGGCAGTGTGTTTTCCAAATAAGCCACAGGGAGCATTCGAGCCTAAAGCAAACACACAAACTTACTGAGGATATCCACCAGCACGAAACAATGGAGGAGGAGGAGGAGATGTTCACCCTCGCGGCTCTTTTCTTCAGTCCTGGGAAAACAAATGTACATGTTTAAAATGGAAAAGGTGCTTGAAACCCCACCGCACCTCCCGTGGGAGGCCAAGTGTCCATCCAGCCGCATCTCAGGGCTGCGTGACCGATCCCTGAGTGCCGGGCAGCTTTATTTCCTGGTGCACATTGCCACCTCGTGGCTCTCCTCCGGCTTCCAGGGAGGCACCAGGATTCAGAGCTGCAGCCAGTGCACACGGCAAGTTGTTTGGAAATTGTTCCATTTGTTTGATCATAGCCTGCAGCTGCAGAATGACCAGGCTCTGAAATGACACTAGTTATGGTTACAGAAGCTCAGCCTCGGCAGCTTTAATTCCGTGGCAGTATTTTCCTTGGTTCCAGTTTGTATCATCTGACATTATGGTAGGAAACAAAATCAGGCAACTAAAGAATTTTACACGTAAAAATTAGAAATAATTAATTAAAACCCCCAGCAGCTGCATCTTTCACATTTCGCCTGCTCCTCTGCTAATTCCTGGGGAAGTTAAACAGGTATGTTAGCTGCATAATTATTTGTTTGCAGAGGAGGTTGACACTGGTTTACAGAGTACAGACAACCATGTAATTCCTCTGTAGCTACATGGTAATTATTGCACTATTATGGAGTAATTAAACATGCAAATAAGCATTAAACCAAGGGGTCTGTATGGTAGCTGCCAACAACCGTAGGATAGAAAATCAATAGTAAATCAAATTATAGTGTACTACAGGGGTACCAGCTATAGCAGGTAGTTAAGAGTATCATCTTTTACACTGCAAGCCATTTCTGTAGCTTTTCTGGCTGCACAAGTGTCTGGCCTAACGACCCAGGAGAGATCTAATTTTGCAAGTTCTCTGTGTGGGTTAATCATTTTGCCATCCCATTATGCCTCTCCTTTTCCTGAGGATGGGAACAAATCCATCGCTTACTCTGAGACTGGTGCAGACCCTCCAGAGAAGTGTTCTCCAGGAGAACTCTGTGACACATGAGTGTCTGGCTTTGCCCTGGTTTGTTTCTCTAGGGAACAAATTTGAATATTAACATACCCCTGTCCAGCTGGAAGCTCACCGCCCTAAACACAAAGTTCTTTGCTACACGTCAAAGCCAAACTGTTCAAAACAACCTTCAAGCCCGAGCTGCAGCAAGACCTCAGGCCGTGTGTAAGGGCAGGAGCAGACAAACTCAAACCTCAGATTCTGTCTTCCCCAGAGATTCTCCCCCCGCCTTTTTTACTTTTGTGAATGTTTGAGCACAGCCTATCCCTAAAATTGGGCGGGTGGGCATGAAAGAGAGATCACAACACACACTGGGACAGAGAAGCTTTCCCAAGTTGAACCAGTTGCATTTTTACTCCAAGTTTGCACCCAAGCCCGTGAGCCGAGCAGGCTCAGGAGGACCTACGCCTTTAACATCCTTTCCTAGGGATGGCTCCTGCAGGCACTGCAGCTCCGAGGGAAGTCACAGGGATCTCTGTGCATGCCCTGTCATGCTTATTGAAAGGAATATCTGCCCCGAAATAGCAGCTCCCTTAATTTAGTCAGCAACTTCCACTGCAGAGGCATCTCTGCTATGCCCTGGCTGCGTGCGGTGACGTGGCTCTTGCACCAGCCCAAGATGCACACAACCAGACTTGGGCAAGCTGGCATTAGCTGTGGCCACTGCATTTTCCATAACTTCTTGACACAAGTGCCGCCCTTCTCCAGCCACGGCTCTTAACGTTTGGTGAAGACAAATAAACACCACAAACCATTTACACCAGGGGCCAAAATACCGCAGTTCCCATTTCCTTCTGTCCCCTTCAGCGGGCCCTTTGCAGGGCTCAACCCCGCACCTGCTGCAGTCCGCGGGAAGCTCTGCCTCCATCCCAGGAAAGCCTGGATCGGGGCCCAGCGTAAAGGCAGGAGTTAATGAAAGCCATTTCCCTTGCATTCGTCTGCAGCGAGCTGTTCCTCCTGACAGTTGCCCCTGCTGATGCTGTGCTGCCATTGCCTGGGCACAGGCACCCGGTTAAACCCTGCTCAGAAACCCCAGCACGATTTTAGATATTTATATACATTCATTCGCAGTGACCAGCTGAAACAGACGCGTTTATTTTGCCCACAGATTACCTCTGAGATGCCAACCAAGGCTCTTCTGACCCTTGGTTGCCTTACTGTGTTTCCAAACACAGAAATCCTGCATAGTTTAAAAGCAGGCTCTTATTACCTTTAATGCATATATTTGTTAAGGCAGCAACCATAATCACTGCTACCCTTCTCTTGCTCTGCCCCCTCACTTAGCAACCAGTCCGAGCGCTGCCAGCATTATTCTTGGCTTGCCAAGGAAACTATTTCTGTCCCCTGAATTTCATTTCCTAGCAGAGTTTAATTTATATTTTGGTGCTTTATGGTTGTCATGAAAACCCTCCTTCCCCTGCTAAGGACAAGCTATGCTGCAGCCTCCTGCTCCCACTCCGCAGATCCCAGCTTCCACCTCCATCCCTGGGACCGCACCCACGGCTTGCTGAGGATCACTCACTTGTCAGCGTATGTGCAAAAAATAACATCTTTCCAGATTTCATCCACTGGGATCTCAAGAGAGGCTTCTCAGGAGAAAGGAGTTTTCCTACCCCTGCGCTGAGGACAAATCCATGCAGCTGGAGTTCCCTGCAGAGGGAGCAGGCTCTCCATCCCATCACAGCCAGGGACGTGAGTGGAAATCCTGCCTTTCAGATAAGCACATGGCATCCATCACCGAACTTACTTGCAGCCCCTTGCCAGCTCCATCAGGGTAGCTTGCTCTGTGCATGGGAATTGAACAGAACTCCTGACTCAGGCTCCAGGTTCCCTTACTCAGCACCACCGGCACGGAGCACACCTGCAGATGTGCCCCAGCACACAGAATCGGGAAATAACTTTCCCACACTGCTCAACTTTTCTAGAATATTGGGCAAGTGGTGCTGGAAACAAGTATTGGGCCAAGGGACTTGGGGGGCTCAGACCATCCCATTGCTCCTCCCAGGGCTTCCTGCTCCAGCACACGCTGGCTCCCGTGGACACCCACAAGAAAGGAGGAAGCTCCCTGAAGGCAGGTAGGCGTTTTACCTCTCACAGGCCCAGCACCAGGAACCCTGAGTCAGAGCCTCCCACACCCTGCAGACACGTGTGAGGTTCACTTGTATCCTGAGCTCACGGTGGGTCACTCCCGGGAAAAGACCGGGCTGTGCAGCGGCATCATCGCTGATGCCAAGCGGGTGCCAAAGGGATTTATACCTTTCCAGCTGCCAAGGAGAAGGAAACACCTCTGTAACGTGAGCCCAGCACGCGCCACGCACGAGCACTCGCAGCCAGCAGCACTGGGGGTACACGGGCACGCAGCAGGACCTGCTTTAAACACCGAAGCGACTCCTCCACAGGCTCCTGAGTAGCTCCTGATGGCCTTCTCCCAGCATCCCGGGCTTCTCTGCTGCTCTGTGGTGCCTTAGGGCCCTTCAGAGCACCACCGACCCCAGCCCTGGGCTCTGCCCCCGCTGCCGCCTCTCCGGCTAACAAGGAATGCTGGCAAAGCCAGTGCAGAGCAGGGGGGAACTGCAGCCTCTTCCCTCCACGGGGTGCAGCTGGGCAGTGCATGCTAATAATTTGTCAAACACTGAACTGGAACTGTGGATAAGAATCATGCTTTTTGTACAGAAAATTGAAAATGAAATAGTGCCTAGAACTGCAGCTATTACCCAGCACATTATCTTGGAGGGCTTTGGTGTAATTTAGATAAAACACCGTATCTCTGATTTCAGAAATGTCAACATCATTCTAAACGTACATGTGTTTTTCCACCCGTTTTCTGTGAAGACTTGGAACTCCACGAGCCTCTCTCTCTCTCGTTCTCTCCATTTTCTTTTTAAATTGGCAAATGAGTATGCCATCTTTCAAAATTTCAGGTACATTTTTATATGTGGGAAAAGTGCATGTCCACAGATGCCCCTCAATGGCTCCATTATGGATCTCATCAGCTGTGACACACTTCCTGAAATAAAATCTATGCATTTGGATGAAACAGAAAAAATTAATGCCAGAACAAGGACGAAATGTTTCACTTCCCTCACGCGCCCCTGATGTTCATGTAGCACTTCATCCCTAAAGCTCTGCACCTTTTCTTCAAACCTCCTTCAAACAGGAAAACACACAAACTACAATACAGAAAACTCCAAGCATACAAATCCCCCTTTTTTTTTGGTGGCTGTCTGCAGAGGCTGTGCAGGCTCCAGTCTTGGACATATTCCAAAGCCAACCAGGCACGGTCCTGAGCTCCCTGCTCTGAGCATCCCTGCCTGAGAAGGAGCTGAAGTAGCTGATCTCTCCAGAGGCACCTGCCAGCACCACCTACTGCGTGGGCTCCTGTTTCATCCTAAGTTCATCGGAAAATCTGTACAATCAACAGGAATTTTATCTGGTTTTTGCCATCTCCAGCCTCTGATCAGGTTTCAGGAGTGTCTTACACCCTCTTGCTAATTGTGCCCCAGTGGTTTCACAGTGTTCTCCTGGGAGGGGGGAAATAAGGGTTGGCACAAAATAGGATGTGCCTCCTGCAAACGCCGGAGCGAGGGAGGGAGGATCAGGCAAGGAGGCTTTGCTGCTGTGGCTGCCGCACTTCCAGCACGGCCAGGTTTGGCTCTGCTTGCCTTTACCTGAATCAGCAGCTGGACAAAAGGAATGGGGTTTTTCCCCCGGCACATTTATATTCTCATTTAATTCTCTGCAGCCCCTCCTTTCCTGACCCGGCAGCTGGAGCACACAGCCCGGGCTGTGGGAAAGCACCACGCGCTGTGCAGGAGGGTCGTGGCATGCGTTTATCCTGATTAAAATGCCCTGGCAGTGGATAAAGGTGCAGATCCCCACCACTTCGCTGTTTGCACTGACCCCCAGGTACCCCGAGTACCTGTGACTGTCCGCCACGCCCAACAGGGTACGACATGAATAAATAAAGAGGTTTCTAATTAGATTAAGGCTAATCAAAAATACGCAATGAATTACCATTCTTCTTCTTCACAAAGCCAAATACTTTGTGAGAAGAACGCCATTGTCATCTAAACCTTCAGCTTAGCCTTCAGCAACTCCCCACGCTAAGCCTCGGCACTTCCCACTTCCCACTTCCCAAACGCCGTGGATAGTTCTGGGCACCTTCGCTCACCTGTCCTGCCCGCGCACACATGGAATCAGCCCAGGGAATGTTTATAGGGATGCAAGTCTGCAGCTTCAATTTACAAGTTCATTAACAGTGTCCCTGCAAAGATCAGGTTTTTTTAATTGGAGCCCTAATTAGCAATGAATTCTCATTATTGTTCACTGAAATCCCAAAGCAGCTTTGGCACATTCTCTTTGTTCTCTTGAAAACGGGGAAGTGGAGAAGCGTAAGGGAGATAAAGACACAGCTGATGATATAGCGGGGGGTGTTTTCTCCTTGAGCCATTCCTCCACTTTAACGCATTTCGCAGCAATTTTCCTCATTATTTATGATTTGAAGAAATATCTAGTTCCACAAAGAAACACTAACACCACTGCTGGCTGCTCCCTACCCTTCCCAGAAGGACGTGTCCCTAGGATAAGGCGCATCCTTGAGGTGATGAGGTTGGCTCTTCATTCTGTGCTCAGGCAAAACCTCCGTCCGTGTCCAGAGGCGTTGGTTCCAAGTGCGGGGCCACGAACCCAAAACGTGGCCGTGAGAGAAGGCCCGAGAAGCAGCCGACCACCCCGCTGCGACTGCAGTGCAGCAGCTCTGACGGGGAAATGTTAATCAGGGCGAGAGGTCTGCTGCCAGAGCCTTCATTAGCACCGATGAGGTCAGGGCCTGGATCGGGCAGCTGGCGCTGGCACTGTTTCCTGGGAGCAGCAAGGACTGGCTCAGGCTCAGGCAGAGGTGGCTCCCAAGGAGATGGGCTCTCAGAGGCTGCCTGGGCAATCCCCCCAGTTTTACCGGGCCGTGCTTGTCACACCCCCACTCCAAAATTCCTCCAGAGATGTAAAGGCGAAGTATCAAGCAAGTGTAAATCTAATTTCTTCTTGGGTTTGAGCCCTTTCATGGCCCGAGCGCTTTGGAAGGGCCACAGTAGGAAAGGAATCCGCACCACTCCTTTTCGCTGCAGCTAATTAGCAAATAATGGAGCAAGGAGACCACTTTTCCCCGCAGAAGAACAGCGCAGCACCTGTGGCATCTCTCCCTGCTCCGACCTGCGCTGCGTCCACTCCCGGCTGGAGTCGTGCGGCAGCACAGGGACATCTCCTCCTGGCGGGGGCCTGAGGAACATCAGCACAGCAAGAAAAGGGTGCCCTGTGCCCAACCCGGGGACAAACAGAACTTGGCACCGGGAGAAAGGAGTCGGGCTGTGGGGCTGTGCCGGTGGCTGCTCCAAATCCAGAAATGTTTTGGGCTCCTGGAAAATTCTGATTGTTTTTTTTCCAGAGGGATGGAGAATCATCACATTGTTTCCACAGCCCTTCTACAAATAATTTCGATAATAAGAGACCTCCTGTGACATTAAGTACATTTTAATTACAACATTGTCTGTAATGCATATATCTAATTGCAAATAATTATTTTATCACATTTTGTCTGTAGGCCTGTTAGATGCATCAGATATTATCTTCTGACTCAGTGGTACAGGTTAATTAAAATTTCTCTTTTAATATCGTTTCAAAGCTAACCACATAATTTCATCTGAACACCAGCTGTGTTGGTAAAAATTATTTTTTATTATTTTTTGTCATGCTTGTCCATGGAGGAAAACCCGAGCCGTTTCTGCAGGCTGTAATTACTGCACTGCTTTCTGCAGCCGTTCACTTGCAAAGGCAGAAAAGAAGGAAGAACGTGTGTGGAACATCAGTGGCCAGCGGTTGCTTTGTGTGTTACTGGTTCACTCTGAAGCAGTTTTTGTTCTCCTTCCCACGTACAAAAAGCGTTCGAGATCTCCTCTCCAGAAGGAGAACCGAAGGCACCACGCAGCCTGGTTTGTCAGAATAAACCGCACTCAGGGTTAAGACAATCGGAGTGGTCACTCTGGATGTTAACAAAGCCCAGCTTAAGGGCGATCCCAGTCAGCTGCTTCCTTCCTCATTTATTGTTCCTCCCAGTGATAAAGAGCCAGCACAAAAGGAGAGAAAAATGAAAATATGAACATAATGTTGGGCCGAAAAAAGAGAGTTTAGTTTAAATGGATGGCAATATAAGCCCAAGAGAGACGAGGAGAGGACAGGAGGAAAACCAAGACTCTTACTGCAGGTGGCAGGACCCTTCATCTGTAACTTGCAGGAACAAGCGACCCTTATTTCACCCTCTGTGCATCATTTCCTAGGACCAGAAGGTTTCTGCAAGCCTGACTGTCAGCATCTCAGCGCTGTTTCGGACCCCACACACCGCGCCTGTGCGTTCAGAGCCAGCTGCGGGCACGGCAGCGGGACACGGCCGGCAGGGACGGGGTTAACAGTGTCCCCAAAGGAGGGGAAGGGGGCTCTGCCTCGACGGGCCAGAGGTGAACGCTGCCAGGAGGAAATTGCTGCAGCTCCACCGAGATCACGAGTGACCTTTCCTCTTGGAGAGGGGTGAAGTAAACAACACTTATCTCGGATTTAGAGCAGTTGAGACAAGCGGCACTTTATCTCTGCTCTGCGGCACAAGGAGCAGGGAAGCAGAGGGGTGATCTTCCTGTTTATACCGTGTAAGCCATCTCTCAGCCCAGCCTCAAGTCGAGCTGAAACATCTCCTCATGGAAAGACCGTGGCCAGAGCAGTAGGTTACGGGCTTGCACAACTTGCCATAAACCTCTTCATGCAGTTCAACCTTGCGCAAAGGCACTCTGAGCCCTCCTTAGTGGGTTGGTATTTTTACTCCATGAAATTTCCACATCCTCCGAACTGTTTCCTTTTGGAAGGTATCAGGGGACATGCAATCCCCGCTCTTTCTATTTTGGATTCTTTTTCCATCCGTACACATAAATCCTTCCCTTTCCCTCCCTGCACAGTTGGAGATTCTGGCAGAAGGAAATCTGATGGGGTTTTTTGACAGTGGATTTCTCCTGTCTATCATTTTTGCTATAAAAATGACACCTGACTGCCTCATATGCTGCAATAGGTGGAAATTTTCCATCAGGTTTTTCCTAAATAAAACTCCACAGGCCAAGGGACAGCGAGAAACCCTTTAGAGTGCCAAGCAAGAGGGGCTGGGGGAGACCCTCAGTGAGGGTTAAATGGATGAAGCACCTTTGCTTCCATAAACTCAGCGAAACTCCAAACCTTTGCAGGAGTTGATCCACAGAAAGCAGATCGCAGGATCTGGACTTAGAGAAAATCAGGCATTTAGCAGAAATTCAGCACTTGCTGTGTGGTTTGAGTCTGAAGCAGAGCTTTGCAGGAGCAGGGGTCCACGCCTGCGTGCCCTACAGGAACACTGTTAGGAAAATCACCCATCAAACTCAGATCCCCCTGGAAAAGTCTCTTCCACATGCTTAGTCACTTCAGGGCAGAGAGGGCAGAGCCTCCTTTCCCTACGCAGCACGCTGGCACAGCGCCAGAGCTCTGCCAAGCCCCTGCACCTAAGCCAGGAAGCATCAAGTGAGCTGATTCCAATGCAGGAATAAGAAGCTCGGGTGCCTTAATGGACATGCTGGATACCAAGGATATGCAAGAGGACACAAAACCAACTTTCTAAACACAATCCGAAGCGTTTGGTTTGAAGGACGGGAAGTCAGTACCGGCATTCTACGCTAAGGAAGCCATTAGATCACCCGCAGGCTGTTCAGGAGGCCAAGTCTCCCGTATTTACTTTCCCCCTACCTTTTTTCCCGGGCTCAGGAAAGTATGAAGTGTTATATTGACACAAGCAAGCGGAGAAGTTCCGTAATTTAATCTCTGCCATTAAAATTTCAGACTCCCCGGGAAAAGCAACCCTGCCTGTTCATCAGGTCCAGTGAAACTCAGGTGGCAGCCGGTGTCACCTTTCCACAAACTCCGCGGGCCCCGCAGCACCAGGCCGCTTCCAGGACGGGGGGGAAGGACGGGCGCGAGCCATGCAATTCAGGGATAGCGTGCTGGCCCGCGGTGCAAACGCACGTTAATAATTCAGGCCATTCTATTTTGGACTGGGAATGCGCTGCCCCTCACCTGTACTGCCTAAGGCGATGCCTGAAATAGAAACTCCTGTAGGAGCAGCCCGGAGGGCAGTGCCAGCAGCCTGGCAGGGCGGGCACTGCAGGGACAGCCTTTGCAAGGTCAGCACTTCCCTTTGGTCAGGGGGGTCTTGGCTGGGCTATGACACCCCAGAAATCTCCTCCGGACTGATGGGATGCTGGTCTTCCTCCCGTGGACCCAGGCAGGCAGGCAGGCTCCAGCACAAGGAGGGGTTTTCCCAAGGAATACCGAATCCCTGCCCGGCGCTGCCGTGCCTGTGCTGGTACGGTCACCTCGCCCAGGACACCACACCGGGCTGGGACCTTTAACAACCCAGTTCTGCCAGAAGAGATTACTGCTTCGTGCCCTTAAGTGACTGCTTTATATAGATTTTACCTCAGATCCTGAAAGCCGAATGACCAAATCTCTTTCAGGAAATTATTCTGCCTTAAGCACCGGCTTTCGGAAATGCATCATCCGACTTTCTGGGAAACTGCAAATGTTATACTGTTAGAAAACACAAGTCTCAGGTTTTTCCTCCTGCACAGGCTGAAGTCACTGCTGCAGGTTTACTGGCATCTCTGCTTTGTGCTATCCTACGTCAGCTCCTAAGCGAATAATTTGAAAAGTCATATTTGACGATATTTGAACTAAAAGGGAGAGCAAGGACACTCCTAGAGCACTGTGATTCCAGGCATGGCATCAGTATCCCCTGGAGCTTTTCACAGGGAGCATTTTTCACAGGGAGCATTTCCGGCACGCTTCAAACCACCGAGTGCCTAAAGCTATGCAGTTTGGTGCTAAGCACCACAACGCTCACCTGGTTATCGCATGAGTTATCAGACATCGGAGCAGCAGTATCACCACAGTTCCTGAATCTGCAATGGTTCCTTTTTTAGCAAAGCAGAACACGACAAAAACATGGAACGATCCGAAACCGCCAGAAGAGACAAACTGGAAGCTGTTCATTTTGTGAATCAATTAAAATAAAAGGGAAGGGAAAAAAAAATAAAAAAGAACAAGGCAAGACCTTAGCCATGTGCTTCCTCAGCCAACTGCACAAATTGATTTGTGGCAGTGGAAGGGGGGAGCCAGAACAGCCCAATTCACTCTTCTCAGGAAGCTGCTGATGCTCAAATCGCACCACGTGACCCAAAATTTTAGACAATTGCTGCAGAACGAAAACTGCTCCAGGAGGAGACAGTGTGTCATGGTGTGGTGGGAAGGATGTGCAACAGGAATTACCGTAAGCCTGAGCCGGGCTCCAAGGCGAGGGGCGGTGCGACAGCGGTGAATTTTCCGTGGCTGACTCCGAGGCATTTGACCTTTCTGCGTAAGAAAAGGGGTTGATCAGTTTTTTCGTTCCCAGTGCTGCGCATCATCGCTGCCCGCCTTCCTGACTCCAGCAAGCGACTTCTTAGTGCTTAGCACCGGGTTTGGTGGCACAGCCAGCCTGTGCTGTGCCCCTTTCAGAACCCGGCTGTGCTGCGGAGGCGGAAGCTGCACCCCGCTCACCAGCAGGGCGTGCAGGAGCACTGCCTGCAGCCCCCTCCTCCACGGCCCCCCGACTCCTGCTTCGTTATTAATCTACTTATTTATCCGCCCAGAGCCTCTCCCTGCTCCCGCGTGCACGAGGCCATCCCAGAGGTGGAGGAGCTGGGACCCTCCCGGCCCCAAGGGGACGTGTTAGGGCTTGTTGACCTGACCTGTTGCTCTGGTGACCTCAGGCCTCTGCAGCAGAAACTATCCTTGAGAGGGCTCAGAGGAAGTGAGATGTGGCAGTGATGTGTTTCTGCTTCTAACAATAGTAATTTCTTGTGACATTTTATTTGCTATGCCGATTCATGGCTGAACAAATAACTTCTATGTGACGTGGAAATTGATTTTTAAGTAATTTTGTTAAAAACTAGGGAGTCTATATGCAAGTCATTTCCCTGAAACACGTTGTTTTCTTTCTTAGGACCACAGCCTGCTTTGAAACTCATAGTATGAGTTTGCTGTTTTACCCAGGAATTTTACTGAGAGGCTCTGAGGGCCTCTAAGGGAAACCCTGCAGGCTTCTGGTTCAGGGATGGATCGTGCTTTTGTTGTGTAACCATGAGCCTGCTCTGTCTTTTACCTTCCCTGTGTGTAAAGACAGCACATATTATTTATATACTTACAGCGCAAGCAGTTATTCAAACCCTGAACGGTTTCCCATGGAGATTTGCACTGAGTATCGGGGAGAATTTTTTTTCGAGGGTGGGGAGGCCCTGGCACAGGGTGCCCAGAGCAGCTGTGGCTGCCCCTGGTTCCCCGGCAGTGTGTCCAAGTCCGGGCTGGACATTGGGGCTTGGAGCAGCCTGGGACAGTGGGAGGTGTCCCTGCCCATGGCAGGGGTGGCACTGGATGAGCTTTAAGGTCCCTGCAACCCAAATCCATCGTTCTGTGATTCCACGATAAAGCAAGAGCCTACCTAGGAGTCAGCTCCCTACGGCGCCTCCATCTCAGCTGCCCCGCCCCGGGCATTGCCGCGGCTCTCCCGGGATTTTCCGGTGCGCCTCGCGGGGGTCCTTGGAGCCGCACGGGGCCGGGGTGTCCCCCCGCGCGCCCGGGCACGGCCACCGCGGGGTCCCGCCGTCCCTGCGCGGTGCCACGGTGCGGCCACGGTGCCCGGGGGAACCGGCCCGGGGCCGGCGCTGACGGGGCCGGGG
>VXAZ01008033.1:141349-243619 GCA_013399875.1 Gymnorhina tibicen
GGGGGACCCGGCCCCGGGGCCCCGGGGCTCCGAGCCCGCTCACGGGGTGCCCGGGCGGAGCCGCGGCCGCGGGCGGGTCTGTGGGCGCTGCTCGCCCGCCGCTGCGGTGTCCGGGCGAGACAACAGTGAGCCCGGCGGGGAACAGCTCTCCGTGCTGGGGACAGAGAGCCCCTGCTGCCCGGGCATCCCCGGGCTCCCGAGCGGCTCGGCGGGCTCTCTCCCTTGCAGAGGCGGCGGTGCGTGTCCTTCCCGAGCGCTGCGGGAGAAAGTTTCGGGTGCGCGGTGCCTCGGGAAAGTCGCGTTCGCCGCTGTCCCGGTGCTCGGGTGCGGCACGGGGGCTGGGGGCGAGGCTGCGGGGAGCTCACATCCCTCGTCGGTCTTGGAAACGCGCTCGCAGAAACCCTGCTCTTGTCAGTAGCGTCAGTTCGGGGCTCTTTGTTGGGTGTTTAAACTCTAAAAGAAGTCACGGTGTGGTGTTTTGTGGTGACTCCATGTTTGGGGCAGGGTAGGACGTGCCTAGCGGCGCCTCGCAGGTGTAGCCTATCACCCTCATCATCGCGTTCGGTGGGTTTCAGCCTGTGGTCCTGCTGGAGGTGGAAAGCCGCTGATGTGTTTCAGCTGTGAGCCGTGGCTCGGGAGGGTCTGGGCGGCCCCGTGTCCGCTGTTAAAGTGCAGCAGGAGCAGGCTCTCCCGAGGGGAAGGGGCTGCGGCCGTTCAGGCAGTTACGGACCCCTGCTGCTTCCCAGGTGATGCCAATTTGTGCCAGGTGCGGGTGATCATCGCTGATGTGCCGCACTTGCGCCTTGCGATCTGCTGCACTTCAGGAGCTGACTGGGGGCAGCTGATCAGTGGGCAGAGTGCCGGGCGGGCCTGGCCCCGTGCCACGCTGTTGGTTTGGTGACTCTTTAATTAAAGGTGTTTGTGGGCGCTGGGTTAAGGTGAAGGTTGTTGCAGAGCTGCGGTGTGTCTGGCTGCCCGGCTGGTCATTGCAGGCACTGTCCGAGCAGCTCTGAGTGTGTTCCTGGGATGTCTGCTCTTGGCAACACCGGCGTCAACATTTGAGGTAACACGGGAGTGGCTTTTGGGAGATGCTCTCTTGATAGATACCCTTGCCAGCGTGTCTTCCATGGCACTGTTCAGCCATGGAAAAAAACCCCACATGTGGGAGGAAACTTTCCAGCATTTAAAAAAACCAAAGCTTTTTGGTATAAAGGCTCAAAAGTAGTTGGATTATTTTTTTTTTTTCCTTGTCCTCAGATGCATCTCTCCTTGCCCTGGCCAGGGGTAGGAACGTGTGTGTCTGTTACTCCAGCTGCTTCACTCGGGCCACAGTGCCACATGGCCCCCAAATAGCTGCTCCTGCTCTTGTGTTTCCTTAGGAGATGCCAGCTCCTCTTCCTTTGTTAGTTTTAAATCACAGGAATTTAATTGTAAACAAAATGTCAGTTACTCTTCTGTGATACCACTGGTGCAGCAGGGCGCAGATCAGAGGGAAGATGATCACAGGGGAGGGATGAGCGAAAGGAATGTGTATTTCCATAAATAAGGGCTCGTGTGAGCTTTGGATTGCTTCAGGTCCCTTAGTGGCATGTGTGTAAGGAAGTTGGTCCAGTGCCCAAACCGAAAGAGAAGATTCCCTTTAAGCTGGTGTTGCTTGTAACATCTCTCAGGCCTCAAATCTGAGTTCCTGCTCTGTGGGTTTCTCTGTCCGCATGGCAGGACAAAACATCACCCAGAACAGCAACAGGACTTAAAAGTGGGTGTTCATTTGTGTTTGAGAAATGACCAGAACATTTCCCTGGGTTTTTTTTGTTGCTGTAGAGATGTACTTCTGGACAGAACTTCTGTAAAGCTCGTAAAGGTCTAAATACAGTTTGTGGAAGTGCCGGGAGTGTGGCCTTCTTTTTTTAAGACAGACTTAGAAAGCAATGGCCTGGTAAAGAGTGGTGGGGATGTACAGATTTGGCTCTTCCCCATGGACTGGCCATAAATGAAACCTCTGCTCTTTCCCAGAGTGCTTCCTGTGGAACTTTTGTAGCATAAGAATGGATCGCTGCGCCTTAAGAATTTTTTCCGTGGCTGTTCTTGGGTAAAAATATTATTTTTTTATTGAAACATCTCTTTCAGCAGTGTTTCCTCCTCGGGCCCAATTGAAATGCTCAGGTGTCAGGAGTACTGCTGCTAACAGATGGGCGATGCTGCTTTGTCCAGTGCTTTCAGTCTTTTCTCTCTTGAGCGGTGGGCAAATATATGGGAGACACACAGAGTTAAGTTTAAATACAAAATTTGTGAGGTTATCGAGTGCAATCCTTCATGTTTTCCTTTAAAAAATGTCCATTAGGAAGGCCCATGCTTTTCATGGAACCGCGCCCATCAGAAACGGGATAACAAAGGAGAGCGGTGGGGTTTCAGTCCTGGCGCTGCTTGGCCTCGCAGTTCTGTACAGCAGCAGGAGTAATGCCCCCTTGGTGGAAACTTTCATTTAGAGACAGTCAGAAGGGGATGCGTGCAGACTTCCTGCTGAATTCGGAGCTGGTGTTGTTCCGTGGAGCTCGCGTGGAATTGGAGGTGTTAACGTCATTTTGGAAGTTGTTCCGGCCGGAGGGGTGTTTTAGTAACGGTCTGTTTCGTGCTGACATACTTTTTTTGAAGATAAGTAAGAATTGCACATTATTTCTGGGGTTAGGCTGGTCGTAAAAGTTTATCATTAACCAGGGTGTGGCTGCGAAATTCCCTTCATCTCCTTTAATTTTTCAAGTACTCGAGGATTAAGAGAGCTTTGAAAAAACAGCCTAAAGTCAAGTGACTTTGGAAGTTCGTGGAATTAAGGGAAGATTTCTAACAAGTGACTGTGAAAATAAAAGGCAAGGCCGTGTGCTAAGGACAGGCTTGTTGTCCCCTCTGGGTTGTTACTTTTTTTTTTTTTTTTAGTATGAGGAAGAGCAGTGAGAGCTTGGCCATAGACTCAGGCTCTTACTAAGTGGTACCCGGGTAGTTTGTTACTCTAAATTTTAAATGTGATAGTAAGGCGAGTCAGTGTGACCGACAGCTATCCAGTGAGCCGACGTGTCCTGTTTGTGTAGAGGAAATAGGATGTGACCCTCCTGAACGTCTCGCTCTCTCCCGGGTGTTGCTGCAGCAGCTCCTGCCAGGTGTTAACTCGAGCCGTGGGCTTGTCCTGTTTGGGAACGGGGTGAGTGACGCGGGTTTGGGATGGCTGCCGGCGCTTGCCTGAGGTGAGAGTGCTGGGTGCCTGTGTGCAGCTGTAGTAACCTGTTTGAGAGCTGTTTGTGAGTAAATACGAAAATAAACCCCAATTCCCGCGGCTCGGCCCCGAGCTCGCTGCCTCGTTTCTCGGGTGCTTATAAATACTCCTTCAGTCAGGGCATTTCCCCAAAGTCAGGGTTTTGTCTTTGAAAAGACAAAAACTTGTTATCTCAAGTGATAAATAGCGCAGGAAACTTTCCCTGATGCCTTCCATTTGAGAAGCGGGAATGAGCCGTATCCTGCCACAAGTGAAACGCCCCTGGGAGAAAGGGCTGTGGCTTGGAGGGATGCAGCTCACATCAGACTCACCCGTGAGTCACCACTGAGGTGCCGCATGTAGAAAAAAGGAGAATTTACTTTCTCGGTGAGGCAGTTCCTTTCTCCTCCCTTCGCGATTTAGAGGGAAAGTTTCCTTTTTGTTTAGATTTTAATGACCTCATTCCCTCATATGAAATCCCTGTAAATGAAAGCCTTGTTTTCCCCTAGAGTTGTGTTTAACAGGACGCATTCATGGAGAGGAATAATTGCACTTAGCTTGCGAATTCGAGACCAGTAGTTTGTAGGAAACAAGTATCACGTTAAAGAGTTTCCCTGCACTAATTGTTTCCATAGTACAAGCAGCCAAGCAAAGCCTTACTGCTGGAAAGGTATTAATTTAAATAAAAATCGAGTCGTCCGGGCTTAAGTTATTCTGCCTTCTGTAGTCGTGGGATATTACTGAGGCTTCTTCTTCTGGAATCAGCTTTATTTTGGGTCATGAATGGGTTTCTTGCAAGGTGAGGCTTCAATGAGCAGACGTGATGCTAATTTCTGCCCTCCACCCTCTCCTGGGTGAAATCGCCTAACCTTCCTTGGCCAAATCAGTTGCAATAAAGACCAAAGGGAGGAAATCAACCTGTGTTTGGCAAGTGTCAGGCTCAGAAAACACTGGGCTTTTTTCTTTGTAGTAAAGAAACTTACTTTGAATTTCAGACCCAAGTTAACACTTAGGAAAGTGATACGTGCTTGGGTTGCCATTGCTCTGAGGAATGAATTGGGAATATGCTGCTTTCTGGTTTGATCTGCTTGCCAGATGGATGTAAGAACTGAATTTGCATCCAAAAATCTTTGCTGGTGTTTTTCTCCAGCAGTACCCCCTTGTTTTGATGGTACAGAGGCCATTTGCTTACACAGCTGAGACTCACCCCATGGGTTTTTTTTGTTCAGGTTTTTTTTGGGGGTTTTTTTGGATTTTGTTTTGGGTTTTTTTTTTTTACTGGAAAGCAAATGAACCAAAGCCCCGCTGCAGACTCTCATAAATTCAGTGAAATTCCTGTTCGCTTTCAGGGATGGACCCACAGTTTAGTACAGAATACTCAGTGAAGTCACTAAAATAGTTTTGTATTGCATTTATTTCATTCTCTAATGCTAAATTTGCAGAATGCCTGAAATTCTTGTCTTTCTGCTCTTGTGTAATTGCTCTGTTTGTTCCTCTTTTCAGATATTGTGGATGGAAGTGACCTGAAGCAATTTTTTGACAACAATTATTCTCAGATTTATTTTATATTCTATGAAAACTTCATAACACTGGAAAATAGCTTGAAACAGAAAGGTAAGTGTCAGAGTTTTTGCAGCAGCTGTTGGTCAGTGTTCCGTAGCTGTGCTCCAGAGCATTCCATTAGAGCCTGCCCAATGATTGTCCCCATTTATCTGCATTTACATTAATAGCACCATGCGGTACAGTGTGGGCATTAATCATTTTAATTTTACGGTAGCAGGAGAGACAAGCATGGAAAAATCCCTCTCTTGTCAGATCTCCAGGTTCGTTTCAGCGTTTACACACGTCTCCTCTCACCTTGCTCTGGGCTCCTGTGGCTCCTCTGCTCGGCTGAGACACGGCCAGAGCAGAGAGAGGCAAGGATGAAAAATAAACTGAGTGTGGCGTCTTTGACTTCAGCTGAACAACAGCAGCCTCGTTTTGCTGTCTTTTACCGTGTGTTTCTGGCAAGCAACGTTGTTTTGTGTCTTGCAGGGAATAAATCACAAAGGGAGGAGCTGGACTCCATCCTCTTTCTTTTCGAAGTAAGTTTTCCACACCGTGAAAATGAGTTTGTATTTTAAACCTCATTGTCATTCTGTGCTTGCTTAGAGCTTTGCAGTGAGGGGTGAAACCGAGTGTCAGTCACAGTGGCACGAGTGAAAGGGGCTTGAAGTGTTCAGATACGGCAGTTTTATCGTGCAGGGAGAATGCTGGCTAAATGAATATGCTGAGTTAAGGGGTGTTACCAAAATGCCTGGGAAATGCAGCAGGAACACCTCTGTCCTGAGGACCTGGGGACTGATCCTCTGAGAACGAGCTGGGGGTTGCGGTAGAATTTGGGAACGCTACTGCAATCAGTTGCGCTGACTCCGTTAGGCTGAAGCTCTGCCTTCTGTTGCTTCTCTTCCGTTCTAATGAAGCAAGGGTTTGCTCCTGTGGTTTGCGGAGGGCCAGTTCAGAACAGCAGCCACGTTCCCCCCCACTCTGGCGCTGTGAAGCTGGGCGCTGTGTTTGTTTGGAAGGTGTCCCAGTGGGGCGCTGGGCTCCGCTCCCCTCGGATGGAGGTGTCTGTTGGGATGGCAGCGGTGGGAAATGAAAGGCCGGGAGTTGTCAGCTCCTGCACATCGGTTTGATCTGACTGCCTGAAATGCTAATTTGCTAACTTTTTGGGGTTTTTTTCAATGCAGTACATCATCTTTCACTTCCAGAAGCTTATCCTTCCCTCCTTCCCAGCACTGGCCACCAGAGCATTGGCAGTGTCTGGGGAGGAAACGTTACCTAGTTAACTTTTGCATAATCAAATTAGGATTGCTTTAATTTAAACGAGAGTAGTCCAGGATAGATCATTTCCCAAGGTTCCTCTTTGACTGGAGTTGTTACCTAGATGTATTTGGATGTGAGGCAATATCTCTGGACCCGATGAAAGCCTGACACATAAAAATGTTCTTATAATGCACGCTGACATTCTTAGCATGAGCTCTGCCTGTCTCTAGTCAGAAAGCACTGGCACCTTTGTTTATAATTTTTTGTACAATTATTAGGTAAATAATTGGCCAGATTTCTCTCTTAAGGTTAAACACACATATCATCTACTGATTTATGTCTATTTCTCTCTTCTTTATTTCTTTGTCTGTTACTCCAACTACTTTTTACTTGAGTATTGCATCAGAGAAATGTCATCTTTTTTATATTTGGGTTTTTGGTTTTTTTTTTTTTTTTTTTTTGGTAGGAAAACCCTCAAACTTTCAGTGGGACTCTAGAAATTGAAGTTAGAACAAAGGTTAGTTGTTCTCAGCTCCTCTCAGTCCCTCTGAAAGATCCCCAAACCCTCAGAAGTATGTGGCTTCATGGTTTTGCATTAATGAGTAGTTTGTAGTAGGAATGGTATTTGTAATGACAAGAAGAATGATGCTGTTTAGCCTAATGTGCCTGTAGTGGGAAAAATGGCCGTGAAAACGCTGGCATGGAATCCTGGGGCTTTGTGATCTCGGATTCTCACTTTGGCATCTCACTTTTCCTCGTTCCCCCTCTACGAGACCGCATTTCCACACTGAAATCCGAGCTGTGCTTTCTGCTCCTTCCTTGTGACGTTAGTGCAGGTCTGCTGTAGGGTTGTGCCCGAGGCAGCGTCAAAGAACACGAGCTTAGAGCTTATCATAAATCTGCCACGGCTGTCTGGGGCAGGAGAAGCTCTTCCTCCTCCTCCTCCTCGGTCCCCAGCCCAGCAGAGAGGGTGTCACCGTGTAAGGGAGCAGGGCTGTGCATGTTCATGGCAGCTCGTTAATACACTGGGGCCTTGAATGAGGAATGAAATTTCTCTGCCTGTGCCATCGGATGGGAAATAGCTAATGCTTGCTCACCTGGGTAGAGGGAATCACTCTGCATTCCTGGGGCTTGGAAAGGGGTGGCTAATAACCACCCCTTAATGCTCCTTAAAAGCATTGGGAGAACTTGCTGTGTGAAGGAGAAGAAATCCATGGTTGTGTCTGAGCCAGGGGCTGCTTGGGGTCCCGGCGGAGGAGAGCTGTGCAGCAGCCTGGTCCCCCTCAGCCCGGGGGAGAGGAGATCCCGGGGGTCCTGGCAGAGGAGAGCTGTGCAGCAGCCTGGTCCCCCTCAGCCTGGGGAGAGAGGAGATCCTTGAAGTGTTTGTGTGGGATCGGGAGCGATTCCCTCCACGGTGGGGATCTGCTGGAGCGAGCGTGCAGCCCGTGGATGGCTGACCCTGGCTGGGTCACGCACGGGGGGAGAACAGCCCCAGCGCCTCAGCACAGGACAGGGAGACAGAAGTGCCGAGTGATGAAACATTCATACTCGGAGCCATAGGAAACAGAACTAATTGATTGTTAAGCTTTCCATATTTAATCTGATGTCAGCGTGAGCCAGGGGGCTGCTGCATTTTCTTCTAATTAGCTAAATAGGTAGTTACTTAGGATTAGCAAAGCCTGAGTCCTGGTGCTGAGGGTTAACAGCTTAAAAATCAATAAAAATATTTATGAGGGAGCTGCCTTTGCCTTTCCTGGAGGTTTGGTGGGACTGTGCTGCTGCTGCGGAGCGACACCTAGTGTGTGTGTTGGGCAAGAAAGGCTTTTCCCACAAATTCTCTGGAAACTGGCTTGGCTTGGCAGTAATTTATGGAAGTTTTAATTTTACACGCTATCTGCACAGCTTGGCCTCTCAGCAGCAACATCAAATGACATGTTACTCAAAGGAGAAATGTTAACCAGGAGGAAGGAATGTGAAGGGTTAACTGTTGCAATTAATATCGCAAAATGCTTGGACCTAGCTCTGTCAGGTGCTTTGGCCTTGTCTTTTCCCAAACAGATATTTGTGAAGTGATACTGAAGTACTGTTATTTTTCCCTGTTTCAGCTAAAAGCCCAAAATTCTGTGGCACGCAATTTTTTCCTGCCGGGGCTTGGCTCTCTCTGTTTGCAGTGCATTTGCAGAACAGGTTACTGTTGTTCCTTGCGTGCCCGTTGCCTGGGGTTTGAGGGCAGCTCTGAGCCCCGTGTGTCGCAGACCTCCCGGGAGGCGCGCTGTGTTTGTGTCCCTTTTCTGGGTCCGGGAACAGTGCTGTGCCATCATCTGGTTGTGCAAGTTGGGGGTGGGCTTTTTTATGATAAAGCAGTGGGGTTTTTTTGCTTGCAGCATCAGGTACTGATTGCTCTGACGCTGTGGTTTTGAATCTCTAGCGAAGTAAAAGCAGATTGATGGTTTTGGTATGATACGTAGATTAGTTTCTTCCCGTTCTCTATGATTTTTCTTTGTTGGTTAAGAACAGCCGCATCTGTCGTGCCGATGGTGTCTAAAATTCATTCCACTGATGTAACACATTCGCTGGATGCAATGTTTTGCACTCAGAATGTTTCAGATGCAGAAAAGCTTCCCAAAGTACATGTTTTGTGTGAAGTTTGCAGCTTCTTGAGCCTGGTGCAGATGTGAACGCTGAGTCTCAGGCTCAGTAGAGTAACAAAGGAGCTTTTTTTGTTTATAACAGTGAAAGTGCTTATAGCTCTGCTTTTCTACACGTAGAAAATGACTTTTTGAACCGTTTACAGCTCGTTCTGCTGTAATTCCAATAACATTGCTGCTATTCCTGCAGCATTCTGTGGTAAATCCTAGCTATATGTTTCACATATTTGACTTCAGGGATCTTAGTGTTTCTTGTTATGCCTGGGGCGGTGATAAGTGCCCTGTGTGCTTCGGGCAGACATTTTCCCTCAACAAATAACTGTAAATAATTTATTAATGCAATAAATGGAGTGTCCCTGCATTGAGATTGAACTGCTGCAGGCACGCTGACTCCACTGGCCTTTTGGCTCGTCTGAGTCTGTGAACAGGAGCTGGAAAATTTCTAAATTGCCGCAGGTTTTGGTAGCTGAACACTCTGAAACCACCCACGGTACTTGAGCACAGGGGCCTGGCAGAGCTCTTCTGCCTTGACTTGGCTTAAAGTAGATCCACCTGCCACTGGCTCCTAGAAGTTCCCAATCCGTTCCCCTGGAAGGGACGTGACTCCCGGCTCGCCACTGCCACTGGTTGTGCCTCCAGGAGCGGGTTTGCTCAGCAGGGGCGACTTTGGCACGGCTGCCGGTGGTCAGAGACCAGGCCGGCATGTCCGGAGGCACTCGTTGTCCCCCTGGGGCCGTGGAGCTGGAGCACATCCCGTGGGATCTCCTGTGAGTTTGGTCCCAGCCTCAGCTTTCCCCGTGTCCTGCAGCAGGGCAGCCAGCACGTGGTGATGGGCACAGAGCTGCCAGTCGTGGCATGGCTCAACGAGGGGGGCAAAACAAAAGGCTTTTTAAAAGGAACGGCGGTTTTGGTTAAGTCAGAGTGAGTCTGTCGAAATACAAACCTCGGTGGTTTTTATTTTACTTCGATGAAAGAGAGAGATACAGCTTTCAGAAAGCGGCATCCTGTGTAAACTAAGATTTAAACTTAACATTATTCCTAGTCATGCAGGAAGTCCAAACGAAAAAGAACTATGGATAATCAGTTAAAAGAACTGACAGATACCCTGATGTGTTGATCAGTAGTAATACCTAATTTCTATTTCAAGTGTGCTATAATGGATTACCATATAGATGCAGCAAAGCACTAAGCATTAAATAGATCTATGTGTTTTCTGAAAAAGCAATATTATTTCACACCGTGGGGTTTCTTAAAATATTTCTTATTAGTGTAGTGTGGAACTGGGAACAAGATGTCAATAGCCAGCTCGGATTCACAGCGGTGTGGCTGGCAGCCTAGGCTGGAGGGGAAGAAGCTGTCATTTGTTTTATAGCAATAGCCACGCATGTTCTTTAGAGCACCAGGGGTGGGGAGGGTGTACGGAACGGTGCTGGAAATGTGAAGTTGCACGGGGAGCAGCTGGGGCTCGTTCAGTCTCGTGTCACACCGCAACCCCGCCTCGGCGCGGGGACTGCGCCGCTCGGGCCAAGCGTCACCGCTCGGAAGTGCCGCTGGTGGGGCTGGGGGTTAACTTGTGACCTTCAGGAATTTGTGTTTAATGGTGTAGACTTTGAGCCCGGGTGACTTATTTCTGCGTTGCAGGAGCAAACGTGGGCTCTGCGTTCACGTTATTGATAGAGGCCCCGCTCTGCTGCAGAGCAGCGTGGGAGCGGGACGCAGGTTGCTTTTTTAGAATGCCTGGTTGCTGTGGGGTGGGACTGTGCAGGTGATCGGTCAGGTCTTTTCGTTTGTCCAAAGTACGTACATTCATTGTTCTCCTGGCTTTGGGGTGCTGAAAAGGAGAACGCGAGGGAAATGACTTCAGTGTCTGCATTTTTGCTGTGTGAAAAGACTTTGGGATATGGGAGCTTTCCTCAGATAAGAACTTCTGTCCTCTTGCCGATGGTTTGACCCCTTGAATTGTTTTGATTCAGTCACCTGGCAAGGGTGTCCGATTCTGTTTTGTAAAGAGAAAAGAACAGTAAGCGTGTTCTTTTCTGCCCCAGCCCCCCCAGTTCTGTGCAGTTTAGAGTTCAGGCTTGCTTTTCCTGCTCGTTGTTGAACTCTGCTGCAGCATTTGTTTTCCTGGTTTTCTCTGGATGCAACCTAAAGTTCACTAACGCTCGGGTGTGAAGGTTGTTACCGAATTCTTTCTCAAATGGGTCTTTGTTACGGGGCTTTGCAGCCCACGCAGCTCACGCCTTGTCGCAGCTCACTTTCTGGAAGGGAGCTTCGTGTTCAAATTCGGGTGAAACTGTGTAACAGACTAAAACAATGGGAACAAAATACGTGTGGTTTCGCCTGGTTTTCCACGATAAACGTGCCAGCACGTGAAGCTGTCCCCCCGCAGTGCGTTGGGTGACACCTGAATCCAGCCCAGTTTCTGTTGCTGGTTTGCCATAGGGTTTTGTTTCCTGGAGCTTTTCCTCACACACCTCGAGCACGCGGCTTGTGGTGAGCCTGGGCACGGACCCAGCTCCCGTGCAGAGTTCCTGTGCTAGCTTAGAGCTCCTTTCTGCCCTGTGCCAAGTTAAGTAATGATTAATGTCAGAAATAGTCTGGAGGAGTGGTGGGCTGCCAGCAGTCTAATGTTTAGATGGATAATGATAACTCTTTTTCCATGGATCCTGCAATCTGATTGGCAGAAACCGGGTGCTTAACTAACAGGTAAAGCCCCACTGTGAGTCGTGGCCTCATTTTTAGCCAGTCAGATCCTTCATCCCAAGCATTCCTGCTGCCCACGGACAGGGAGCTCGACCTCTGGACCCTCTGCTCCCAGGGTCCTGCTACCATGGTGTGCTGGGGAGGGAGCTGGGGGAGTGACGCTGAAGCAAAATACAAGGAACGTGGAAGGGACATGCCTGGTTTGCATTTTTATTCTGGTTAACCTTTTAGAAACGCTAAGTACTGTGTGGGGAGCACGTGTTATGGTGAGGGTGTACAGGAGGACCAGCCAGTCTATGACCCGAGGTCTGGCTCCCTCTGTCCGTGAACTTGTCATGACTTCTGCCATGGAGAAAGGAATGTTCCATTTCCAAAAGACTGGTTTGAGTGTTGTATATAATCTCCGAAGCCCTTTATTGTCAGAAACGAGCGGTCTGTCCTGCTCCACGTCCCGAGCACACTCTCTGGCAGCAGTGCTGGCTCCTGTTGCCCGGCTCCCAAGGGTGGCCCACAGTGTCAGCTGCTTTCTGGGCTGCGGTGCTGTTTCCTCTTGTGAGCTTTTGTGTGCAGAACAGCCCCAAACGGGTCACTGTTGCTTAAGTGACTTACCATCCATTTACATCCTGCGTGTGGTATCGCTGAGAACTTGGTGGTGCTTCGCTGTGCAGAAATTTGTGCCAGTGGTTTTGTTTGGTAATTGTGAGGAACTCTGGCTGTCAGTCATTTGTAACATTGTTTAATTTCATTTGACTTCCAAATGGAAATGTTTAAAACTGGTTTCCCATTTAAATATGCCTTCCTAATTCCTTATTTCGATGTCTGAAAAGTTGTAAGATGCAGACGTGTTTTTCTGTGGCACCTGTGTGAAGCCCTGCCTGTGCTCACAGACCTTTGCGAGGCGGAGCAGCAGTAGGTGAGCTGTCCCGTGCTACTGCCAAGCCCTAGTCCGTGCTGCCAGTAGTTTGAAAAGAAAACGGTGTCCTGGAGCCTGTTGAAGTCCTTTTAAAAGCTGTATTTACCAAAGCAAGATTCCCCCAATAGTTTGTGATTTATCCAGCTTATTTAATAGCATTACCACGCACTGAAGTGACAGAGAAAAGGTTTGGAAGCCCCAAGTGTTCCTTGCTGCTAAGATAAGGTTCAGGAAAGCGCTTAAGCAGGAGCAGAAGTCGCTCTGTGGGTGCCCTGTAGCGTAGCCAAGCTGCAGGGGAAGGGGTTTGACCGGAGCCTCTCCCAATGCTTGCTCTGCCTGCGCTAGGATGGGCCCGCAGCTCCGGAGGCAGGCCAGGGATCATTCACGGAGCGCTGTGCGGGCTGCCCGTGCCGGGGGTTCGATTAGCGCGGCTTTGCGTAGCTTGGCGCGGTCGCGGCGAGCGGCTGCGAGCGCGGGTAGAGGAGCTCTGAGGAACGGGAGCTGCCCCGCTGCTCCCTGTGCCTCAGCCGGGGAGCAGAGCCCGGCAGCCGAGGGAAGCACAGACCCGAGCCTCAGCAGGAGCCGTGGCTGGTGCCGCAGCGAGCGTCAGCCCCAGGGAGCTGCTCGGAGCCGTGGGGGTGTTCCGCAGTGCCGGGCAGGGGTAAAGGAAAGGGCTTTGAGTCTGTCTCCTGGTGTGTATTCAGGAGCACTCCAAGCGTCCTTCTCCACAACCAGAGTAGAGTAGTGGGCAGGAGTCCTTGCCATGATAGCTGTTTGCTTTTCTGTTGTGTCTTTTGCATGTACATTCCCATTTCGTGTGTGTCTTGTGTGTTCGTTTCTCTGTATCCTCTGATGAACCAGGTTTATGACGGAAAATTTGACTAGTTTTGTTTCCTGCAGAAAATATTGCAGCTACTACCCGAGAGGATTTTTTATCGATGGCATTTTCGCAGTATAGGTAAGAAGGAATGGTTTAAAACAAAACTGGTTTGAAACAAAAAACGTAAACTTTTTAGTAGCTTTTTTGGGTCAGTTTTTCTTTTAATGAGTGATTTTTGAGTGGAATTATGAATACGTGGTATTTGCGCAAGTTTGGCCCCAGCTGTCTTTCCCAGATTCTCATGAAATGGAGGATTTTCCCAGCATCCTGTTAGAATATGGCCTTGGCCATGACAGACACGAGATAGCCATGGGAGGCTTCCTCAGACCAAGGCTGACTGTTCTTTCCCCAAGCTCCGGTGGTACCGGAGCTTCCAGAACAAGGGAAGGAACAGGAGCAGTCTGGCAGAGAGCAGTCTGGGATGGTCAGAACACCTCGAAACCCAATGAAGTGGTTTAACTTGATGACTTCCTCTGAATTGAATGTCCTGGATTCATCACTGCTTTTAAAAATTCTGCTTCCAAATGCCACCAGCGTGGTACCGATGGGTTTTTATGCTGCTTGTCAAAGTTTTATGGGGGGTTCTCTTCCTTCCAAGTGGGATTTTTTTGTTGTGGTTGGGGTTGGTTTGCAGCACTGCCTGACCAGCTGCCACGTTTGTCATCAGAACAAGGAATTGCTGTTGCAGAAGAACAATGAGCGGAAGCTGAAGGTCAAGGGAAGGGCTGTTGTCACATTTCCACTCAGCACTGACAAAAATAAGAGCAGACATCTGCCTGGCCACTTCATAACGGTTCAGCTGAACTAGTCCAGGCCAAATTGGTTCCAGTCAGTTGCTTTGTGGCTGATACATTCTTTATGCTTCTGTTGGGTGGTCATAGTGGGATGATTTTTTATCTGCGTCCAAAACTGATGTACAGGATTTGGCAGAGCATTTATCTATGGCTCTGCCTTGTGATTTCCTTTCGCTTAATGTTCCTAAGGTGTTAGTACGTATTTTCTATTCATGTTAATAATTTCCATTCAGTCCTGTGAAATGGTGAGGTCTTGAGGAATGTACGTAATTCACAGATCTTGCTATTAGTGAAAATAATTTGAGACACGGTCCTCTGACGAAACCCACGGTACCTCACTGGAAAATACGTCATAGTTAATCTTGGGGGGTGGTGGTGATTGTAACTGGATTTGGTTGGGGTTTTCCCCTCATAGTTGTGCCGAAGCCCAGCGCAGCAGCCCTGGAGTAAATGGCATTAAAGTAGCCTTTCGTGGGGTATTTTTGAAAACATTGTGGTGGGAAGTGTCTGATACTTAAAATACTTAATTTTCCTAATCCAGGGTCGATTCTGAAGAAGCTTTTGCACACTGGAAATTCTCTCAAGGTATCGCTTTGATGTTTTCGTGTTCCTTTTCACTTTAATTCCTATGAAGTATATTACTTTGCAACTTTCCAATATCAACGTTTTTCAGATTGTTAGGATTTGTAATTTTTTCTTATTCTCCTTTTAATTATAAGCATTATTATTGTGATCCTAGATTACTTTAATGTCTGTTTTCCGTCATTTTGCTGCTCTAATGACCTTTGTAAAGTTACCTGGAGAAGGTATTAATAGATAATGCTCAGTACCTAATTTTTTCGGCTCTTTCTGGCATTAAAGCTAGGATTATATTAATAATGTGGGTACCCTTGGTACGATGGCAAGACTTTCCAGCTCCTAGCTGGGATGAAAGCGCTCGCCCTGCCCCTTCTGAACTATTTGCCCACATTACTGCACTCACGGAGGTGTTTTGCTGCCTTTCCCCCCCCGTCCATGCCCTTGCAGCTCAGATGCGAAGGAATCCGCCTGTTCCTGCTGTGGCTCCAAGCGCTGCAGACCAACTGCGCCGAGGAGCAGATCCTGATGTTCGCCTGCCTGGTGCCCGGCTTCCCCCCGCTGCCGTCGCCGCGCGGGCCCTGCACCCTGGAGAGCCTGGTCAGCCCTCCGGCCGCGCCCGACGGTGAGCGGCTCCTGGGGCTCTCCCCGGGCAGGTGGCGCGCGGCTGGGGCCGGCTGTGCCGGGGTTCCGAGCCGTCCCGTCCCGTCCCTCTGAGCAAATGGGGTTTGCCGTTTGCTGCTTTTGGCTCGGACGCAGCAGTGGGAGCGGGGCTGGGGGTTTCCACCTTGTTGGTTCCCCTGCTGGTGCCAGCCCTTCCAAGCCCCCGGGAATCTGGTGCCATCCTCGATGGGGTGTGCCGGGGCTCCGGGCGTCCGAGCAGCTACTGGGCTTACACAGCTTGGTGGTGTGCCAATGGGTGTCTTCAAATCCGTCTTTTATAGAAAATACCTTCTATTTCGCTGCTTTCATGTGTGCTATGATTAAAATATTTGATTTTAGCCAAGATTTTTCCAGAAGAAATAACGCCGCTTTTGCCAGCTGTCTCTGGAGAGAAAATTGCAGAAGACCAAACGTGCTACTTTCTCCAGCTCCTGTTAAAATACATGGTAATTCAGGTGAGGAGGATGTATGTTTGCAACCGTTCATATTCGGAGGGTGTATTTGGGGTGGAAAATTAAGCCTACGCTGTGTCTGTGTGGAGCTGGGTTTACCCTTCCCCAGCACTTTTTTTTTTTACTCTTGTTTTTTAAATGGAAAGTCTTTTCCAAAGGTATTTCCTCGAGCCATTTTTGGTGCAAATAAGAAGTTTGTCACACTTTGGTGATAAGCATCGATGAATGTTATCCAAACTCGCAGAATAACTGATTGTTTAATGTGCTTGTGGTTGCATTTAGAAAGTTGATGTGGGGTAAAGATTCAATTTGTTCTCTTTGGACACATACCTAGATGAAAAGAAATGTAAAGGACCACTGGAGGAAAAGATGAAGAGAGATGGCTTCTGAGATGTTTTTAAAAGGATGCAAGTAACATGTACATAAAACTTAATTAGAAGTAGATCAGATGAATCTGTACAGGAAATAAATTAAGATAACGTATATATTTAAAAAGTACAAATTAAGCAACATTTGAAATAAAGTGGAAGCTGTGCAGACAATGAACATTAAAGAGCTTGGTATTAAAAAAAGATAAATTATAATTAAACACTTTGAGATACACTTTTTAGTATGAAAAGGCAAGACCGAAATAGTATTTGGAAGGGGTTTTGTCATCTTGAATAAATGCTTTATTTTTAAAAGTGGCTGTATGAAATTATCAGCTTCCTCCACAGCACCCTTTGTTTTACATATCAGAGTCTCACAACACTTCAGTTAAAAATAAGATTTCACTCTTCTTTTTATACTCTTTTTACATGTTTGGGATCTAAATGAACCTGCTTACACTATAAATCCCATTGCACAGTGGTTCCAGGGTTTGTTTATTTGTGTTTATTCTGATGAAGGAAATATTTACGATAAAAGTATAGCTCAAAGTAACTTTGTCAAAATGCACGCGTAAGAAGCAAAGCTACTGAAAGCCGAATGTGACAGTTCCTGTCCTTCCCTGGTTAGAGCAGCACAAACACACTGGCTTCTACTGAGCTTGCTGCCTTTGGGGTGCTGCTTCGTTCTTTGTGTCCTTACTGCAGTTTGTAAAGGTGGGTTTGGGGCTGTGCTGGTTTTTCGGCTCTTGCCGAGGTGTAGTTTCTTGGTTTTTGTGTTCAGAGCGAAACAACTGTCAGTGAAACGACATTAACTTAAAGCTTTTTGTTTGTTTCTCCTGAACTCCTGACGAAGGCTGCCAGCTTGGAGTGGAAGAACAAGGAGAACCAAGACACTGGGTTTAAGTTTCTCTTTACTTTGTTCAGAAAATACTATCTTCCTCACTTGTTCCCATCTTTTACGAAGCTAACCAACCTCTACAAGCCTGTGCTTGGTGAGTAGTGGGTTTTGCCTTGGAAGCAGAAAAAGCCAGAGCCTGCTCTTGGCAGCATCTCTGTTACCTGCTGCTGTGTCACTGCAGGTCTGCGGGATGAGGAGTTTTTTCTCCCTGGTTTCATGTAAAATTACCTTACGTTGTAGCGGGAGTGGTTCTTTGTTTCAGCTTCGGCCCTTGCTTTTGCAGCCCTTCTCTTTTGCTTTCCCTCGTTGTGAGTGATGCAAGTGATAACCTCAGGAAAGCTCTGTGCTGTTACGTTCTGCTGAGGAGGGACAAAGTTAGGATAGAATACAGGCGTTAGTACAATAAAAGCAGTCAGTCATTGCATCTGTTACTGCTTGGGTGACGTGTTCAGTACGTTTGGCCAGAGCTGGGAAGCAGTTGCTAAGGTTCCACTTAGTTTCTCTGTTCCTTTTTGTCCCACCAGACATCCCCGATGTCCGGCCGAGGCCGGTGTACGTCACTGCAACGCGGAACAACGAAAGCGTCTATTGCACAAAAGTCCCCTACATGGCAGCTCGGGTTGTTTTTATCAAGTGGCTCGTTACCTTCTTCCTTGAAAAGAAGTACTTAACTGCTGTTCAGAATACAAAAAATGGAGGAGAAATGCTCCCTAAAATTGTTCAGGTGGGCTTTAAAGTTTGCCTCTCTTCTTGCGTACGTGCTAACCTTGCAAGGGATCTCACTGCACTGACAGCTGAAGCATAAAGAAATGCTACCCCGTAGTGAATAAATGATGTAGCTGCTTATTTGATTTTCTTTTTCTTTGATGGAGGAGGGAATCTCTGAGGATAACCCTTCAGTAATTCACCAGAAGTGTTTTTTTCCCTCATAACTTGTTGCATTACCAGCTTCAGTACTATTATATTTAGACTTCTGGAATTTACTCTGTAAACTGTCGTACTTGGTGGTTCCATGGACCATTTCCCAGCAACATCAAAGGCTGTTCTGTTTTCCCCTCAGTTACAGTAGCTGTTTACAATGAGATATTAGGGAAATATTTCATTTATAAACTCCTGGTTGAGACTTCTCTGGGATTAGATGCCTCACAGTGAATTTGATAAATCGATGCTTTTGAGAGACTCTCTAGCTTCCTGTTAAGAATTTAGAACCAGTTCTGTCTGGAACCACGGGTGAGTGTCAGCTGTGGGCTCAGCAGAGAAGCAGCAGAGTTTGAGAGGCTGCAGAATACACACAGTGCCAGAGCAGAACCTGGCGAAAAGTTGTCAGGCGCAATATTGTGCTACGATCCATCTTTTCCCCAAAATAAAGGGACTTGGGGATTCCTCTGCACCGTGTCTGTGCCTTCCTCCGCGCTCTTAGTGTGGAGCGAACAGTTCAGTCATCGTGTGCTGCAAGGAAGTGTCCAGTTTGTACAGGAAAAGACAAATTCCTTCTTGGATGGAGCAGTAGACTGAGAATTGCTGTGCCTGGCTGCTGGGATCGCAGTGTTGTGCCAGGCAGGGTATCCTGAGCTGTGTGGCAGACCCCAGAGGTGCGGTGGGTGCTGCTGCAGTTGCTGACGGACGGGTGTGTGACAGACGGGGGTGTGTGACGGACGGGGTGTGTGACGGGGTGTGTGTCGGGGTGTGTGACGGGGCGTGTGACGGACGGGGCGTGTGACGNGCGTGCCGGGGTGTTGGGCGGACGGGGTGTGTGTCGGGGCGTGTGACGGGGCGTGTGACGGACGGGGTGTGTGTCGGGGCGTGTGACGGGGTGTTGCTGTGCCGCGCAGACGGTCGGCGTGAGCCAGGAGAAGAGCGCCGAGCTGGAGGGCGGCGCGGCGCCCGCGGGCGAGCAGGAGCGGAGCCACTCCAACAGCAGCACCCTGTCCGACAGGAGGCTCAGCAACTCCAGCCTCTGCAGCATCGAGGAGCAGCACCGCGGCGTCTACGAGATGGTGCAGAGGATCCTGCTCTCCACGCGGGGATACGTCAACTTCGTCAACGAGGTGTTCCGGCAGGTCCGTGCCCGGGGCCGCTCGCTGCCGTGGGTTTGGTTTCTGAAGGGAGCGGCTGTGGGAGACGCCACAGGGGTCTGGTAACCGGGCAAGCTTGGCGCTGATCACAGCAGCAGCCTTTCAGGTTGGGCTCCTTCCTAGTTCTAGTTTAAGGATCAGATTCTGGAACTGTTGTGGGAACTGAAGCTTGCTACTTCAAGTGGCAGTGTGGGTGGTGGGGTGTGGGTTTGCGTGCACCACGTGTCCTAGGTAGAGTGAAATCTGTGAATTTGCTGTTTTAGGCTTTTTTGTTGCCGCCTTCCGATATATCCGCCACACGGAAGGTGGTTAAGGTGTATCAGAAGTGGATACTGCAGGAGAAACCCGTGTTCATGGAGGAGCCAGAGAAGAAGGAGGACAGCCAGGATGCCGTTGTTCCCTTGGAAGAGGCCTCAGTGCAAACAGACGGTAAACATGTATGGTATCCTGTTCCTTACTTTGCTCTGTCCGCTGCAATACGGGGCTTTCCACCTAGCGGTGTAGAGGAGGAACAATTTAAAAGTGCGTGTGGGGAATTAAGGTTAAGAAATGCTTTTATTTAAGGACTCACAATTGAAATAGTTATCGAGTGTCCAGTAGCACTTAAACAGGGAGGGATTGCAGCTGGTTCGAGAAACATCATTTGTGGTTATTCCCTGCGTGGGTAAATATGATGGCAGGAACTTCATGGAAGAAACACTGACAGGTTCTGCCGTGCTAGGATTGACTGTCTGCTGGCCTAAGGCGTGGAGAACTATTTAGTTTTCACTATTTCATGGTGGTACTTAAATTTGATAATATGTATTAATTTGTGTTTACTGGATGAAACGTTTGGAACTGGACACCTTAATCTAGGAAATTAAAGCATAGATACAGATTTCTGTGCATCATCTTTTAATATCCTGTTTTGAACTGTCAGTAGAAGTTCTTTGACCCTGTTGACACTGTGACACTGTTTAAAGGGAAGTTTTCTAGTACTGAAGAAGAGGTTTGATTTGTAAAACAGTGAGAATTATGAGGTTTTTACTTTATTTTGGAGACAATTTATAGTTTTGCTGGACTTAAAACTCAAGTGTTACTACAATCAGTGACTACAAAAAGCGGTGTCAAATATTTTAAGTAACATACCACCTAAAACTTCTGCAAGCCTTTAAATTCCACGTTTGGAAATTAAGAAGTAACAGACAGGAATTCCCTGCAGAAGCGAACGTACGCTGTGATAATTCCCTCGTTTTTGCTGTTGACCTCGAGGACGGTTTTGTTTCGGCGCGGACGCGTTCCTTTCTGCCCCGTCACTAACCGGGCTGTGTTTGGCAGCTTTCCTCGGAGCCCTCCGGGCACAAGCGCTCCTCCAGCTGGGGCAGGACCTACTCGTTCACCAGCGCCGTCAGCAGGGGCTGCGTGCTGGAAGACGAGGACAGGGACGTGAAAGCCGGCGCGCAGGCCGCGCTGCAGGTGTGCCGCGTGGCAGGGAGGGAGGGGGGCACGGCCGGGACCCACCTGCTCTGGGAACTCAGGCTGCCAATCCTGTTACGGTCTCCCAGATGGAGGGAAAGAGCTACCAGGGCTTGACTGGTATCGTGAGCTGCAATTTGGGCTCCACGTATCACTCTAAAACACGTGTATTAAACCACATGACCGTGTCTTAAAGCCAGGTATCTGTATTTTAACACGGAAGGGTAATTATTTTTCCTACTGTAAGTACTAGGAATTAATCAGAACCGTGCATTTACTTTTGCTGAACATCATTTATTGGGAATACTGGTGGCTGCTTAAGTATATGATGGCAGGAAATGAGTGGCTGGAGGAACGTCCTCTTTCCTGCCCAAGCAGAAGAGACAGCCACAAACCCCATACTGAGCCTTGGCGGGTCTGTGGTGGCAGCTGGCTCCTTGCTGGAATAACACAGAAAAATGAAGTGATGGGTAAAACATGAAACTTGCTCTGAGGAAAGGGAATGGTTTAACAAAGGGAGCACAAAGTATTTTGTTGTAAGTCTTGCCTGCTTTCATTCCTACCACTGTGCAAATGGACTGTCCATGCCTCTGTCAAAGGTATTCCTGACAAACTCAGCGAACGTTTTCCTGTTGGAGCCGTGCACTGAGGTCCCTGTGCTGCTGAAGGAGCAAGTGGACGCTTGCAAAGCCGTTCTCAGCATCTTCAGGCGCATGATAATGGAGCTGTCAATGAACAGAAAGACGTGGTAAGATCAATGCAGCGTCATTTAAAAGAAAAAAAAGTCTTTAGGTCCACAGCCAACTAAGGTACTTTGCGGGTGATCTGTAAAGTCTGAAGTGTGACCTCATTCCCAATAAATAAGGCTTGCTGCGGGACTAAGGAGCAGGTACAGCTAACAGAACACATTTTGTTTGGGACCAGGGAACAGATGCTGCAGATACTCCTCAGGATAACAGAAGCCGTGATGCAGAAGCCAAAAGAGAACCAGCCAAAGGACACGTTTGCTCAGAGCATGGCGGGGCTGCTGTTCCGAGTGAGTGAGTGGGGCTGCTGGGTTTGTTCTGTCACAGCTGCCCACAGTTTTAGTTGAGTACCATGAAACCTACTTGTGTTACTGTGAAGGAGGGGTTTTTCGTGTTTTGCTAGTAGCTGTTTTGTAAACTGTTCCTAACAGAGGGGGAGTTGGGTTCAGTCTCTTCTTCAGGGCTCTGTTACAAACTGGTAGCACAGACGGGCACAGCCTCTGTGGGATATTTTCAGTGAGTGTCTCTGAAGTGTAAGATTCAAGTAACCGTTTTCCTAAAGGTCCAGCTGGCAGGTCAAAACTGAGTCCCACTGAGTGAGAGAGACGTGTACACTTCCTGCCCTGCATCCAGCCTGGACAGCGGAACTGGGCGTGTAGTGCCAGCCCCGAGCTCGGTCACTGCCGTTGTTCTGTGTCATTCTGCTGTTAGTGTACACAATATTGTGTTAGTTTCCCAGAGAACGTTTAGACAGCCTGAAATATTTCTAGGTTTGCTTCAGTAACTTTCGCCAGTGTTATTTCTGGGAGTGTTTTTGAGGGAAAATAGCGCTGCGCAGCAGCTGTGCCTCAGCAAGAGCCCGTGCTGATGTGCAGGTCGGAGCTGACCCCATCAGCATGTGGGCTGGGCTTGGTGTGCTGAACTCACCCTGTCAGACCTGCCCGAGCTGCAACTGGTGTCTCTTCCCTCAGACCCTCATTGTGGCTTGGATCAGAGCAAACCTGAGCGTTTACATCTCTCGGGAGCTGTGGGATGAGCTGCTCAGTGTCCTGTCCGCCCTGACGGACTGGGAGGAGCTCATCAACGAGTGGGCCAACATCATGGACTCCCTGACAGCAGTGCTGGCCAGGACCGTGTACGGCGTGGAGATGACAAACCTGCCCCTGGACAAGCTCAGTGAACAGAAGGAAAAAAAGCAGAGAGGCAAAGGTTAGTCTTTGTGCCTCAGTGCTTTTTGAATTGAAGCAGTTAAATATTGAAGCTCAATCTTAAAAATTAATTTAACATTAAACACTGCCTTAATCTGGTGTTAGGACCTGTTTAATCAGGTGTGAAGCACTTTGGATTGGTGTATTGTCATCCTTCACTGGGGAGGAGTGGTAGTTGGGGTCAAGCTGTTTGGCAGGCTGGGGTCTGCACCTGCAGTCGGTGTTTTCTGGGAAGCAGAAATGAAATGTGGTTTCCTGTGCTGCAGGCTGACACAGGCAGCTCTGTAAAAGCTCCTTTGCGTGTGATTTTAGTAAAGTTTCTGATTTGCAGTATTTTAGCTGCATTTACGTGCCACCTTGAAATTGATGCACGTGGTGAGGTACCAGTTGGTTTCTATTAAAAGTAAAAGTTAATCTGTGTGATTTAAAATATTGATATTTGTTGTGTCCGAGTCCATTCATGCTTCAGCAAAAACACGTGCCAAAACATCCAATGCCAGAAAATTCTGTGTTGTTTGTCCTAAGGTGGTGTTTTGGAGCCTCAGAAGACAGCTGTAGTAGGAAGATCTTTTTCATTAAGCTGGAAAAGTCATCCTGAAGTTGTGGAGCCGATGAGATTCAGAAGTGCCACAACCTCTGGGGCCCCGGGAGTGGAGAAAGCAAGAAATATTGTCCGTCAGAGAGCCACAGGTTAGACCACAGCTGAGTGCTCTGGTACCCAAACACTCAGTCACACTCGGGTTTTAACTCTGCCTTTGAGGGGTGGCTGCTGCCAAAAGCAACCTAATTATTAACTGCCCCAACAGAGAGGTTGCATGTCCGTGTCTGGATGTCTTGGCCAGTGTGAATCATAGAGTCAAAGCATTCTGGGAAATTCTATACATAAGCTTTTAGCTACAGGACATTGAATTGCGAGTTAAACCTGTGCACATTAGGGGTTTTTCTAAAGAAGTGCATTGCTGTTTTTACTGGTTCCTAAGAAAGCATTTATTACTGTCAGGCACATAACAGATACTGGTACAACTATTTCCTGGGAGCACAAGGTAAACCAGGTGTTTAATAAATAATTTTATCCTTTCCTAGTTGCTTTATTTGCTCTCTTTTTCTTGGCATGATGAGTTCTTTTTCTCTCGCGTTTACTTCTGGAGAGAGGAAAGCAGGAGAAGGGAGACTGGGGTGAGGAATGTCGGGGCAGTGACTGAGACCCCAGACACGGAACAGATCCCGGTTTGTTCAAG
The DNA here is from genome assembly GCA_013399875.1 of Gymnorhina tibicen. Classification (NCBI taxonomy): domain Eukaryota; kingdom Metazoa; phylum Chordata; class Aves; order Passeriformes; family Artamidae; genus Gymnorhina; species Gymnorhina tibicen. The sequence continues at coordinate 165,016 of VXAZ01008033.1, forward strand.
CATTTCGGCAGCCTGAACCTGGCCTCTCTCTGTTTCACGGCAGCGTGTTCCCGTGTGCCAGTCCGCTGGGGCAGGCTCCCATGGGAACCCCCTCCTTTGAGCAGGAGCTGCACAGCTCCCTGCCGGGTTCCTGAGCAGGAGAGCTGGAAGGAGGGAGGGCACTCGGTGTGGTTGGCGGCTGCAGGCTCTGTAGCTGAACCGCAGCCTCCGGCTCGGGTCACAGAGCAGTGGAGGGCAGCTCAGTGTGAGTTCTAGTTCTAAACTCAGCAGCAAGTCCCTGTTTGTGCCCCAGTGGAGGATTCTCTCAACTGCTGCAGCATTTTCCTCCTTAACACCCTGCCAGAGCAGTTGGGAGAACCTGGAAGTGTTGATCCAGGGCTTTTCTTGTTTGTGTGTGTTCAAATTAAAGGCACTTCCACACTTGCTGTGGATCCGAAATCCCTGATTGTCTCCCTTTGAGTGTGAACACAGCATTAACTTACATCTTGGGGAGAAACTCCTGGGCTTGCTGTTGTGAAGCTTTACCCCGAAACACTGGGTTTTGTTGAGTTGTGATGCTCAGAACTTATATTTCGTTGTGTTGCCTGACGTAATTCTTGCTCTATTTTTTCCCTGTAAGCTAAGCGAAGCCAGTCTATCGGCAACTGTGTCCATCTCTATGAGGCTTTGCCAGCTACTAAAAGTGTACCTCTTCTGCTTCACACTGTGAGCTCTCTCTTCCCTGGTATCTCTTACACTTCTTGCTCTCACAGACTGTCAGGTACTGTACTTTAAAGGCATCTTTTATATCGGTGTTCTTTGTATTTTTAAACTGCTCTCTGTCTGTTCCCTTTCTGTCTGGTTGGTTCTTCTCAGAATGTTTGCAGCGCTGCAAGCAAAGCAGTTTTTGTTCACGTTGATACTAAAGATTGCCATCAATTACAATTAGATCTATATTGCCTAGTAACTAAAGTAAAAATTCCCCAGTTTCACTTCTGGGAGGGAGTTGTGACTCCCGAGTCCTACCCAGAGTCGTCATCTGCAGTAGCAAGAGAAGGACAGGTTTGTGTGTGGTGCTTTATGGCCCTTGGGGGATTCCTGCTCTGCGAAACATCTTTGGTGCGTTTTCATCTCAAGTCATCTTAGGGGGAACGCTGAAATTGTTCCAGTCAGTGAATTGCACTGGATGTTTTCTTTTATTGCTTTCTGTAGGACACTGAAAGTCAGCTGAAGTCAGTAAATACCAGAAATGTTAGTTTTTGTGTGCGTGCCTCCCGAGATAACTTTGTGAAATGCCCACAGTGTTTATTAAGTAGTAAAGCAATATTAAAACCTGCACACTGCTGGGTGGAAACACTAGAGTGTTACTGGTTTTTCGTGGGTTTTTTCCCAAAATGCTAAGAGAAATGCATTTCTACAAGCACCGCGTTGCTCCCTCATCTCAAGAGTTCCTGTTGCTCCTTCCCCAGCATGTCAGTTTACTTTCTCTTTGGAATTTTCATGCCTCTCTCTCTCCTCCTTTTGTTTCTCGTTTCAAACCAAAAGCTGCCTGGTTGGGTTTGTCCTCACGAGCTAAACCCAAGTTACACATAGCTCAGAGCTTTTTTTTTTTAACTCTGAGTTTTTGTCCTTCTTTATTCCTCCCTTCCCCTCTTTCTGCAGGCGCTCAGGGAGCGCAGCCGCCTTCTCCCCGCCCTGCGTTTAAGGGAGTTTGGCTGCCTCTGCTCTGTTCTTTCTGTTTCCAGAGGGAACAGGAACCAGTTGGGGTCTCCAGCCCTGAAAACCCAGCTTTGTTCATGGGACCTCCTCCCTCCTTCCTGTCAACCCCCAGAGTCACTTCTGTCCCTTTCTAGACCTTCTACACTGCTCATGCCTCTCTCTCTAAACTTTACAGTTTTTCTAAGGATATTTCTGTAGAACTTAAATTAGAACTTGAAAGTTTTACCTTGGGAATTTTAAATATTTGCAAGGGTCACTTTTTTGTAGAACTTTCTTGGGCAAGGAGTTGACACGTATATATGAGCTCCTGCAAATATTCTGTGCTGTAATTAAATCAACAGAAGTTGAAGAATCTCAACAGCTGGAAAACTCAGAAGGAACAGAAGCTGCAAGCCCATTTGCAGACCAAGAGCAGCAGCTAACTCGAAGTAGCAGCACTTCAGATATTGCAGATCAGATTCCATCTGATTTCTTTCAAGGTAATTTTAATAAAATACAGCAATACTGTGTTTCTGAAGCAAAAGTGTTGAGACTTGTTCAGCCTCACAAATGCTGCTCTTACTTAACTTGGTTTCCAGCTCTCCTCTAAAATGTTTTTTATCTCATTTTCTTAGTCACTGCATAGTTGGTAAGTTGCTGAAAAAACAGCAACAGTTTTTAGGAAGTCTAGAGACCGTGAATGCAGGATGTGACCTTTTGTAAAGCAGGGAGGCCAAAAATGAAATGTGGAACGTGTGTGCATTTTGTATGTCACTCTTTGACTTTTTTTCACCTGACTCGCATTTAAATTTTGTGTATTCAAGCTGCAGTTCAGTTCAGTTCCTTTCCTGTGAGTATGTTTTGCTTCTGAAGGGTCTTTCAAAAACCATCTTGTATCCCATTTGAGTGTTGTGTTGCCCTTAACCGTAAATGTGAGAGGCGTGAACATCACTGAAATTTACACGAGGCTTGCTACGTGTTTGGGTCCCACAGATGTTTATAGTTCTTGTTTCCTTTCTGGAACTTCTAGGTAAAAAGGCTGGAAATTCAACTTCAGACTGCAAATCAGTTCAGGAAAATAAGGGATATGCAAAGGAGCAGGAAGCCGAGCAAGTAAGACAAACCCAAAAGCCATTACTGATAAGATGCTAGCAGTGTTTTCTTTCTAATCAGGTGCCTTTTAGCATTTAGAAACTCCAGGAAGTGAGAACGTGAGAAGTGATTAATCCCATTTCTAGCACGGAGTCTGGAATGGAGCTGCAGCTGCTTATTGCACTGCGGGCTGCGATCGGTTTGCGTCTCCTGATCCCGTCAGCTGCTTCTGCAGGTGTATCTCTGTCTTACACAAGACTTTGGTCCTTTTTTAAAATATTAAACATCAACGAGAAGTTCGTAACTCTTAGAAGATAAATAATTCACGGCTATTACAGAGCTACAGTACGCTGGAATAAATGTTTGATGGTTTAAAGTACCGGTGGAAATGCTTCTCTTCAGCACTGTTCCTATCACCAGCCGTGCATGGCAGATGTTAGTGCGAGTTGACATTAGCACAGGCAAACTTCATACATTTTTAATGGCAACTTTTGAGTGAACAGTTGGAACAATAAGTGACTCAGCCTGATCATCTTTGCGAAATATGTAGGCTGAAAGAGTTTTTTTTCATGCCTTAACAAATTGCTTCAGATGTGTTTGAAAAACACCGGTAACAAATCCTGCTTGTTGCTGTGAAAAATGACGTTGTGAAAAGGAGGATAAAGACTGAAATGGAAAGGCTGATGTTTTCCTAAGGACATTGACAAGCACTTGGGTAGTCTGAATATTCATGAGAATGCCTTGACCGGGCTGTAGTTAATTTCTAATGACTGCATGGGCGTGAAATTTGCTAGAATGTGGTGCAGTTCTCAAAGCTGTATAAACCGAGGTGTGTTTTTTTTCTCCGCAGGTGCTAATGCGGAGGAGCAGCAGTACAGCCGAGTTAGATCTGAAAGCAGACTTGCAGCAATCACACGGATATTACAGGGAGAGAGAGAAAAGTGAGTGCCCAGACAGCGTTTTTCTCGAGTGCAGCAGCTGAAATCGGTGCTGGGTTTTGCTGCGGACAGCTGAGCTGCTCTTCCGGGGCGCTCCGCTGCCGCAGCCTCGGGGCGCGGGTGTGAGCCCGGGGCTGTGCTGTTTGTGGCCGCAGGTGAGAGCGTGAGCAGCGACACGTCCCTGGGCTGCGGGGCCGACGTGGACATCGCGCTCGTGGCCTGGCAGGCGGCCGAGGACGACCCCGAGGCCGGGGCGGCCGCGGGGATGCGCGCGGATCCCGCGGCGCCGCGCTGGCTCCAGCTCGGCCCCTCGCAGGAGCCGGCCAACCTCACAGGTACCGCGGGCCCCGCGCCGGGCTCGAGCTCGCGCTTGTGCCCCGGAGTACCCGGGGCTTACACGGCACCGGGTGCCCTTCGTCGCGCTCGTTCAAAGTTGTTTTGCGCATCCGGAGCGGAAGGAGTTTGGATCGTGGGTTTATTTGCCAAAAAACGATGATCCAGAAAGACCTTCTTAGGGTGCCAGAGCACTGCTGCCCAGCTGGGCTGTGGTAGCTGGGCGCTCATGGGCCCGCCCCAGCGTTCAGGTACAATACACTAATTTATGGTGCAAGTGAATGGGTTTTATTTCGTAGCAGAATGGTCTGAGGAAATGTCCTACTGTATTTTTTGACTGATAGGAAATAAGTGGTTCGTTCTTTGCCACTTGTAAAGGTACCTTTCATCTAGTGATGTGAGTCAGATGTTAGGTCAGGAACCTAATGCAGCACCGTAGGAATATCTTACAGGCTGGTTTCCTAATGGAGACACAGTTTCAAGGGTATGTGTTCATATCCACTTTTCCTTTGAAATGTCTGTGCTTTAGTGAACCAGCACACCGAGGTCCAGCAGCTCAGACTGCTGCTGTAAAAAAGGCAATAGTGCCCATGGTAAGGATGAGCATGTATGATAAACTCATTTTTTATGGCTGTGATGCAAGAACTGCTCCTCTGGGGGTACGAGGAGAAAGAATCATGTACAGTAACCTGGAAGGTCATGTGGAGTGAAAGGAGAAGTGGGGCAGCAGATGTGTCACTGCCCAGCAGAGCCAAAGTGCCCCTCTCTGCATTCCTGCTTCTCACCTGAGTCACAGCTTTGCTTTGCTGCGGAAACCCGATGGGGCGAGGCAGAGCAACCCTGGTGCCACTGCTGAGCAGCAGAGATGCCATTTCCCTGGGCACAGATGTGTAGAAGATCATTCTAATGTTCTTAATAAATAACATCTGCTTTAGCTCTTTGGGACTTAGTAACGCTACAACACAAAAAGTGGGGAAAAATACCCTAAGTTGTTTTTAAAATATATTCAAGCATAAAAGCCTCTAAAATGCCTTTTATTTCACTAACCTTCCTTGAGTCCTCAGAGGCACATGAGTTATTTCCTTCTGCCTGTGTAGAGGTTTCCTGCAACCTCCCTGCACACCTTGGCTCCTGCAGGTACGCCTGGAGCATGGGTGTGCTCCTGCCTGAGGACAGCAGAGCTGCTACCAGCTCTCGTCATTAAAATGTGCGCTTCAGTGTGGGACTGGGTTTGTACGGTTTAAGAATGTAAATTCCATTACCCTGACGGTCTTCTCCGAGCCCTGCTGTCCGGGCACTCTGCTCTCTGAGGAGCTGCTCTGTGTGAGTGGTGATGCCTGAGCACATTCCTCAGGGGCTCTTCAGCCGTGGCTTTTTTATTCCTTTGTCCGGTTGCATTGCCGGGTCCTGCCACACCGTGTGATCTTAAAAAAAAGAAGTGACTTTTATAGATACAGAAATACTAACCTGTAAGAGCCAGTTACTGACTGAATTACATCCCTCAGATGCACGCCTGTTGCATTTAGCTGTGTTTGCCTCCCTGCTGAAGAGCCCCCTGGGGTGGGGACAGTGTGGCGTGGCGGTGCTGTGCTCTGTGGCACTGCCACCCGCGGGCCCCTTTGCCTGCGTTTGCTGCCGTGTCTTGCTTTGACTCACAAGCAGCTTCAGCGATGAAAGAGACATCTGGGAGAAAGAAATCTTTTGAGATGCAGGATGGTTAAATGGAGTAATGGCCAGATTTTATTGACCAAATTCATGCTTATTGTGCATTTCTAACTTGTGGAAATGGAACACTCTGAATTTACAGACAGCAGTGAGTTCCTGGCTGACGACTGCAGTATAATTGCTGGGGGAAGCCTTGTCGGCTGGCATCCTGATTCTGCTGCTGTGTTGTGGAGGAGAATCCTGGGAATTCTTGGAGATGTGAACAACATACAGTCACCCAAAATCCATGCAAAAGTTTTTGGCTACCTTTACGAGCTGTGGTATAAACTTGCAAAGGTATGTGGTGCTTACAGCTGTTGATAACGACACATTTCTTTTGTTGTGGAAATGACTCTTAAATGTGATTCAGTGTTAGCACCTGCAGGGTGAGCCTGGCACGGGAGGGTTCTGTCGAAGAGGAAGCTTTATCTTGTTTGGTTTCCAGTAGCTAACTCCAACAGAGAATCCTTCAAATGACAAGAGAATTTAAATGGGGTGAGGGAACAGTAGCAAAGAAAAAAGGAAGTACAGGCATTGGTATTTGTGCAAAGGCCCACGGCATGACTCGAACTGGTAATGTTTGCTTTGGCCAGGGAGCAGCAGCATAGAGCAAGCTTTCCTGGTGGCTTTGGCTGAAGTGGGGGCTGTGTATAGCACCGGGTGTAGTGCCCGAATGTAAATAAAGTGAAATTAGAACGTCATCGTGTGAAAAAAAGAGCATTAAAAAACTGAGATACTGGTTTTATTAACGCTCTTCTTCAAAAACCATTAGATCCGGGACAACCTTGCTATCAGCGTGGACAATCAGTCGACTCCCTCTCCTCCTGTCCTCATCCCTCCTCTCAGGATATTTGCATCGTGGCTGTTCAAGGTTAGTTCTGGAATTCTCACACATGAGTATTTTCTTCTGTGTCAGAGCTGAATTGGCGTGTATTTGGTTGCCTTATTTTTAACTGTCTACGATCACTGCTGGCTAAGACAGCGAGTGCCCTCCACGGGCTCTTTGGAGCCGAGCAGAAGTTAATGCCGTGCGGGAGAGCTGCTGGAGAGGCAGCTTTGCCTCGGCTGGCTGGCGGGGGGAGCCAGGAACGACGCGGGTTCTGTTGTTGCAGGCAGCCACGCTGCCCAGCGAGTACAAGGAGGGGAAGCTGCAGGCGTTCCGGCTGCTCTGTGCCATGATGAGCCGGCGCCAGGACCTGCTGCCCAACTCCGACTTCCTGGTGCACTTCTACTTCGTGCTGCGCCTGGGCCTGACCAGCGAGGACCAGGTAGGAGCCGTGCTCCGTGTGCCACCGCTCCCCACGCGCCCTCCCGAGTGCCCTGGGCCGTGGCAGCCAAAGCCTGCTGCTGCCGGCGGTGTGACAGTTGTTTCAGGTCTCCCCTCCTGGGGCGGCCTCAGGAATAAAGCGTTGGGTGCGAGGTGAGGAGAAGACTTAATCGAGCTGCCAGATGATTGCTGTCTTACAGAAGCAGCTCAGTCCTCGTAGAAACTCTAGTCTTTATGTTGTCTAAAGAATACCTAAGAACACCTCCAGGTTTTTATAGCTGTAGGAATGAGAGGAGAGCAAGGGCTGGAGCTCCGGTGAGGGTGGCAGCAAAGGAGGGGGCACAGGGGGACCCCTCAGGAAATTCTGGGAGTTACTGCTGGTGCCTTTAGGAAACCAGACAGGTTTGATTATTTCTGAGATGGAAGAGGGAAAGAAGGAATTGTTACCAGACTCTTGTCCCTCAGTTTCCCTCCTAAAAAGTTAGAGCATTTGGAATATATTCCTTTTAAATAGATAAGAATAGAAAGGCAGGGGTTTTCTCCTGGAAAATCCTGGGAGTCCTGCTGCAGCAGGGTTTCCCAGATATTTTTCATCCCCCACGCTGCACATCCCTCCATGGTTTCCATGGGTATTTTGCAGACTGCTGCTGCTCTTTGTTCTTCCTCCCCACTCTGGTGGCTGCGCTTGCCTCTTGGTGGCACACTTGACCACAGGTTTGCTGGTGTGTGTGTCCTTCCCGCTGTGCTTTCCTCAGCTGTGGAACGGGGTGAGGTGGTAAGTGGCAGTGCCTTGGAACAAGGTGCTGATAGGAAGCAGGATCCTTATACCTGCTCCTCTGTTTCCAGGGTGATTGGCTCCAAGGTGCCTGCTGGGTGCTCAGATAGTGGGAGCCTTTTTGTCAGAGACATGTGGAATCACAGGGCACAGGATCACTGGAACAGGGATCCTAGCGTGCTTTCCAGGATTTCAGTTAGTGCAGACCAAAATAAACTTGGTGGGCTTTTTAGCACAGATTTGGGTTTGTCTGCTAAGCACAGGTATAAATTTCTCCCTTTTAAGGAATATGCACAGAAGGAAGGGTAGGAGGTGTCTCATGGAGGAATTTTCCTTCTGGACGGATCACTAGTGCAACTTTAGCATTTATGTGGGAAAGCCACAGAAAGACAGCCCAGCTCCAGGAAATCACCTTGGCTACTTCAGAAGAGCTTTTTAGATGGTTACATAATTAAAAGTATTACAGTCAGAAACCTCTTTGACCTGAACGGTTTTCAATATTTTGGTTTGCATGACAAATGTTTTTTTGAACTGTATTTCTCTTTTCACTCCTCGCTTAAGGATGTGAGAATTTCCTAATTGCTACTACATTGTGTCACTTTTGGTGTTGATAGAAAAACAAAACCATCCAATTTTGAATGTGTTATAAATGAGTCCAGTGTTATTCCCAGCAAGTGCAGCCCAGCTTTGGTCTCGGGGGGTGCATAAAAGAGCAGTGTGAGGGTGTGTTTTATAGGAGGCTCCCGCGGCGCTCTGAGCCCAGGATGTAGCAATTAGCTCAGCAGAGGAGACAGTGGGGTAATGAGCTGCAGCTAATTTGTCCACGTGGAAGCGCCTAACAGCAGACATCCCTGGAGCAGGGAACAATTCTGTGCGAGGATTGCATCACCTTTGCAGGTGGGGGCAGCCCTGGCACTGCCGGCCGCGCAGCGAGCGGGGGTCAGGGGCCGCGGGACCGTCTGGGGGGTGCCTCCCTCCTGCCCTGCTCCAGCCGGTGGCATTGCTCTGCTGCTGGGGGAGCCTGGGCTTTTGCCTGGCTTTTTATGAATGAAGCTCATTGAGGCTCACAGCCGTCCCTCCCTGGCCCCCGGCGGGAAGGAAGGAGAACTGGGACGCTCGCTACCACGCTGGGGGCTGGTGGAGGTGCTTTGCCTGTGGTCAGGTGGCTGAAAATCAGGAAATGTTCCTGGGGAGCGGTTTACAGGGATGCTCTGGGATAGCCTGCTGCAGTTTGGGTAGGCATAGCTGCCTTCTGCTGCCAAGCCTGATGGGTTGGAAAACTCCTGTTCCAGCAGTTGCAGCTAGGTGTGCCTTTTGATTTGGATAATAAACACTGCTTTTTTAATTAACCCAAAATCTAACGCCGCAACGCACAGGTTTTACAAATACCTGAACCAGGAAAAGAAATGTATTTTAAAATTGCTGGTTTATTATTGCTGCTGGCTGCCTACTGTAGCAGTACCTTTTGCTTCATTCACCTGAAAAAGTCTCCTTGCTCCATAGCTTCCTCCCGTTTGCTGAAGAACAGAAGTACCAAAACACAATCCCAAACAGCTACAACAAACTTCTCAGAAAATCAGCTGTTGCCATAGTTGTGATTCTTCAGCTCTGGTCTTTCTGGTGCTTTAATAATCCTTTGAGGTTGCTGGTGGTTTTCTCCTAAGAATCCTGTGGATTTTTGTGACGCTGTTTCTCATTTCTGTCTAAATTTCTGCTCGTAGTTTGAGAGGAGAAGGCAGTGCAGGTGACGTGCTTACCTTGTAGGGACACTGTAAAAAGAGGCAGGTTTTCAATCCTTTTTCAAGTTTCAACCCTCAGCTATTCAGTGTCATTTTTAGCCAGTCTCACCCTACTACCAGGGTGAGCATCAGTTACTGTGCCTGGTGTCACCTGCCACCAACACTGAGGTGTCACCTGCAAAGTGACCGAGGGGGTCAGTTGTATTCCTGACATGGGGAGTGAGTTTAACAAATAAATTTAATAAAAGTTACGGTCATACTTACTTGCCAGAGTACCCCTGGAATTAGGATACTTACATTTTTAGAGAACGTAATCAAAGGTAGAGACTTCTAAGGTTCTCTGTGGAAAGGACAATGGACAGCTGAGGAAGGAGACTCTGCTGGTGGCTTTTTCAGCTCAGTGATACGAAGAGCAGAACAAGCTTTAAATATGGAATAAGAGGGAAATCGCCCCAGTCCAGCCGAGCTGGCAGATGTCCTGGGTGATTAAATGTCAGCACATGCAGCAGGCCTGCCCGTGGAGCACGGCCTGGCTGCAGGCAGGGCACTTAGCAGCTTTGTTTCAGCTAGATTCCTTTCAGCAGTGAAAGGATGCCGGGGGTGAGCAGCTCTGTCAGCGGAGGCGGTGAGGAGCCGGTGCCCGCTGTCCGTGAGCCTCTGTGCTTGCTCTGGGTGCACTGTAGGTGATGATGGAAAGGCAACTGCAGCAGCAGCTCTGCAATGAGCCTCTGTAGAAACGCTGACTGGAGCTCTGTGGGTGGGAAATGGCTGATTTGTACGAGGAAGCGTTTTCCAGTAGAGCTGCTGCCGGAGGAGTCATTAATTACCTGTTTGTGTTACTATTGCTCTGACATTAGAAAACCCCAACATTTGTGGGCTTTTGTATCTTTGTGTCTGGTTGTTAGTGGGCAGCCAGGAGCAGTGCACAGCAGCAGTAGCCTCGTGAAGGTGCAGGAAAGGAGTAGCTTTGCTTTTGTTCCCTGTGGAACGGGTACTTCTTGCCTGGATTTCTGCCTGATGGTGTTGCACGCAAGGGCCCTTGGTTGTACAGAAACCATAATGCCGTTTAGATTCTTTCCCAGACTGCCATTTGAAAGGAAATAACCTTAATGTAGTCTATTAAGGCTTAGATTCCCCTATTTTAGCTTCTCGAGGCTTCTTTCCAATGGCTACCATGATTTTCTCCCTCTTTTAGTCCACCCCTTATCTCATTTTCTGTAGAAAATTTGCCTGTGTGCTCCCATTATGTGCTTTGAGTGCTTTGAAAAAGTGTTAACAGACAGCACGTTTCCAGTAGGGACAAACAAAAGTCCAAATGCCAGGGTCTCACAGGAACTCTCACATCCCCCTCTGCTCTCCCAGAGCAGGGTAAGTGGGAAGTGCTGGAGAAAATAGCTGGAAGATTGACTGGAAGCAAGGGGGAGCCAGGTCCTGCCAATTGCAGGAGCTGTGCATTCTGAAATTATTTCAGCGGTTTTGTTCTTTCCTATTTATTTTGCCTTAATTCATCTGCCCTTGCTAAGTGGCTTGCATCCCACCCAAATTCCTGTTTCGTGGCCGGTGCTCTGTCAGAGCTCAGAGCGGTGCTGCTGGAGGCGTTCGGGGGAGAGGAGGGTGGTGCCTCGGAGCCACCTCCACGTTCCAGGCGCTGCCGCGGCCCCGGCACCCGCACCTGTGTCCCTGTGTCCCCTGGGTGCTCAGGGACCGCTCTGCGTGTGCGCAAACCAAAGTGTTTGTTCCAGCCCTGAATCCCAGTGGTCTCCCCTCTCGTGAAAGTATCAAACGTGCTCCAGAATGGGAGAAATTTGAAAAGCTCCCTCTGTTGTGTTGCGGCCTCGAGGGACTTGGGCGAACGTAACTGTTTTGGGGTTAGGTTTTACCTGGTACCTTGAAATGGAGTTTTCTGATAAACTAATCCTGGGTCTCCCCACCTCGTCAAAATACTTCCTAAATTTTTATTGGAACTTAATTTTTGACAAGTTAACGCTTACCTGAAATGTAATGAAAGGTAGGAAAACTTGGAATAAGTAAGTGGAAATGTTTGTTCCTTTAAAGTACAAAAGGAAAAGGGAAGATTTGCCGCTTAAGCCTTCTGTACATTAATAATCTTTCCCGTGCTGTAGATCTCAGCCACCAGTGAGGTGTCTGTCGGTGAGGAACAGAGTGAACTTTCAGTGAAAAATCCGTGTTGTTCCTGTTGAGGGACAATTGGAAACGTGAGCAAGGCAGCTGGCAGGCTATTTGGTTACACCTGCAATCTGCAAAAGCTTGAACAAAAATTAGGTGAAGAATATTTTTGCAATTGACCTTTCAGTGAACTTGCATAAATTTATTTCGCTTACTCAGTGGATGTTTATGACCTTATCATTTGAATTACTAGATTAACCGATACTGAAATATGACGCCATTTATAGGGTTAATGCATTTGAGAGGGACATGCATTCGATTGCCCCCTCCTCTCCCCTCTTCCCCAGCTTTAACACCACAGAGCATCATTTTGAATTGAAATAGTCCATAATGGTCCTTTTTTTCACTTTTCTTTAACAACATGAACACTAAATTATAGCTGTGCAATTATGTAAACAATGGAAATGCTTCCAGAATGAACACTTCCTTTTAAATTTTCATTTTGTGTAATTGCTGAAAGGTTTGGAGCCATAATAAACCAAAATTATTTTACACGTTTATCGTTCTAAAGGTCAATTATGAAAGAAGTAAAGCAACAACACTGTGCAGAATGAGTAAACCAATTTCCACGGCCATCGCCATATGTTTTTCTTACGGCTTGTGTTTTCCAGTTGCTGTGTACATAGCATTCAATTAAAGTGATTCATTGACTAGGCTGGAGCTGCTGCCCGGAGTTTACGTTACGGGGAAGGGAAGGAAGCGGCCCGGCTCTGTTTGAGTTACCTGATTTTGCGGTATCGCTGGTAGCACAGATGTCCTCGCTCCCTCGCCTTCTCACAAGCCTCCCTCCGCTGATAAGCGCCAGAGCTACCGGGCCGCTGCCCCCGATCCCGTTTTGTTGTGAGCCGGGCGTTTCGCCGGTCGGGAACGGGGCAAAAACCCGGCGGGCTAGCGGTGAGCGCCGGCCTGGGCTGGGTCTGGCCCTCGGGAGCAGAGCAGCGGTGCCAGGGGCAGGGCGCAGCCTGCCCGGGCCCGAGCTGAGGTGCGGTGCCCCGAGGGGCACGGGCGAGTGCCCGGGCTGAGCCCAGCTAAGCGGGTCCGGGTCGGGGCACGGCTGCTGCGTGCGTGTGCCGCTGCAGCGAGGGGAAGGCAGGGACTGCTTCCAGAGCTTTTCAAAGTAAATTCTTGCTTATGGAAAATGATTTCTTTTTAGTAGCACTGAGTTAGATCCCTGTGGCCCCACTCCTGCAGCCTTTGGGAACATGTGTGCTGTCACAGCATTCGTGTGTTACAGCAACAGTTCGGTGGTTCTTCTTTACCCCGCAGTGTTGAGAGCGCTCTGAGCAGGGAGCAGAGCCGGGATCCTTGCCCTGGCGTGTGACAGATGGGAGTGCTGGGGTGAGGACAGGAGTTAATGCAGTTGTTTGGAGCTGCTCCCTGCGCTCCCCAGCCAGGTTAGCCCGGGCTCCTTTATTGTGGCACATGTCAGCAGCAGTCTGCTCCCATCTGCTGCCCTGAGCAGGGGCCAGCCCTGCCGTACCTGGCCCTGCTGTACAGGTGTGGGGTGCCGGACCGGCACGGAGCGTTAATCAGCCCTTAATTATAACAAGGTGGGTCCTTTGTTCTGCTCCGACTGAGAGTTTACCTCCCGCTTTATGAGCGGCTCCGTCCATCTGCTCTGGTTCTCAATGTTTGCATTGACCCATATTGACTTAAAATGTATCAAAGGAAGTGATTAAAAGAAGTTTAAACATTAACTCGAGTGGCATTTTAGCTTATTCAGGAAAGTGAAAGCATTATCTGCTACTGTGTTAAAAACTAATACTGTTTATTTGAATATATAACATCAGTTTCATAGGATACTGGTGGTGAAAACACTTCGTGGAACTCTGAGTAGGGGCTGTGCTGGTGTTTAGCAGGGCTTTGAGAAAATAGTGGTGATGTTAAAGCATCTCTTCACACAGAGAGAATTGGGTTTGTCAGCTTTAGCTTCTGCTGTGGAGATTGAGCACATGGACACATTTCTGGGGCTCTTAAGTTCAGGCTGTCTTTGACACATCACGAAACCAGTAGGGATGGACATGGAAAAGGGTTTTCCTTTGCAACTTTTCAACATTTTCTCGAGTGAAAGATTATTTTCTACTCAGTATAGAAATAGCTTGATCTAACTCTTCAGCAAATATAATTGTGCAGGAAAGGATTATGTAGATTTTATGCCTAATTTTAAACCTGCTGAAAGCTTGCAGGGAAGAAATCTTAACTCAAATAAAGGAACTTTGCTCTGGTTTGGAGAGACTGTGAGGACTTGAAATGCGGAAGGATTAAAGATGAAATGCTTATCTTGACTGTGCTCTGTACCACAGGGTGATGATGAGCAAAGCTGGGGCTGCTGCTCTGTTCCTTCAGGGCACAGGGAGCAGGCCTTGGGGGCAGCTTGTGTTCTTGTGGCATGGAGTTCTGAGAGGTTTTAGGAACTCACTCCTCTGGACTGCTGCAGTGCTTCGTCTTAAATCGTTTAAATTGTTTGGATGCTCGAATCCAAAGTCTTGTTTAACGGAATGGTTGTGCTTGGGCACAAAGAGGCGTGGCTGCATGGTGTGGGTTTTAATAGGAATGTAGGGGGGTACAAATGTTACCAAAACACCAAATGCACTTTTGTTACTCCACGCCCCTGGCGTGGGAGGTGGCGATTTCATGGAGGTCAGTTTGCACACAGAGCTCTGGGCATTTGCACCTCTATCGGTGTGGGACTGGGGAACCTCAAAGTTAAATCTTCTCCAACTCTCCCTTTTGCTTTCGGGCTTTCTGGCTCTTCTCACAGGTACCTTCTCTTGCAGGACATCCTGAACACCGTCATAAAGCACTGCCCCCCGTGGTTCTTCTTCCTGGGCCTGCCTGGCTTCACCATGCTGATCGGGGACTTCCTGGGGGCGGCCGCGCGCGTGCTGAGTGCGGACACGCCGGAGGTGAGCGGGGCTCTGGGGCCGGGTGCCGTGGCAGCTGGGGCGTGGAATCGTGGGGCAAGGCAGCACGCTGGCACTGCAGAGGTGTTTCTTCCAAAGGCTGAGCTGTGAGGAAAGCGTGTCCCAGCAGCCTGAGCCGCATCGCAGCGAGCAAACACCGAGAGCGGGGAACTCTTGGGGTGACGCAGCATCTCTGGCTAAATGTCAGCACTGATGAAAATGTGACTCTCAATGATTAAATTATTGAAGGATAAGTAAAATAGCAAATCAATGATGGGTTGCCAAAATAAAGGTAAAGGTCTGGCAGTCCTGGGAAAAACAGGAAAGCTCTGTTGCATTTGAAACAGCAGCTCAGGGAAGACCTTTCTGTCTGTTTTAGCTCAGGGCTCTTGCTGCTGCTCTTGACATTTGCGTGGCTGAGCAGGTGGCCCTGCGCAGGGCCACGGCCCTCTCCCGTTTCAGCAGAGCTGGAATGGTGAGCCCAGCCACACTTCTTCCATCGGCCCTCAGAGAGCTTGATCAGCCTCGCTGTTGATCCAAAGCTTAAAGTGCTAGTAAGAAATGGATGCTCAGTTTTCCAAGGGAAAAAACAGACCAAAACACCCCCTTCCCTTTCTCCTGCACACATGAAACGGGGCATGCGTTGCATTTTCCACATTACACAGTAGTTAATGTGTTTATAGCTCGTGCCGTGGTGCTTTTGATGGTTTTATTGGAGTAGAGATCTCTCTGCACATTGGTACCACCTATGCAGTGAGTGTGAGTGGGTTGTGCAGCCACTCCGTGCCACAGGATCACCTCTTAGTGGTGCTGGATTAGTGCTTCAACTCCTCACTCAGGTGTTCCTTAGAGGGTTCTGTACTTGGTTGGCATCAAATGGCTGATTGTCAGATCGGGGAACGAGGGAGAGTATTAAAGATGTAGAATGTGCTCAGGAGCGAGGCCAGGTGCCGCTGGAGGAGCAGCTCGTCCTCACCGAGAGAGGACAGAGCAGCGCAGCAGAAAAAGCATGGGCAGGAGGGTGTGTGTTAGGTGCTGCTTAAACCCAGCTCTTGCTGGAGCTGCAGAGGAAAAGCTCCTGGGATGTGTTCCCTGGGACACCCGACTGCTTCGCTGTGAGTGCAGCTGGCTGGGGATGACGGCGCACGCTGGCCTGGAGCTGAAGGCGTCTCCGCGTGTGAAGGGTTTTTAGTGAATATTTCTGCTTGCTTGCCCTTCACCAGGCTCCCCGTTCCGAAGCTCACACCATCCTCGGTGCTCTTGTGTGCTTTCCAAATACCTACCAGGGAATCCCACGGCTGGGACCCATTTCAGAAGCCACTGAGAGCATCACGGGAACTGCAGATGTGAAGGTAAAGCCACATTTATTGTAAATCCTTAGGTACCTAACCTGGTTTTACTATGCAGTGACTTCATTCCTGCCCGAATGGTTGCCCTCACACAAGCCTCTGTTGCTTTTGATGAACTTGAGGCACCACAGCGATCCCCTGCTCAAAAGTAGGGGTGGCTGGGGAGGAATCTCTGAATTCCTCACGTGGCCTGAGCAGGCAGAACCAGAGAGGATGCAGGAATCCCTTCACACGCTTGGCTCCTGTTCTTGCTTTCTTCACCAGGCCTCGGAGACTCACTGGAGGTGTCTTAAAACGGTCTTAATTTTACAAGTGTCTTTTCTGTAGTAAACAATACACTAAATTTTTCATAACGTGTTTTGGCTAGAACCTAAACACTATGGTTTGGATGAAGTGACCACCACTGCTTGTTTGTAGCTGCCCCTTGACACTGTAAACGAATTGATTTCCTCTTGCTGCCTGTACATGAGTTGTAAGTTGATTTGATTTGTCCACAAGGGCCTGTATATTTGAGTTGTAATTGGTGTTTCTCCCTTGACGAAATACAATTGGCACGAGGGAAAGATGCTTTAGCAACAGACTGAGAATTGAAGTGACTTCACCTGTAACTATGTCAAAATGAAACAACTTTAAAGTAGATGTATGAAAAAGATGCTTATTCTAATTTATTTTGTTATTTTAGTATTGCCTCATAAATATTTTATTGAAGAATGCTACAGAGGAGCCAAGTGAAGCTGCAAGGTAAAATACTGAGTGAAAGAAATGGGAAAATCATAGAACTGGTTAGGTTGGAAAAGACCTTTAACATTATCAAGTCCAACCATTTCTGGCTTGGAAAAGTCTTTTCTTGCTGCTTATTTTCTGCTGCTGCCTTGTGGTTTGGTCCTGTGAAGCTGAGCCTTACTCTGCACCATGAAGGTGCTGGCCTGTCGTGTTGGAGGGGAACGAGATCTCATCTCTGTGCATTTTTTTCCTTTTTGTTTTTGTTTTCCCCTAACGATTCCCCTAAAATTTCTGACAAGCTCCCTTTTTCTTTCCACAAAGATGCATAGCCATCTGTGGCCTTGGAGTATGGATATGTGAGGAGCTCACGCAGTGCACGAACCACCCCCACGTGAAGAAAGCCATCAATGTCATAGGTGTGACACTGAAGGTATTGCTGTGGCGGGCTCCGATCACTGGGCTTTGGGAGAAAAAGGCATTTTCACCTTGCAAGTAGTCACTGGTGATCTGAGGCACAGGCTGCTGCTCTGGTGTCCTGGGCAAGCTTGCAGAGTATTTGCCTGCAGACTCTTCCCCAGCAAACTCACGTGAAAGGTCACACAGGCAGTGTCTGTAGGACACCTGCCGGTTCCTAACGCTGACAGTGGGATTTCACAACACTGACGCTGCCTATTGTTTTGCAAAGGTGCAAAACAACGAAATGTAGAAAAACCGAATGCATTGTATTGTGTCTGGGTATTTTATGTGGCTTTTGATCACCTTTTTTCTTCCAGTTTTCCAACAAGCTGGTAGCTCAGGTAGCCTGTGATGTCCTTCAGCTGCTGGTGTCTTACTGGCAGAAGCTTCAGGAGTACGAATCCTCCCTGTGCCGGAAAATTACTGAAGTACGTCAGGTTCTTTGAAATGTTTGTATCGAAACCGAATGCAAAGTTGTCTTAATTCCTTCCTTGTGATTTTGTGAACTCCTCCTTTTTTTTATTGTTAAGGATGTACTTGCTACGCTCCCTGGACCAGTGTAGGTCTCTTGTTTGTAGTGAATTGTTTGCAGAGTGCTCAGTGAAACGTTTTCTTTTGCTTGGACGTTGATTGGCACAGGCAGCGGGATGCTCCTAGGAGAACTGAACCTGTTCCCTGCCCTTTGCGGGGAAGGTCTGTCTCTGTAGAGGAAGAAGCTGAATGCCTTTCTGACACTTTGTTTGTTTGGCTGCAGATCCTTGTGGCCACCATTGCGTTTCTCCTGCCGAGCGCCGAATACTCCTCCGTGGAAGCGGATAAGAAGGTGTGTCGCTGAAAAGAGCTGTCTCCATTCTTTGTGCTGTTTGAGGGGGGTTTTGAATGAGGTTGCTCTGAACCAGAGTTGAATTTTAATCTTTCCAACTCATACCTTAAAGTCTGGGTGAATTTAATAGAATGTACCTAAACACCATGTTCCGTGCTCTCGTTCAGTTCATAGTGTCACTGCTGCTGTGCTTGCTAGACTGGTGCATGGCACTGCCCATGAAAATGCTGCTGGAGCCTGTGTCTGCTGGTGCTGTGGAGGATCAGCATGCATCCAGAGCTCCTTTGCTGGATTATATTTACAGAGTGAGTATGGGGAAGGAACGTGGTTTACTCTGCCTGGCTGCTTAAAGATGCCTTTCACACACCCTGAAGGTGCACAAGCAGTTTTGTCAAGCTCTAGAAAATCATGGCATACAGGTGAGAAGTTACAAATGTAAAATGCTAAGAAGATAAGATTAGAGACGTAGAACAGACAGGGGATGGTGAAGACAAAGGTAAAATGCTTAAAACAAGGAGCCAGGGAAAATCATCTTTGCAGAAATATGTGGATTATTTGAAGTGGGCTGTAAAAACACAAAACGAGCCCTGAAGCGAGCTGTTAAAGCACAGACTCAGTGCAGACGGAGACCGTTAATTTAGAAATGCTGTATTTGGACGCAGATGGGCTTTGCAGCGCGTCCCGGCTTCCCCAGTGTCGGGGCTGGGGGCCCTGCTCGCTGCGGGTGCTGGGGGCCGGCCCGGGGCGGTCACTGGCTCGGTGCCCCCGCAGGTCCTGCACTGCTGCGTC
Organism: Gymnorhina tibicen; assembly: GCA_013399875.1. Lineage (NCBI taxonomy): Eukaryota > Metazoa > Chordata > Aves > Passeriformes > Artamidae > Gymnorhina > Gymnorhina tibicen. Next base: position 183,771 of record VXAZ01008033.1, read on the forward strand.
AACGGCTCCAGCACCTACACGCAGCAAAGCCACTACGTGCTGAGCCTGGCCGACCTCTCCTCCTGCGACTACGACCCCTTCCTGCCCCTGGGGAACGTCAGGAGCTCGGAGCCAGCCCAGTGCCCCTCCTCCACCGATTTGGGCAACCTGCTCACCGTGGCTGAAGGTAAGGGAGTGCCCAGAGCGTGGGCTGGGCCAGCAGCTGGGAAATAGCGTTCCAGGTTCCATCTCTGCCTTGAGAACATGCTTCTCCTGACTGCACGTAGCAACTGCTCCTTCAAAATTGGGCAGAGCTCTCTCTGGATGAATTCCAGTTGCCTCTGTGGTAGGATGTTTGAGTTTGTTGCCAACGCTGCTCCTTAAAACAAGTTTATGTTTAGAACACGTAAAAGGGAAAGAGAAGCACTGTAAACTAAAGAAAAATGGTTTTAAACTTCATATGAAAAAACCCTAGAAGTTCAGAGGTTCCTGGCTGTATGAGGAGTAACATTCCCATAGGAGAAGTGGAGGCACAGTGTAGCTCAGAGCAGTCACTTTATGAAACATAATGTTTGAGCCTGTGCTGAGGGGACCAGCTGAGCATCCAGGAGGTCCCTCTCTGCCTCATGCAAGACTCTCCCTCCTGCCAGGGATGAAGGAGCATTGCTTTGCAGTGCCATCTCTGGTTTACCTTGGCTTTTGTGCCGTGTCACCCTCCTGCTCCGGTGGCTGTGGGGATGTGGTGAAGTAAAATAAAACTGTGGGACAGGTAGGATTTCTTGGAAAGCTGTTGGAAATAGTTCCTTGAAGAGCAAGGTCAAATAAGGCGAGCTGCTGCAATGTGGCAGAAATCTGCAGGCGCTCCTTCTGTAGTGCCTCTTGTTGCTCTTACTGATCCGCTGTGTTTTCATTGATCGTTTCAGAGAAGAGGAGGAGGAATTTGGAGCTGATCCCTCTCACGGCGCGGATGGTTATGACTCACCTGGTGAATCACCTGAGCCACTACCCGCTCAGCGGAGGCCCCGCCATCCTCCACAGCCTCCTGAGCGAGAACCACGACAACTCCTACGTGGAGTCCTCCGAGCTGTCCTCGGAAGTGTTCCGGAGCCCCAACCTGCAGCTGTTCGTGTTCAACGACAGCACTCTCATCTCTTACCTCCAAATCCCCGCCGAGAAGAAGGCGGGCGCCGAGCCGGCGGCGGCCCCTGCGGACGTGAGGGTGATTGTCAGGGATATCTCAGGGAAGTACTCCTGGGATGGCCACGTGCTGTACGGGCCTCTGGAGGGCTGCCTGCTGCAGCGGAGCACGGCCGGCGCCTTCGTCACCTCCGGCGACCCCGAGCAGCGCTTCCTCTCCCAGAGCGACGCGTCCCAGGCGGAAGAAGGAGAAGACGCCCTGGACCAGCTGCTGGAGAGGATTGGCAGCACCAGCCCCGAGTGCCTCCCGCACCCGCAGCGCAAGCTGAACGAGCCGTCGCCGCCGCCCTGCGGGATGAGCCCCGAGCAGGAGCGCGCCATCACCGAGGCGCTGCTGAGGCAGAGCGCCCAGGAAAGGGAGTTCATCCTGAAATGCGGCTCAGACCGCAGCATGAGGGTGGCCCGCCAGGAGCCACCGCGTCCCGCTGAACCGCAGGCCTCCTTTTATTTCTGCCGCCTGCTGCTGGACGACCTGGGAATGAACTCCTGGGATAGAAGGTAGGAAGAGAGGATCCAGAACGTGCTTAAGGTACTCTTCTCGCTTTTTACCCCCAAATGTGTGCACGCTTAAGAGAGTGAGGATTATGTAGCTGGGGGCTAGAGCAAAGTTTTGAACTTCAGTGATTATTTGAAATAGAGATCAATAGATTGTGTGTAACAATAATTTTAAGAAATCACGTCATGGTTAATTCTCTTAGCTACTTGGATGACAAAATACTGTGTCTGCACTGTGTTGCATTTGCCTTCAAACCCTTTTTTATTTCTTTTTAGAAAAAGCTTTCATCTGCTTAAGAAAAATTCAAAATTGCTGCGAGAACTGAAAAATCTGGATTCCCGCCAATGGTAGGTGATGTGCAGTGAACGCACCAGTGATAAGGTTCGCGTTTCCCGAGGAAGAATGAGTTGCCAGAACCAAAGCTTCATCCCCATTGAATCCAAATATTGGTATGAAAATTGGACTGTTTGTTTCTCCAGAGTTCTGTAGCCTGAATGGAGTAGCCTGAATGGAGAAGCACTGGCACATCGTCTGTGACCAGAGAATTCCAAATCAGTGGCAAATAATAAGACAGATTTTTTTCAAGTTTGCTTTAGCTGAGGAGGGGGGGAAATCAAATTGTTTGTGACCTGGGTTCAGCTGACACAAACCAGTATTTTCTGCAGGGTGATCCCTGTGTCGGGAGCAGTACTTTGAGGGGTGATCTACCCAGAACTGCTCCCCAGCCAGGAATGGAGGAATGGAGTTCTGAATGTTACATTTTATTTTTCATCACTTGACACAGAGCTGTTTGAAAAATACCTGCAGCAGTGCAGAGTTTTGAGTTTCTTCTATCCCAACAACTTCCATATCAAATGCACTTTGCTTGTTTTCAAAGAAGCCAACTGTCCCCATCAGCATTGTAAAACTCAGCCCAGGCTCTGAAAGTCAATAATGTTTCTTCTGCCTTGTATGTCATCACCCTGTAATTAAAATTCTGTAGGTCCCATTATGCTCCCATTAACACCTGTGCCACCTCGCTGTCTGTGCAGCGCTGCACAAATCTGAGTCATTAGCCCTGTAATTGGAATTTGGTCTCCAGTTCTGTGGCTGAGGCACAGGAGGAGCAGGCTTGACGCTGCTCTCGGAACTGAGCTGTCTCTGCAGTGAGGTTTCGGTGGCAAAAAAATGGGGGAGAATCTGAAAGTGACCGTGTTTTGTGTGCCCAAAAGAAATGGGCACGCAGAGCTAAATGTGGGCACCTGCTCATGTGTTTGGAGTGCAGGGGAACCTGAAAAATAATTCTGAGCTGAAACTTCTTGACCTTTGATTTCTTCTTCCATCCCGTGGCAGTCGTGAGACTCACAAGATCGCTGTGTTCTACATCGCCGAGGGACAGGAGGACAAGTGTTCCATCCTGGCCAACGCAAGGGGAAGCCAGGCGTATGAAGATTTTGTTGCTGGACTGGGCTGGGAGGTAACAGCCATGAATTTAGTCAAGCTGCCATGTTGCTGGTGGCACTGCACAGTTTTTAATTCACAACAAAAAAGAAAATTTTGCTACACACTGATGCTTGGCTGCTTTTAGCTCTTGCCGTGGTCAGAGCACACACTCAGCACAGGAGTTCTTTATGACACGTGTGGGTTTAATTTGCTTTGTCAGAATGGCACGTCGTAATCTAAGTGCCACGAGTGTTTTTGGGTTTGGGAAATACAGAGAAGCTGCGTGTCACGTTTAAGGATCCAAGTGCCACAGGGAGATGCAGCATCCTCAGGCTGGTGCTGTTGGGAAAACGAACAAGCCTTTGGACTTGGGCTTGACTTCAGAGAGATGTTTCTTCTGATTAAACCTCTGGAATAATTTCTTGTGAGGCTTTTCTTTCTGTACAAATCTTCAGTTTCTTCTGCAGTTCTTCTGGTTCTTTTTCTCTCTGCCTTTTGTGATGCTCCTGGCAGTGGGAGCTGTGAGCCCACAGAGCCCTTAGCCAGCGGTGTGTGGCAGAATGCTGTTGTTTCCTTGCTGCTGTTTGCTGGAGGAAGGTAAAATTGCTGGATAGATAATGGCTCAGGACCTAGTTAAGAGAGATTTAATTTTAGTAAATGTCAGATACAGGCACGGAAAAGACAAATCTAATGGAAAGATCGCAGAGCTGTAGGGGAAGACTTCTTTTTCTCTGGGATGGCTACAGAAACTTGGGGTGGTGATTTCATTAATCTTGACACAGAAGTGAATACTGACCGTGCATCAGTCTTTTCAGCTTGCTGCTGTTTGTGCCTTTGGCTCCCTCAGGTCGACCTGTCCACGCACGGCGGGTTCATGGGCGGCCTGCAGCGCAACGGCAGCACGGGGCAAACCGCACCCTACTACGCTACCTCCACCGTGGAGATCATCTTCCACGTGTCCACCAGGATGCCCTCGGACTCGGACGACTCGCTGACCAAAAAGGTAAAGCGTTTGCAGCGTGTTTCACACCACTGCAGTCATCAAGTGCTTCGAGGAAAGTTTGAAGTGGCAGCAGCTTGTGCTCGCTGGCCCCGGCAGGCCGTCCCTGCCGTGCCGCGTGGTGCTCTGCAGCTGGGTTAGCTGAATTAAATGGCATCTAAATTCTGGGTTCTGAAACGCAATTAACATTTCCATGGTAGCCTCAAATGCCACTGTGAGTAATAATATTAGCAATAATTTCATTTGTACGTTGTCTGCCTGCCAAAACTGCTGTAGGTCGGTAGAACAAAACAACCAAATGCGGCATCGTGAAACCTTCCAGACAACTCGTCCCATGTGGAACAGCAAAGCCGAAGGGGGGTGACAGGCTCAGGAACCCAAGCAGCCAGATGAGAGTTCAAGCCAGTAGCCAGTTAGGGACAGCTCTGATGAGCAGGCTCTGCTTCAAAGACATCCAGAACCCAGCCCAAAATTCTGTTGGTATCAGTACTTAATCATTTGTCTTTCTTAACAAGGAGCGATTTGAGATTACGCTGTTTGCCAGCTGCTGCTTAGAGTCAAAGAAGATTTTTGGGGCATACCAAATCTCTGCCTTTTTAATTAGGATTGGCAACTTGTCCTGCAGAGGTTGTTAGCATGCATCAGTAACACTGCTGCAGCCATCCAGTCCACCACGGGGTACTGCTCTGCTCTGAGAATTGTCTGTGCCTCTGTCGCTGGGTGACTGCATTTGGTGTCCCGTTGGTTTCAGAATGACGTATGCTTTTCCTCGAAATGTAAAGGTGGAATTTCCGACTACTGGTTCTGAAAAATTGCCCAGCGTTTCATACTGAAGTCAGATCTTGTCTTTTTTATTGTGGTATCTGTCATTTAAAAAAAAACCCAAAAAAAACCCAAAAGTCAGCAAAACAACATGTTTCTCTTTCTGTGTGTAACTCGCTACCTTCGTGGATATGTGGCTGCGGAAAAAAGTACTCCGAGTGCTTCAGGATGGAGCAGTGGGGCAGTGGTGTGTAGGACAGGGCTGTAGAGTCTCTGGGGCTGTACCAGGGTAGGACTGTCTGTATTTTTATTGTTCCTGACCTGTATTTGCCCAGCTGCTAGACCAAAACTCCAGTGATGAATGATTTACAGTTTCCCTAGGCAACATATTCCGTATTCTTATGCTCCACTACTTGTACCATGAAAAAAATCTCTTGTAGTGTCTACTTTGCCTCAGTTTAAGCCCATTGATTCTTATCCTATTTCACATGGATATGAAGGGCAGATTATTTTGCAGCAGACTTATGCATGTCTGAGAACTGCTGCCATGTCTTTCCCAGACTTATTTTTCCTACACAAATTGTGGCCATTTATTTAGTCTAATCTTCCCTTGTAAGTCCTGGCTCCTGGGTTTTGTGGAAGTGTGGCAAAGACACTGGGATATGGTCTGGCTGTTGAGTAATTCATCACCTGGGAGAGGAGACAGCAAAGGGAAAATGGGGTTTAACTGCAAACAGCCTACTTATTCTCCTAATTCTCATCCATGTTAGGGGCTGTCGCAGACACTGAGAGTTATTCTATTTGTCTTCCCTGATTTTACTCTTAGAGAATTTGAGAAACAGAAACCAAAAGCATTTAGTAGCTGTCAGTCTCCAAGTTTTGTAGTGCCAGAAAACCAGGCCAGCTCCAGCACATGCTGCCTACAGAAAATAACTGCAAAGGAATTGCTCTGGGACCTTTTTAAAAAACCTGAGATCTGCTGTAGGAATGGAACCCTGCAGGGATCAAACTGGTGGGAATTCCAGTGAAGGACAGAGCAAGCTGATGAGCAAGCTCGTGGACCTGAGGAGCTGCAAGCAGTGGCTCAGGGCAGATGACTTCCAGAGGGCTTTTCAATGTGTACTCATCCGTGGTTCCACACACAACAGTTTCATTCAGATTGTCACAGCTCTGCTGCGAGCAAACACACAGTTCTGTGCAGATCAGCGTGGATTGGCAACAGATTTTTCAGAACTGCAGCTGTTGAGTGGAGAAAAGGTGCATTTCAGAAGCACTGTACTTTCTGGAAGGTGGACAGTTCTCTGGGCCTAGGTCCTTACCTCAGATTGCCAGGTTAAAAAGATTATTTTATGTTTATTACTTCTCGCCATTAACACTTTCTTTTCGTGGGAGTGCGGGAGAGAAAGATGGATTCCCATGGCATTCATTCCGTTCCTGCTCCTGCAACAGAGCCGTACCCGGTGATACAGGACAGTGGTGCTGGCAGGAGAAAACGTTATCGGGATGCAGTGGGGGCCACTGAAAACTTCTGTTTTCTTGCCCTCCCTCTGGGATCTAAGGTCCTCCTAATCTCTGAAACCTTTGTGATTGCTGGGGTTTCTTCTCTGCTTATTTTGCCTCAGACCAAGAGAGGCTTCATTCCTGTCAGCAGGCTCCAAGCTGAACAGAAGGACTGAGCACCTGCTGGCCTGGGGAGCAGCAGCAAGGCCATAAATTCTGCGGCTGGGGAATTCAGCAGATGCAGTAATTTTACTTAAATATGTTACTGTGGTTCTTTATTTTTACTGAATGCAAGGATAAATTAAGTTCTGGTGTGGATTCCCAAGAATAAGTGCATTTCCACTGGGGATGAATTTGGCCCCTTGTTTTTGGGCAGTAGAGCTGTCATTTGCAGTCTGCATTTTTTTATTTGTGGTATGTGCTGACATTATATTGCTAATTCAGGAGGGAAGAAAGAAAAAAAAAAAAAAAAAGGAAAGAAAAACCCCTCTCCAAGTAAGTCTTGGCCCTGACAGAAATCTTTTCTACTGGAGGAAAGAAAATTCAGCTGATCTCTCTTGCTGCTGTAAGGTTCAGCATCATTTGTTCCAAACTTTTTCTGTCTCGTGGCAAGAGTGAAAATCAGTCCCAGGAATGGCATCCTACTGTCCCTGTCTTGTTCTGCTCAAATTGTGCTTAACGGTTTAAAGATGTGCTGCCGAATTTCTCTGTGATTTATTCCATCTTCTCCACTGTCAGAGCAGAACTTTTTCAATTCAGAAATCTGGTTGCAACCCCATACTGAACTCTTGCTCCTTTGCTGCAGAAATTTGTTAGCTGGGGCTAGATTAGATTTTTAGCGGCTAATCTGACTGCTGTAGGGGTTTGCAGAGTGGGGACAGAGCTGTGCTATTGGATTTGTCCAATTCATTTGACTCCAGGACTATAATTGCACTTATGTCTTACAAGGCTTTTATGGCCTCGGGCTGGCGAGCAGCAGAAAAACAAATTGGCAGTGATACAGTGAGAGTGAAAGGGAATGAAAGGCACACATTATCAGTCTCCAGGCAGCCCTGCTCTGGCAGGAAGTTTCTTGGTTAATTTACAAATAAAACTTAGATTTTAGGATGGGCACACAGTCAGCCAGACAATGGGGATGTCAGGCCCCACTGTTACTTAGCAAAAGTAGCAGCCGCGCCTCCCCAAAAGCAGGAATTCTTCGGTCAAACAGACGACTCCTCTCTGGAGCCAGCTGGCTGTGTAATGCAATTAGCAGGGAAAGGAGGTCACGCCGGAGGTGTGCGCCGTGACCGCGCGCTCGGGGCCGGAGCTGCCCGCCCGGGCTGGCACGGCGGGGCCGAGCGCGCCGTGGGGCCGGGGCCGCGCCCCGTGGGCCGAGCCGGGCTCGCTCCGTGCCCGCCGAACGTTCCTGTGCGCCCGGGAGCCCGCGCCGCCGCTGCCACGGCCGCTTTCCCTGGGCCTTCGCGGAGCCGTCGCTCCGCACTCTCGCCGGGCTTTGCTTTTAATACCGCTCTGATTTCACGGCTGCTTTGGGATTTTTTAAACGTAGCTTTTTTCTTTATTCCCGCCCCGCCTCCGCCCCTAAACGGGGTGGAGAACGCGGCCTGGAGCTCTGGCTCTGCGCGCGTCGGCCGCGAGGCTTTGGACATTTCAGCACAACTTGCCGAAGTCCTTCGGGGCACTGAGTCTGCCCCACAGCTGCTGTTTTGAATAAACAACACAGGAAAATAGCAGCTGGCTTATTGTCGCTGATGAGATTGTTATAACGGCTTTTTATCAATGAAGTTATCTCTCAGTAACAAATATTTTTGATTAATGCCATTTTTTTCTTTATAACGTTATACCTTTTAACTGTGGTGCTTAAGAGTGTGTGACTTCAAAACAAGGGCAGTAACTCAAGCTCTAAAATGAGTCACTGGCACATGCTGGGGATCATGGCAGAGTTAGGGATTCATGAGCACAGCAAGCGTTGGTTCAGCTAAGTTCCCTTCTTCACTGAATTTTGTTCTCAAGGGTGCAGTATCAGTACAGAGTGTTTGATTATTATCAGAACGTTCCTTGGGATTTTAGAAAGGGTCTCTCAAGCAGTGTTTGGACGTACTTGGGTGACTGTTTTCATAGCAGTATGTGCTGTTTCTCACCCCAAAAGCCACAGGAGGCATGGCAGTACAGAGCCTTTTCTTCAGAAGAGCCGAGTTGGGTTTGTGAATTGCCCTCTGCAACTGGGCAGCAGCACTACCTTATGGAATTCCGTGCCCACGTTAATTTGCTGGGCTTCCTGCAGCACAGGTTGCTGGGTGCCACCATTGCGGGCTCTCTGTGCTGGGAAGCCAGTGCCAGAGCTGGCCTGGGCTCAGCCTGGCAAACGTGGGCACTCACAAATCCCTGGCGGGGGTTCCCTGAGCTCAGCTGGGCTGAGCTGGGCCCATCCTGGAGCGGGACAGCCTGGCCGGGCACCCTCAGCATCTGGGACCTGCTGTGCACAAAGTCTGCTCACCAGATGGATTTTCGGGGTTTGTAAGACTAAACTTGACACCTTGCTTCTAATCACTTTGGAGGTGACCTGGCTGCACCTGGTCGTGGGGGGTGAGATCAGGATTTTGTCCTGGGTGTAAATTCCCGCTTCCTTTGGTGCGTGTCAGTCCGTGGCATTACCAACATGTGTTTTCTTATGTGTTCCTTTGTTTTTACTGAGATTCTGCACAGATATCAAGGTGACCACAAGAACAGCAATCTCTACTTGTTTTGTGCATGTAAGAATTTCTAATAATAGTATTGTTAATGTTCCCATGTTTTTTCAAGACAAAAATGGTTTGTGTTTTCTTCAAACAGAGCTAAAATTACCTTTTATTCATGGGTGTAAATAAAACACAACTATTATCTTCTGTCTCATTTAAAATAAGCTGAGAATCTCAGTCCTTCTGTGAACTGAGCTTTACCTCGTTCTACTGGAATATGAACCGTAAGCCAAGTTCACAGCTGTAACTTTTTTGATTTTTCACAATGTGTTGGTTTTGCCACATTTCTCTCGTGACTGAGGGGTCCGGTTTGCCACCAAGTACGTAGGAGTGAAAGGTTTTCCTTCTAAAGGCGCTGCCTGCTTCTGAATAGGGAAGTTTCATCAGCACAGTGTGGGCCGATCCAAAGCATTGTTGGGGTTAGTTGTTATTTACCAGTGAAAATCACCACCTTCTTTTCCCTTTCTTCTCTCCCCCCGCACAGAGTGAAGTAGCGGAGCTTCGTTTTGGCTTCTTTGTTCGGTCTATTGTGCACATTGTTCCAGGGGTAGCACCAAATTGGAGGGTGGGGGGTGTCTTTTAAGCTTTAAGTGGGACTTAAATTCTCTTTATGCTTGGAGCTGGCATTCTGCGTGTGGATTACATTTTAACTTTAAAGCTTACAGTTGAAACCATTGTGCGAGGCTTGTACGTGATTGCCAAATAGTTTTTGCCATCTGTTAGATCACCTCCAGCTCCTCCAGCAGCAGAGCAAACACACACACACACACACACACACACACAGAGGCTCTCGGGTGCTTTCTATGGATGTCATGTTTAAATTTTATCCGTTTTTTATGCAACTCTGCTCCAAATGAAAAGGTGTAACTCCCACAGTATTTCCCATTCTTCTCTACTTCACATTGCCCAGATATTTTGCTGACGTTTCAAGCAGGAGCCCCCTCCAGACACAGTCAGCGAGGAGATGTTTGTGGATAATAAATTCGGTTATAGTGGTTCATGACAGGCAGTTTCTTGACATTCTGAGTCAAGGCATTTCATATTTCTGTGACAGCTGCCTTACTTTAGCTGGAATACGATGCTCTGTTGGTTAATGCTTTGTTCCAGTAATCCAGTTTTCCATCTTAAATCACTGTAGGTAATGTACATTTACATATCATGCTAATGGCTAGTTTGATAATGACTTAATTAAGCCATCAGACAACAATGAGTTCTAAATGAAGCAAATTATTGAGCTGATGCTTTCATGAGCAACTGGAGAAAAACAATATTTTAACTTTTTCCATAATGAAATATTCCTACTATTGAGCATTGTAATTCAATTTGTGAGCCATGACCCCTCCTGAAGCGTGGTTATCGCTCGGATTAATAAAGAGCCAATTTGCTGTTGCAGCTCCGTCACTTGGGAAATGATGAGGTTCACATCGTGTGGTCTGAGCACACCCGCAACTACCGCAGGGGCATCATCCCCACCGACTTCGGGGACGTCCTCATCGTCATCTACCCCATGAAGAATCACATGTTCTTCATAGAGATCATGAAGAAACCCGAGGTACGTTCGAGGTGCTTTACTGGGTCTGTTGTGTTTGTGCAAGTCAGCAGCAGTTCTGTTGCTTAAGGAAGGCTCAGTGGTTTAGAGTTTGCGCGTCGCTTTTTCCCCAGCAAGTACAAAATCAGTCTGTCCGTGTCAGGTGAAAGATAAGCCGAGCAACGAGCTAACTTTAAAACTGGAGTTACCGACGGTGATCGGAGTGACTGCTCGTTCATTTCATAGCCATACTTAGCACCGAGAGAAACGTTGCAGCATTCTCAACCCGCAGAAGTTACTGGGCAAAGAGCAGTATTTAAAACCATTGCGAATTTCCTCTGAGGCAGGGAGAGCAAACCGCTCGTGAGTTGAGTTCCTCGTGTGGTGTTGGGTCGCTGCCATATGCACGGCACCGTGCGGAACCTCACACGCCTGTGGGACTGTCACTGCCACCTGAGCGGGTGGGATGGTGTAGGCATTGGACATCCTGTCATCGAAGTGTGGGAGGTTCACAGTTGAGACAGTTTTTGGAAAAAAACGCATTTTTTTGCGAAATGTCAGAGGTGCGTGTATGTACATCTGTGCGTGTGTGTAAAAGAGCCGCTTCAGTAAATGCTTGTCTGGTACATTATGGATGCAAAGATATGCATAAAATGCACTTTGGGAAGGTAATCAGCGTGATGAATACCTTTTGCCTTATACGAGGGACAATATTTGTCCAAAGGAGTAACCAGCTGTGGTAAATGCCTCCACCATACCCCACGTTACCAGCTGGAGACAGTATTTTTTGAATTGTGAATGATAGAGCTGTTAGGTATCCACAACCAGTGGCTTGTCAGTGGACGTTTCAAACTTGAAAATTTTCTAATAGTGGGTTGTTGGGGTTTTTTTACACTTGGTGTTGAGCTCTGCACCTGCTTTACTTTTTGAGCATTTTAGCTTTTAATGTTCCATCAGGGAAATGAGAATTTAGCGTTAGGAACACGCTTGAGACTTCTCTGGAGCGATGGAGAAAAGCTGTGTCATCTCACATATTAGTCAAAACCACCCGACGGGCAGCCAGAATAAGAGCTAACTGGAAATTTAGTGCTATCCCTACATTTAAAGTACAAACCATTACAATGTAATAAAATTAATCCAGACATTTCCAGGGCAAGTGTGGCTGACCTTTTGTTCACCAGCTACTGACCCCAGGGTGAATGAAAGAGGCTTGCAGAGAGAAATGTCTGTTGTTTGGCTTCAGTCCCTGGTATTTAAATTGCATTCCCTAATCGAATGAAAAGGCTGTCCTCTCTATCAGGTTACAGAATCCATGGCAACATTTGGCCTTTTATATCCATAATGTTAGCCTTTTTGTTTGCAGCCAAGTAGAGACACCTGGAGCAATGTTAACATTAACCGCTTTAGCATTAATAGCTTCATTATAGAAGAATTTCTGATCAGATAGCTGTTACTTTTGTTATGTTGCTTCAGCTTGTATTGTTTTCATTTTTGATCTCCCTGCTTGGCAACCGGGCAATGATTTGCAAATTTTTTTTGTCTTGATTAATTAAGCAATATAATTATCAGGAACCGTGCTGCAGTCTTTGCCCGACAAAGCTTCGGAGGGAAGACAATAGTAAGTCTGTTAGTGTGAATGCATTCCACGCGTCACAGATGCACGAGGATATTGGGAACAATGAGAGGAAAAGCTGCCTGTGAGAGGGGACAAAGCATGCCAGGCAGGCTCCGCACTGCACATACCGCCAGGGACATGCTGCGGGTTCCCTGGGACACAGATGCCTCGTTAGATTGCAGCTCGTCATCAGAGATTAATTCTCAGCCATTTGGTACAATAATTTACCCATTCCCCACTCTTTTAACTAGTGCTGCTCGCTGTAGAGGGGAAGTCTTTGTGCTTGGAAGGTTTATTTAACCTTGCCTACTTTTACTGCGGGCAGCAGAAATAATGATTTTTCTGTTGGAAATTGGAACGAAGCAGGTGTTTGCAGTGGGCTGAATATTAATTTTTGCTTCATGGATAACTTGCAGCGACATTTGGAGTACTCGCAGAAGGGGATCTTTCCCTCTATTTTTTTTAATTGATTCCTGTCAAAGCAGACCGTTTGTTTGTTGTAGCCGTCCAAGCCCCGTTTTCCTGGGCTGGGTGCGCGGTGCCGGGCTCGGAGTGGAGCCGGGTGGGGAGCGCGCCCTGCAGTTCCCTGGCCTCCCCCCCGGCCCTCGTTAGGGCAGAGCCCCCGTGCAGATGGAAGCTGACGAGATGCAGCTCCATTGACTTTAATGACCCTCGGCGAGGCCGCTGGATCTGCTCGGGAATGAATAATTCCGAGCTTTGTGTGCGCGTGGTCCGGCTGCGCGGCGCTCGGATCGCGGCGGGTCCGGAGCCCTCGGCTCCGCCGCTGCTCTCCCTGGGTCAGGTGTGCACACTTTGTCCACGGGTTACATCTGTAAATTCTGTAGTGCGGGGATGAGAAAGTCTGCCCCGCTCCCCAGCTCCAGGTGGGTTTGAAACCGTGACTGCAAGTCCTGTAAGCAAAACCTACTTGTCCAAAAAGCCCGGCAGGGAATTTCCCCGCCCCAGTAGCATCTGCTGATCTGACTTTACATATCTGGTATTTGTGTGGTGGTATCATTTTAAGACTAGTGTGTACTTAACCTCCTCATTTGTACTCCTACATTCTTTTCTCTCGCTGTCAGTGCTTCTAGACAGGGCACAGGATAAAAATTTCACTTAACAACATTACTGCCTAAAGAGGAAAAACTTGATGCTCCATGACATTGTCATTTTGGTGGCATAGACTTTCCTCTGTCCCCTGTCTTTCCAACTGCCTGGATAGTAATGCCAGCAGTAAATAAAAAAATTAAAAAGAAGGCAAAACCACTATGGAAACATTTTCCACTTTTCTGGTTTTTTGGGGGGTGGGTAATTATTTTAAGTAAAGGAATGACAGAATAAGTGTGTGCAGAGACAGCTGTCATTTGCAGATGTTACATTAAACCCAAATTTCTTCTGTAATTCATTGCCACTTCTAATTAGAGGAATTCCCTAGATGCAGGGGATTTATATTATTCCCTTTGTCCATTTATTGAATGACTGTCACAGTCACCCACAAGCAGTTGGAGAAGAATAATAGAGGGTATTTATTTATGTGATAAGCCTCTGTACAGATGGAAAAAATCCATAGCTTAAACATTGATAATTGCTGCTGGCTTCTGTCTAGGGCTTTAGTTGGGGGGTTGGTTTTTTCATTTTGAGTCTGTGAGAGGGAAATGAGTTTGAGTACTTGTAAGTACTAGAAGTTATGTATTTAAACATCAAAATTTTCTGGGTTTGACAGGCTCAGGTCCGTTTTGTGTCTGCAATTCTGGACAGTTTCCTTTTAGAAAGCATCTCTTGTACATACTATGGCCTTTATCTGTAGAGCCTTAGGTCACCAGAGGACGTCACACAGGGTTGCCTCTGGAGGTGGCCCTGAAGCAGCAGCATTTAGGCACCTTGGCCTGCTGGGCTGGGCCCGTTTGTGCCTGTCCTGACCCTGTGTTCTGCCCCTGAAAGAGCCCCTGGTCTGCTGTCTCCTCTGCCTTCCACACACCTCCTTATTTTGGGCCAGCTCAAGTTTTAGTCCCTTCTATGAAGTCCGTGGAAGGAGTTTACAGAGGATTATCTGAAGTAAATAGGTCTTTGCAAAACCTCCTGCCAATGCTGGAGTCAGCCAGTGAATCAGGGTCTCCTGTTGGGAGCCCAGATGGAAAACAGCTCTTAATATCCACTGCCAAAGGCATATTGATTGCAAATTCGTAGATGGACCCAGTTCCTGTGTGTACCAAGCTCGTGCTTACCCAGCAGAATGTTCTGAGACACGTGTGTGTCTGTGTAGTGTGCTGAGGGCAGTCATGGGGGGTTTAAACGCTCACCAGCTTGGGGGGTGGATGTCACCCTGCAAGTTTCAGCGTGGGAAACAGCATGGCCACACTGGTTTTTGGCAAAATGCTGTACCAGTCTCCTGCGGTGGTTCTGAAGCCTGCTTTTCTATTTTGGGGTGCCCAGGTGCCGTTCTTTGGTCCCCTCTTCGATGGCGCCATCGTGACTGCGAAGCTGCTGCCGAGCCTGATCTGTGCCACCTGCATCAACGCCAGCAGAGCTGTCAAGTCCCTCATCCCACTCTACCAGAGCTTGTATCCTTTCTCCACGGGGCAAAGCTCCCCTTGGTGGGGTTCTCACTTGGAGCATCGTCCTGCTGAGAGGTAGGCTGGGATGAAAATCCTTCCTGTTTGATTTTATTGGCAAAGGTCAGAGCTTTGTTCGCGCCCACCTCGATGTTTTCTGTGGTTCACACCCAGCTGCCGTCTGGCGTTTTAAAAATGAAATGTTGACATCACAGGAGTCTCTCACCAGCAGCTTGCGTCTCGCTGCCGGTGGGCCTGGGCTTAGCACTGGTGCTCCGAGCTGTGAGTAATGGTAACTCCCAGTTTTCTTTCACACTGATAGACGTTGTGGACTGTGTGTGTCAGGCTGATAGCCAGAGCTCAGCCATGCTCTTACCCTATCCAATTAACTTTACTTGGACTCATTACATTAATAAGACAGATGGGATTTGTCCTCAGATATGGATGTTTCAGGTCCCAGATTCCAGTTTCATTCCAGCCACGGCTGTGTTCGGGCATTTTCAGAACCTGTTTTCCACCAGTGGCTGGAAGGTGGCTGGAGGATGTGCTTCCCTGGGACAGGAGTTGTGACGTCCACTGTGGTTCTTGGGTGCTGCACAGACCCACAGAGTTAGCACTGGTTTGCACCCATTCTGGGATGTTCTCGTAACACCTCCATATGTTTTGTAGCTTGTTTTGCTAATCATGTCGCTTACCTCAGGACAAGCACTCACTGCACTTTGCTTTCTCTGGGGAGCTTTTGGTTTGAGTATTTTTCTAATCACATGACTTTGAGAAAGAGTTTGTTTGATCTTTGAAAGAACATTGAGGAATTAGTTTGAGATGCACATTTTTAAAACACAGAATATCCTCAAAGTTGGGGTTTTTTTAAAGGCTAAGTTTTATCCAGTATACTTTGCAAATGTCATCGGAAATTAAAAGTAGTGTTGTGGTTAAATAGATTTGTGTTAATAACTAACGGTTTACCCATTGTAAAGCCAAGGCAGTTGGTGGTGGTTGTGCAGACTGTGGCAATGCCTGACAGGTGAGTCAAGACTCATTGTGTTTTCTTCTGTTTCTTGAGAGAAATCTAACAAATTTCTGAGACTGTGCTGTGCAGAATTTAGCTTAATCTGCCTGTTTCTCAGTGTTTAATACTAAAGTAACAGTTTAGTAAAATGGACGTAAGTAGCAGCAGTTACAAGAACGAAGCCATCCCAGCCCCTCGCTCCCAGCCAGAGTCCTCCCGTTTTTTGGCGTTGAGCGTTTTGTGAGTGAGCAGCACTCGCCAGCTGGCCGTACTCCCGCTTTCCAAGGGGGTCTCCCTGAGGGTCCCTGCACGTCCCTGGGGTGACAGAGCGGCACGGACCCCGCAGCACAGGGCACTGCTCCGCACGGGTCTGAGGCAGCATCTGTCCCCACATTCTTTTCCGCCTTGTTTTGCGTCTGCCTTTGCACCAGTGCTGTCCGTAGTGAATCAACTGCCATTTGTCTGTCTGATAAATGAAAGTGGATGAGAAACTCCCAAAATGGGACAAAGGGTAGATGTGGTGGGCAGATCCCATCGGGGTGATACTGGAGCAGGAGAGAAAGCTGTCCGTAACTCATTCTGTAGATAACGAAGGCTCTGAGACGCACTGAAGCCAGCAGTTGGAATGTGAGTGCGTAGATGTGTAAAGGTGATGTTCGGACCTGTCCGAACTCCCGAAGGGTGAGTGGCGCAGGTCTGGCGTTTGCTGTGCCAGCTGCTGCAAGGAGGACAGGGGGGAAAGCAGACCCAACAGTGCAAACAGTAAATGAAAGTGCCTTTATCAGACTGGAGATGGAAATAACTCAAAAAATGTCAGTGGGAGGGAGAAATAGAAAGCAACAATCCTGGCAAAGTAAGGGATGATGTTCGGCGCACACTATCATATCTGTAGTCGGGATGAGGGCTGCAGGCTGGAGTGAGGCAGAGCTGAGGAGGATCTGCAGCTTCGCATTGGCACATGGGTTATGTTAAAAGGGAAGCATCCCTGCTAAGGGTCAGTAGCTAAAGACGTTTTGGCTCTGGTGTGGTTAGGAATGGATCGAACGCTTTGTCTGGTGTCAGTGGTTCGGTGGTGATAAGGTGCTGCGTCCGTGGTGCTCGTGCTGGAGCAGTGGCTGGGTGCGAAGGGCCCGCAGGGCTCTGCTCCAGGTGGACCAGAGCCCTCATCCTTGTTCCTGCCCTGCGTGGTGCGGAGGGCCAGGGTCGCGTGCTGGGGAGCCGGGGCAGCGCCTTGCCAGCAGTGACAGCTGAAGTCACTTGTTGGAAAGTCTGTAAACTCCGGCTACAGCTGCACTTGTCAGGGGCTGTAAGGGAAGTGTAATCAGCCACAGAGATTAATTTGCATCTCAATTAGGAAAGAGTCAGGAGGAAGCTGTAGGGTCTGTTGCTGGAAGGTTGTGGAAGAAATCTCATCAGGCACAAAAGGCTCCCGACTTGGTGCTCCGGCGAGCGGAGGACAATATCCGAGTCCGGTTTCCATGGGGACCGGGACCGCAGAGCCGCGGGAGCATCTCGCTGCCCGCAGCCGCTTGGTCATGATGACACAAATTCCTCTGTCGTGCCCAAATACAGCTTTCTGTTGGAAATCTCTTTGAAAATGAAGAAAGTAACTATGGCAGACCACATCAGACTTTTTTTAATCTCTTTTTTCATGTTTATGTAACGCTTTTGGTTTTAAGGAATTCATTAGGGCATGAGATTCATTAAAAAACAATTAACTATATTTAAACTTCAGTTTAGAGCTGTTCTGGCAACAGGTTCTTTGTGTCCATCAAAGGGCACATGACGGCACTGTGCAGGAGCCAGCCCAGGGTGGTGCAAGCGCAGCTCAGTCGTCTTTGGAACAGTGCTGTCTCTGCCACTGCCGCAGCGCTTCCATGGGGAGGGATGATCATGCATCAGTTTCTGTTCCAAATTCCCATTTTATTCCTCCTCGGTGCCATGGAGCACTGAGGCTGAGAGGCTGCAGCCCCTGCTAACTGGGACTCGTGCCATCCTTGAGTAACTGCTGAGCATGAGGCAATGTGCTCCAGCAGCCTCTCCAGGCTGCTTTTTCAGGCAGTAACTGACTTTAAATATGACTGGGACTTACAAAAATCGTAAGTAATAAGGTGACTTAAATTTTACAAGAACGCGAGATAATATTTTATCTCACCGCGATTGTTGTGTTTGTTGAAAGGAATACATTTATGCAGGTTTTTGAGTGCATCCGAGCCCCCTTTGTATTTTCTGGGGAGAGGAAGGAACAACCTCTCTTGCAAACAAATAATTACATGTCATAGCTAAGCAAGGGTCTGTTCTGGTTCCAGCAATGCTGAGTATTTAAAAAACTGGTAGGAGTGGGGCTGTAAAACTGCATCTCTGAACGCTCTTCCAGCTTGTGCGAAACGAGCTGTGTGCTGGGAAGGATTTTTGAACGCTTGTGTGATCTGGAGTGCCACGGCACTAAGCTGCAGCAGAGCTCCTCTCTGGGAGCTGCTCTTGTCTGTGAAGATAAATACTGGGGGAACCAGGGTTTGGATTGAAGTGTTATAGGTCTGATTGGCAGCTGCTGTCTAAGCTGACAGTTTCTAAGCTCAGGTGCTAGTCAACCTTCAGACATGAAAATGTAGCTAGTTTGGCAGGTGTCAGGCACTGTGGTTGGCCCATAATTCAATCCTGGTCTCCAAAAAGACTGTGGGATTTGGGGATAGCGATGTCTCAGCAAAAAGCTCCTCTTAGAATGCCCCGGGAAATGCAATTCTCACTGCCCAGGTTACCTTTCCAAATGGAGCTATTTCTTTTCTCCTTGGATTGAATTGGTTTAATTTAAAAATTGTTTCACTGTCATTTCTAGCATCTTACCACTTCAGGTTTTTTTTTCTCCACCATTGCAAATAACTCATCATCTCGGTCCTTCCTGACTGGGATGCTAACTGAATTTAGAGAAAAGTAGGAAAGATCTCAACATGTCTCAAATGTTACCTTCAGCTTTGAGTAGCTCTACGTAAGCTGCCTTGGGGAGGGTGCAGCATGTCCCATGTGCCAGCACCAGTGGGCTTCTTCCCTGCATTCTTCAGTGACTTCTGGTAGTCTTCAAATTCTTCTCCTAGCAACTCAAGCTACTACATGTATCTTCCTCCTGTGAATGAGTAAATAGGGAGCTAGTTCTTGTTGGGGTTTATTAACACACTGATTATAAAATCATCTCTGTACAAAAGCTGGCTTTCAGGATACGTTGGTTTGTTCTTTTGGATAGCAGAGGGGCTGGTCTCATTCCGCCTCTTGGCTCCCGCACTCCACTTTGCTGTGACATTGGGCGCTGGAGGCGTCCGTGCGTTGGAACGAGCACAAAGGAGCACGGTGGGGATGAGAACTCTACGTAGTGCCTGAGCACTGGATGTCACCATTTCCCAACTCACAGTTTGCACTCCTTTTTGTGGGCCAGAGGAAAACACAGCCCTTAGGCTGGAGAAGTAATGTGATCCCTGAGTAACTGTTACTGTTTTCTCCACTGTAATGGCAGCGGTGTGCCTGCTGACCTGTGCCAGCCGGCAGCTCAGCGGGGTAAACCCAAAACTCCATCCAAACACAAAACACAAAAACACAAAAAGATGCCCATAACTTTAATTCATTACACCTCATCCAGATACTGACATACTATTATATCCTAGATGTGTTAATATCTGGAACCAAGAAGATTAAGCAAAGAACATCAGCTTCAGATTCTGAATTAAATCCCTTTCTTGGCTTAAGCCAATTTCTGATTAACCTAATAGAGAGCCCCTGATCTGCTTACCTGCTTTATCTGGGAAAGAAAGGTATTTACTGTGTTGGACTTAATTGTGTGAATGGCTGTCAGATGTTCTGAAGGCTCGTGTGGCGTCGGACACCTTTTTGTGTCCCTTTCAGTGTGTGTTTTGTGGCGCTGGGGTTCGGAACTCTGCTGTGGGTACGAGGCAGCGTTTGATCACACCGGGGAAATGAGATGGAAAGCCTGTTACTCCTTTCAGAGAGGGTTCACAGTTTGTCCCCTTTATTTCATCCCAAGAAGTAGTGCCCTCCAGCTATATCGATGCTGATAGAAATTGCTATGAAATTCTAAAGCACGCGTCACAGGAGCTGTGACAATTTATGTGACGTGGCCCCTGACGGCTTTCTGCCGAGCGGCCGGCCCTGGCTCGCAGGGGTGCCTGTCGGTGGCCAGCGTCCGTGGGCAGCAGCGGGTCCCGCTCACCGCCCTCGGCGAGGGGTGCCCAGATCCGAGGGATGCCGTGGATGGGCCGGGGCTGCGCGGGCGGGCGTTGGCAGCTCTGCCCTTCATCCCGCGCGGCTCCCACCGCAGCCGATCGATGGCCGGGCTGTCTGTCTCGTCTGCCTTCCCTCCTCACAGCCAGAACCTTCTCCAGGCAGCGATCGATGCCTCTAATCTGCTCCAGCCTGTAATAAGTCATGCGAGGCAAAGCTTTTAGGTGGCATTACATGGGATTGTGGAGGCGGCTCCTCAGCTCTCATTCACAGAGCTCTTCATGGACTCGCAGAGAATCTATTGCATCCCGCCGGTGCATATCTAAAGAGTATAAAATGCTTCTGCAGGTCTAAACTCCGCATGCTGCTGTGCTGTGTGGACACAATGGGATCACTTTCTCTATTTTCTGTTTTGTGTCCATCCCTGAAGCTGCTCGTGGTGCCTTGTTAGACACACAGCTTGTACCCGCATTGCTGGGGTGGCAGGGAGCAGCCGGGGAGGCTGTGTGGGAACAGTGCAGTTTATTTTGTCACTGTAACACGAGGCACTGCTATCCTCCCCCGTGGCTGGGAGCTGCAAAGCTCGCTGAGGGTTGTTGAGAAAGTCCCAGGCTGGTTCTGACACAGTTTCAAACTGCTGATCTCTGGGCAGCACCTGCGCTCTGCAGTAGCACTAAATAAACCCCAGCAGTTGTAGAGGCTCTTCTCTGGCTGATGTAATGGACAGTTCCAAAACCAAACCTGGACTTAAGTGACATCAAGAATATAATGGGCTTTTAAATGAAAAGTGAGTTCACTGTGTGATGTGGACCAGGAAAAAAACCCAACAAAACAAACTCAGCTGTGGATTTCTAAATGACACGTGTACCAATATGTGTGTACTAGTTGCAAACGGGTCCTAAACCACACAGCCATGCCTCTTTAACCCCTGCCAAAAACTGGGAAGTTATTATCCTACTGGAAATAGTGTAGTTTGGATGGTGTAATCCTGCCCTGCCGAGGTGCTTCCCGGGAGCCCAGGACGGGAGGATGCCTCCCAGGCAGCTTGCAGGGGCACACAATGTGGTACAGGGCTTTGTTTGTGAGCAGTAAACATCCCTTTCACGGGAAGGTGCGAGGTACACGGAGGTGCAAACACCTGTCCCGCGGTGCTTCATGTTTTCTTCTGGGTTAGACAAAGGGCCTTCAGCTTGTGTTTCATGAGAGGCGCTCGCTCATTCTTTGGTTCTTTGACAGAAGCAAAATTGGTATATTTGGGTTGCTAACAAGTACTTCATCCCATCTTGTGGTGGTTCTTGGCGGTTTGCAGGAGGTTCACATTCTGTGTCTTTTCAAAGTAGTTTTTGATGATTTTGCTGTTTCCCCCTGTGTTAACTTTGAAGGGATTTGCGTAGCTAAATAAATCTCCGTCGTGTCTTTCGGGAGCTTCACTCTGAATTCCCGCTCGCACTCGGGACTTGCCGGGGTTGTTTTTGTTCGGGCTTTGTCACAAACGGGTCGGCGATACGCAAGGCGAGTTGGGTTTCTGCGGCCGGGCCGCGAGTCGGGGGCGCTGGCAGAGCGGGGCCNCGGGGCTTTGTGCGGCCCGGCCGCCTCATTAGCATGCCGGCCGGGCGAGCGGGGCTCTGCTGGCTTACCAGCTGTTCCTGCTGCTCCCGACAATGTCCGGCGGGCCGGGCTGGCCGCGCTGCCGCGGCCGCCGCCGCGCTCCGACAGCCTTTCCGCTGGGGATGCCCACGTGGCACCGCAGCGCCGGCCGGCCTCGCATGGCATATGGTGTCTGGATTCATACAAGATGCAAAACTATTCTGCCGCTAATGCACAATGACTCATAGCATTGCTAATTTTTCCAACAAAAGCCCACTTCCACACCCACACTTTTAACCCCTCAGGCTAAAAAGCCTCTTCTTTAGTTTCAAAGCCATGGAAATGTAAGGAGGTGGCTTCTGGATCAATATCTGAAACCCTATATTTATTTAAAGCATATGCACGCTCTAACGCTTATTTTAAATTTCAGTGAAAGCCGGTTTGCAACTCTCCACTCTTAACATGCGGCAGGCTTTTTGTTCCAAAGTGGATTCGTTGTCAAATGCTGGGATTTTAAAATTGTTTGGTAGTTAACCTATTTAAAAAATAGTCAGAAGTCACCACCGTAGATGATAAAAAGTTATTTTCATTTAAGAGGAGGGAGTCCAAGCATTGTAGCTAGTGGATCTTCAAGGATTATGTATTCCAGCGCGAGTTCCCAAGCCGCTGATGTAAGCAGCTTGTAATATTTGGGGATCTTTGCTATTTACTGGCTCTTCAGGGACAATAATAATGCACTTTCCAACTAGAGGGAGCTGCTGGTATCCCTGATGCTGATTCCTAACCTTCCAGTCTAATTCCTTTGTGCGGAACGCACGGCGATCGTGCCGACGTTTTAATAAAATCAAGTTCAATTACCCCGAGTCATTTAGATTAAAAGGATGCGTCTCAGTTCTTGCAGCATAATCATCAAATTCAACTGCGACATTCGGGGAAAACGGAGGCCCATCCTGGTTGCTTTCTGTGGAATTATATAGGTCACGAAAAGGCTCGCTCGGAGGGAGCTTTCGGAAAGCCGGGGCTCGCGCAGCGCCGTTCCGAGACAAAAAGCACTCGGGAGGGACGAGCGCGGGGCAGGAGCGGCGGCGCCACGGGAAGCGCCGCTCCCGCTCCCTCTGGCCAACAAAGGAACAAAGGGACCCGTGGCCGGGGACCGAGGTAGCCGAGCTCGGCGCTCGGGCTCCCCGGGAGCCACTTGTTACGGGCTCCCCCGCGGGCAGTGCTGCAGCAGGTGAACGCTCCTGCCGGCAGGGATTTAAGACGTCCTGGCGCTGGAAAATCTTTCCGAGGGGATGGTTTGAGGGCTCCTGTGGGGCTGGTGGGTCCGGTGGGATGCACCGTGTCCTCGCCAGGGCCAAAGCCCAGGTGCTGGCCTGGGAGAGGCAGTTTCCATCCAGCAGGGCCGTTCCCTTGTCCCAGAAGCGGCGGTGGGAAGGCACAAAGGCTGCAGGAGAGCAGATCCATGTGCGGGCATTTCCATGTGTACTTCCCCAGCCCTCCAGGCACTGGCGGTAACACAAACATGCAATCGCCAGCACAGGTTTACATGATTTTTCAAATTTCTCTTTTTCTCTTTTGAAGAAACGCTGACTTCAGTGTGTGGTTTCCATGAGGCATACATGCTGAAATTGCTTGATCAAAAGTTAAGGAATAACTTTCTAAACAGGAAAAATGGTTTTAGGCTTAGCTTTGGACTTTCTTTATGCCTTTGTGTCTCTGTTACTGAAAATGAGCGGCTGGGTTGAGTGCTGGCCATGCTTTGAGGAGGCAAGACAGATCTGACTCCCCGCCAGCCTGATGTGCTCTGTGCAGCTGGCACCCAGCAGGGAGAGGCACAGAAATTTTGTGCCTCTTATATAAAAGATACTTTGGTGGGCAGGACCATAATCCTGCATCATCCTTTAGAGAGGAAAGGCTTCCCCTCTACCTGCACTTGGAAAGCTTTGAAAGCCAGCCTGTTACTGGGGACATGAACATGGTGACAGCAAGTGAGAGGAACAGGAGAAAGCTACTTTTTGTAGCAGGTTTTCTGGCTGGCATATTGAATTTGTGGTTTTTCTTTCCTCAGCATCATAATTCTGTGTGTATTTCCCAGTACGATTAACTGTCAGGGTTCTGGTGTATAAACAGGAGCAGGTGCCTTTGGATGATTTCTTAAACCTAATGTTTAGTAACAATCTAGGGCATATACATAGTTTCTGTTAAACAAAATCTCAGGTAATTTTCTGGGTTTTAATACTTCTCTGAATTGGCCTGGGCCAGGTTTTTTGAGAAGCTGTAACTAACTTGTGCTGAACAGCTGAATTTGTGGCACCTCTTTAGGATCATCTGCCTGGCTCATTTTCACCCATGTGACAGTGTGGATTATCTAACAACACCTTGCTGGCCTACAGTTTGTGGCTTCCTGAAGTAAAACAGGCCTTCCCCTGCCCACCTTCCAGCTGGGCAGGGCAGTGTTGTTCAGGGAGCAGTTACTTCACTGCAAATCTTGGTGTTACCTGTGTACCAAACTTGGGCTTGGCTCAGTGTCTCAGTACTGCAAAGCCTCGACACCGAAACTGGGCCATGACAGCAGATCCACTACAACTTAGGGAGAGAGCTCAAGCTGCCAGGCCCTTTGCTTTTCTGCATTGCTGAAAGCTTTTTCCTGAACTCTGCCATCCCTGTGACCCTGACTGCCTTCTTGGGGGAAGAAAGGGGGCTTGTGAGGGCTGTGCTTGCCAGACTGGCACCCTTCAGGCAGAGTGGCAGTGCAGGCAGGATGACAGAAGCACGGAGCACTTTGGAGAACAAGCCCTGAAGCTGATGCTCAGACACTCCCCAGTAAGTGAACAGGGCTCTGCACTTCAAATTTCTGTGTCCACCCTACCACCTTCCTCTCCCCGTTGCCAGCCTCTCTCGCAGCTGGGAAACTCGAGGCTCTGAAAACACCATTTCCCACAGGCAGCTCTAGTGGTCAGAAATGGAAGTGGCTGGAATTATTTTTCTGTCCTTAACTGTTAAATCCGACTCCGTGTTATTTGAAGGCTTGGGGTTGTAGGAATAGCAGTTACACGCACACGTGCCAGTCTGAGTAATCCCCTGCCCTGCACCCTTGGAGGGCTGATCCAGCCCCGGGCTGCCAGCACAGCCCTCATCATTAACTCCCTGAGCCTGGCGGGAGAGAGGGATTGTTCCAGTCCAGGAGAACTGTTTGAATTCAGAAACCCTTTCTTTCTAGGCTTTCGCAGAGCCTGTTGGGTTTTGTGCTCCCGTGTTTTATGACTTGTTGCCATGATAATTCAGCTCATCTTACAGGTTTCTCTAATTGTGATTGATGTGTAATCATTCATTTTATTGAACCTCATTAAGGTCTGTGAACCTCTGTCCCAACTTACAGTAATTAGAGCCCAGATAGCCATTCCATCTGTTCCCAAGCACTGGTTAATTAATGAACTTTTAACGTGTTCTTTGCCTTGTAAAAGCCTTCAGTATTCTCAAGTTGCTGAATAGGATTTGCATGCCAGCATTTCCGTTTGTTTTAAATGCCACAGCAACGTGCAGTTTGGAATCCCAAAAGTCAACACACAAAGTCCCGGGATCTCGGAAAGCAAAGTGGAGAGGTTTTACTTTCTGTTCCCACTTCGTGCATCAGTTACAGTATCTGTGAAACTGGGGTTTGCAAACAAACACCTCCCGTGGGCTCCAGTGTTCTTTGCTGCCCGAAACAACGGGTTTGACTCTTCCCTTGTATTGCTAAAGAAAATATACAGAGATCAAATGTAAACCAAATGTTTCATTTTTCATGTTGGTACCTGCTGGAAGAACATTAGAAACGTGATACCTGCAGACTCACATTTTCCTGCCCTCGTATTTCATCCTTTTGTTACATTTTGAGCATCAGGCCTGAGACAGCTTTGGTAGTTTTATGTAGCATTCAGTACCAGAAGATTTTTAGGATGGAGCAGAATCCACCATTGCTGCTGGAGCTGTCAGAGAGACTATTGTGGTCCAGAACTGGGAGGGAGAAAACAGCAGGGCCCAAGCTCCTGGGTACTGAGAGTTCCTCTGCTTCACCTCTGTGCATTCTGATGTGCAGTAACGTGCTGAGTCAGTGATTTGTGTACAGGGAGTAAATCATTGCATTTTTTAAAAATTCATTCAATTTCTGTTTGCTGAGCAGACAGGAGAGGCAGTGTTTCCAGTGGCAGGAGTTTAAAGAAAATGTTGGGGATTTTTTCATAGTTGCGTTCGTGATCTGGTGCTGGCTTTTACACGCAGCACGGTGGTGTAGGGCTGTAGCTGTGCCCTGCTTCATTTGGATTGATCTGTGTTTACCTTCAATATTCAGGACAAGAATTAAGTCATACCACTCAACTCTCTCAAAATCCCTTTCAGCATCCAAAGGCCGACCATCTGTCCGGTCCAGCCATTCTTTCCTCCCCCAGTATGCATTTTAGCCGGTGCTTTGAGCAAGGCTGTGTCCTGGAGAAGCAAAATATGAAGGGAAATAAAGGTCTTGGGCCTGGGGCCATGTTTAGCAACGCAAACCCTGTAAATTGCAGATGGTTTTTGTGAACGAGTGCAGAGAGCCCCTGGTTTTGTGGTACTTCAGCGTGCTGGTCTGTGGCACGGTGGGTGTCCAAGGCACAGGCAGGCTCCTCTGTGGAGAGATTTCCAAAACAGCTACTTCTAATTCCTTGTCCAGTATTTCCGTGAGCCAGCTCGTCGTCTCACCACTGATCCCACACTTCAAAGAGTCCATTTGGCAAATCCGCGTGTGCTCCCCTGCTCCTTTTTGGGACTGAAGTGTTTTAAGTTGCTGGCAGATCTGCAAGAGAAATGGGATTTTTCTCAAGCTTTTTGGGAAGTTGCAGGTGTTTTGTCTGGAAAGGTGCTGGTTTGTGTGCAGTGTCAGGTGTGTGAGGCTCAGCCGTGGTGCCGCCTCTTCTCCAGTACTGATGTTCTGCAAGACCAAGGCTGGGATCTTGTTGAAGTTCTTCCAAGATGTCCCACTGGCCGAGACTGAGTTAGGAACAAATCCATTCAGCATGTGCATTTACTAAGGCATGTTTGTAAATCATACCACCCCATTACAGCTGATATTTAGGGGGTGCAGTTCTGTTTACATGAAGAAAACCGGGATGTTGTTCCTGGGCAGTCCCTCTCCTGCTCTCCACAAGCATTTGGACTCTGTGTAACTTGTTGGCAGCTGAAAAAATGTGCAGACAATCCCGGTGAGGCTTGAGCAGCAAACAGGGCATCCTGGTGAAAGAATGAGAGGAGGCACCTCTCGCCCCTCTCTGCTGGGATTGTGCTGTTGCCTGTGCTCCGGTTTTCTGGATGTGTGGAGATGTCCCAGTGTTTGCTTCTCAGGGCTGATGGATGTGAGTCCTCCCAGTGCGAGGAGATCTACAGGCAGAAGTCTCTGCCTTAATGTAGAAGAATGAGTTTAGATGCTGTACACATCTTTTAGCAATATTTTCTTTTAAACCTGTAAGCAGGAGTCCCATTCCACCCTTAGTTAATTAACACTTCCATTTAGCTAAGGGCATTACTCTTAAGGCTGTTCTCTGACAGGTAACCGATTTTGTACAATTGGCATCTACATTCAGATATTAATATTGCCTGTATTTTGTTTAATACTAACCTTTTTATTTTTAGATTAAAATATTTTTAGCGGCCGTTCTGTATGTTGCCTGTAAGATGTTTGGTGTAATTTGGGTTTATTAAGAGAGATAAGAGGGATGTTGTTCTATCAGCTGTTAAATATTATTGCGTGTTAATCCATATTTTAAAAGTTCAAAGTCCGTGCTAGCTCGTGTTTCTCTGCTCTTGTTGCTGTTGGTACAGATGTGCTTGTATCGAGCATTCCCATTTGTGTGAAAAATAGAATTCAGCTCAGGCCATGCATAGATTGTCAGAAAGATTAAAGTGTGCATCGTGCAATTTTTCTTCTTTCAGAAAGGGGCCTTTGATGTGCTAATGTTCACTTTCTCTCTTTTCATGGCGAAGTGCTTGGCATTGTTTCGGGCTGCAGAGCAGTGTCTGCTTCAGAGGGGCAGATTCAAACCGGGAGCCCAACCTTGCGCAAGGTAGCAGCACGTGCAGCGATACTGCTGGCATTGTCCAGGGGATCTGATAGCACTGTGCCTGCACAGATAAACACCAGGGCCGGGAGTGAGAAGAGATGTTGCCAAAAAAGCCAAATATTTAATATCCAATATCACATTTCTTCGTGCCAGTGTTCCTGCAGTTACACTGAGTCACACGCCACGGGTCTAAACTGGAAAGCTTGGCAGTGCAAGAGGCTCTGAAATCACACCCAAAGACAAGGCTGTCATGTATTTCCAAAGTTAACTGGCAAGCGAAATTATTTGGTTGGGCTCATCTTGGGTTGCAGTGGGTATTTTCCAGCTAACGGATAAAATTTTGCAGGCTGCTTACAGGACCGGCTTGAGCTGACATAGCAGGGACCTGATGTGGGTGGTGACACAGTCGTAGTGACAAAGGTGTGCGCAAAAAGGCTGTTTACAGCTGCTCATTCTTATGCCGAAAGACACCAATTCTCCTTTTGTAATTGACTGGGAAGAAATGGTTTCCTGAGTTCCTCAGAATATGAGTATGGGAGGAGACAGTGTGTAATTGGGCAGGAGCGAGTGCAGTGCTGGTTGTGTTCTGCAGAAGATGGATTAGTTGGTACTTCAATGATAAAAGCCTTCCCTTTCAAACTGGGTGAAATTTGGGGGTTGATTTTTGAGATAGTAAGTTAAACAAAATCTGGAAGAAAACTTGCATACAGGAAAGCCTGACAGCACACACTGTCCCTGCTGTGTAGCTTCTTCTCTGGGTCGCTGTCCCTGTATATTCCCCTTCTCTGCTTCCACTGACTTTGATGCTTAATTAAAAATTCTTCTTGTGCTCTTTGCCTTTCTCTTTGGGGTCCTCATGATCTCCTTTTATACCTGACATGACTCAGCAGTTAAGGATGTAAAGAACTTCAGAAGTGTAGGTTAAAGGGCAGTGGCTGGAAGCAGCAGTGTGAACACTGAGGAAGCGATGTGCTTCAGCAGAAGCTTCCCGAGTTTGTGCTCAGGCTGGCTCTGTGGGCAGGCTGTGCCACCTGGGCCCAGCGTCCCCTGGGCACCGGGGACTGAGCTGCTGGGCACACGCACTTCATGAGGGTCCCTTCTGCGATCTGTGCAGCTGCAGACGGTGCTCGGAGGCACGTGCCGGGGAAGGGCCGGCCCGTGCAGTGATTTGCGGTCACTGTCACAAAGGAGCGTCTCTGCGCTGGCTGCAGAATGAGATGTGTCAGAAGGGCCTGGCAGGAAGCAGATGGAAGGGGCTGTGCAGAGCAGAGTGGCATGGGGCTGTCACCGGGGGCTCCGGGGCAGGTTTCTGGTAGCCGTGGAGAAACGAGCGGAGCAGCACACTTGTCACCAGTTGCCATCCACCTCTCCTGCCTGCGCCTGCTCCCAGGGACCCGTGACTCTCCTGCAGGATTCCCCCCTTCCCATCACAGCTGTCTCTGCAGCAGCACTGGCTCGCTCGTTTGCCATCTCAAATCAGATTAATTGTCCGTTTTAACAAAGTGCTGCCGCTCTGTGAGCCGGCCGTAATCTCATCGCGGTGGAAGCGGGTGCTCCATAACCCAGACACCTCGGGGACGTGGGAGTGCACAGCCCCGCTGCTCGCACGGCACAGTTGCTCACTGATGCTCTTCCCTGGCGTATCTGTGTGACCCCAACCTTGTGAGCACCTCGGGGGTCTCACACGGGCACGGGTCATTGCACCTCCCACCTGGTGACGTGCAGCTTCCCGGGCCCAGCCCCAGCTCCAGCCTGCTCTGCTCCTGCACTGCTCTTCAGTGGCTTTTAATCTGAATGCCCCGAACGGGGAAGGGCTCCAGCAGCACCTCAGCTGTTCTTTGGGACCACCTTGTGGTTTGTCACTCGTTACTTCCATCATATTTATTCCTATAGGTAGGAGTTTTTCTTTTGCACTGTTCCAGGGTTCAGCACTTCTGTTCCCCTTCCCCTGTGTGTTAATACCTGTATACGATATATGCCTGTATCCAACAGCCTGGTTTCTGATCTCATTCTCACTCCTTTTCAAAGCTGGTTTGAACCTGGCCAGTCCTGGGTGCTAAAGCAGGCTGTCAGCTCCGGTGTGCAGCCAGCCAAGCAGCCCTCCCTACTGCTCTCTCTCCACTTCCACCATCGTTTCTCTAGTGCTTGGATTTAGAACTTGGTTGTTTAATAGTGTATTGTACAGCTCAGTCAGGAACTTGCTCCATAATTAATTGTAATGATAAGACTTCATGGGCCACTCTGAGTTACTTGAAACTCATGGGGAAATTTTTTTCAGAAACAGTAGAACATTTAGAAGTTAAAAACAGTGAAATCAATGCGTCGACTTGCCTTTTTGGGAAGGAGTCACTTACATTTTCAGTTTTGCTCCCTCTCCACTCACACACCCACCTCATAGGTTAAAAAAAGCAGATTTCATAAACGTGCACCAGAATTTTCATTTACTCCTCTGGGGAAACGGGGAGCCATCACAGCACGCACACTGGCTGAGCTGCACTGTGAAAGCGGAATCCCGTTCCGCTACTGGGAGGTCACTTTCAGGGGAAAAAAAAGTTATTTTAAATGCTGACTTAATCATCTGCTTTTGGGGATGCCGTTTTGCCGAGGTGGCCGGCGGTGGGTGCGTGCCGCTCTACCTGTTGCAGGCTGTCTGTTGAAAGAGTATGTTCATTTAATGGATTTTAAGCAACATTATTCAAAGATCAACAAAAGGCATTCTGTGTTATATGAATAAAAGATTTCCCCGTGCTCCTTGTTAACCCTACAATGCCAGCCAGTGTAATTGAAGAGCAGCCACCTGGCAGGGAGCTCTGGCCTCAGCTGCCGCAGGGCCCGGCCAGAGGCAGCACCAGGTGTTGCCGCACGGTGCCGGCCGATGGTCAGCGGGGCTGGGGTGGCCGGAGGGACCCGCTCAGGGGCACAGGTACAGCATGGGAAGGGAGACTGAGACGTGGAGTGCCCCGAGTTCCTGCGGCCTCCGGCATTGGGTCAGACCTGAGAGCTGTTTGTGCGCGTCTGCCACCCAGAGCCCCGTGCCCAGGGCAGCCCGTGCTCAGTCCCTGCTCAGTCCCTGCTTTGCAATAGCCACAGCTATGGCAGGTGAGAATTTTGAACCTCTGTCCTCCTTACATTGGTTTTAATTTAAAGCCGGGACATCCCCCGCTGGTTTCTTGCTGGGCTTTCTCTGATTTGTTCTTCCTCCCTCCCCTCTAACATCGAGCAATTTCCCAGCCTGTCTCGCCGCAGCAACAAGTTTGTTTCCTGTTAAGCATCTTGCAAATGGTGTCACTCATAATGGATGTGATAATAAGCCCCAGTTACCTGTCCCTGATTGTAATAAATGTAAATTACCAACTCTAATAGACCTGAAACTGAGCCATTTAGTGTCAGACCCAGAAGTAATGAAAAGATCTGTAATAAACTAGAAGGGGCAAAATTATTTTGTGTCCTTATATTTTGTTCTGCTTGTAGCTTCTGGATCATCATACTCTTATCAAACTGACAGGGTTTGGTAACATTTAGTAGGTGAGAAAATATATTTATAAATTGAAAAGACTCATTCCTTAATGAGGGACGGTTTGACAGTCCATCACTTATATCCAAGGCACAGAGGTGCCCCTTTCTGAGATGTTCCACTGGCTGTGATTCAGTTAGAACTAGATGAATTGAGCGTCTTTTAGGAACAAATTCATTTGGCGTGTGCATTTATATTCCATATAATTCCAGGGATCCCTCTGTCTGTGTGCTACTCAGCAGCAGCTCAGTGAGGCTGGTCTCCAGGGCACACAAAACCACCTCAATGTCATTGCAGTCTTTCCAGGGGGTGGGAATCACACCCCAGGAAGGGCGGCACAAGTTATATTTTTCTAGCCTGTAGGTTAACAATTTTATGGCACATTCTCATTAAAAAAGAGAAAAAAAAAAACTTGTAAACACTTACAACTGCTTCACAGATTGTAAGATTTGTAAAAATGGTATTTTCAGAGCAGTTAAGCTTTCCAGGGATTTACATTTGGAAAACATTTAATTTTGAGAGCCTGGAAGCATCGCTGTCGAACATCTAAAAATCAGATCTCTTTGTGCGAGCGCCACACGAGTATGACATTCCATAAGCAATGGAGGAGGGCATTTGTTGCCTCCCACAGGCTTACAGGGCTTTTTGCTGCTTCCTCTAAGACAAGCTGTGTCCAAGTCGGTTCAGCAGACACCTTGCTTCCTGTTGGGGGCAGAAGGACTGATTCAAAACTAACCAAATCGCCATTTTTGTTTAATTTCATTTAAAATCAAGAAAGGCATTTCCTCTTTGTCCATGTTCATGCAGATGACAACGTTCTCCTGACTTCCCCTTGGCATCTGTCCCCCACTTCGACAGCACTTGTAGCCTCGTGCTCAGAAACTCAAAGCACAGCCTCTCCCCAGCAGGTCTGTAGTGGCTGTAATCTCAGCTGATTGTGAGGCTGCAGCTGCCCCAGAAGTTCTGGGTGCAAAGGTGCAGCTAAGCAGGGCTTTGCCTGTTCGGCACAGATTGTGTCGGTGACGTTGTCATCGCCCTGCTCTGCCGTTCTGCAGTGAATTCTGAGTTATGAGTCTGGCATTACCTCCCCTTCCCTTGCCTCTGGCTGCTCAGTTTCAAAGCTGGGAATTGCAGAGGCTGGCACCTTTGGGCTCTGAACGGTTTTGAGCATGGCATTATCCCAGGAGACTCCCAGCTGTACCTTCACCTGGATACTGCTGGGATGGAGCTTGACCTGTTCCTTGTCTCCAGGTGCACTGTGGAGCAGATCTCACTTCTGCCTTTAGGAGAACATCCTTGTGTTTTGGGGAGTGGGATGGCAGTAAGTGTAGGAATGTTAAATGTACATGGCTGTTAAGCAATGACCAAAGCATAACACTACCAGTTCAAAAACCTTTATAACCCTTTGTCTTTTGTTCTTCGGGGCTTTTTTTTTTTTTTTTTGGTTAAATTAAAAAATTTTAAGATACAAGTGAATACCAACAGCTTTTTGTCATCAACTGTTAAAATTCATAAAATAAACTCACAAACCTTGTGGGCAAGCCTGCACTTTTCCTCCATGTCTGAGTACAGGACAGGAAGGTGTAGCTGGCCCAGCATCCCGCTGCTAGCAGCTCTTCATTTCTGGCAGGAGAATCTCACTGCCTGGCTGTCCTGGCTCCACCACCTTGGGATCTGGAGTTTAGCTGGATCCCTGTGAGCTCCACCTGGAATTTCACAGTGGAGGCAGTGCGGATCCCGACAGAGTGGCTCACTGTGATCCCAGTGCCCTCCCCAGTGCCCTCAGGAGAGTGGAGCTCAACATCTCTGCTCTGGGGCACTGGGAAAGTGTCTTTCAATTAGACCTGAGCAACTCCTGTCCCTTTATCTCTCAGGATTCAGCAGGGAACTGTATGGCTATTTCTAGAGAAAGTATATTTGGGGGGAATCATGCCCCACTAATTTGCTGGCCAAAACCTTGTGCCACGGGAGTTGTGATACAGAACTCTTTCATAAGCACCTTCTCGGTGGTTAGATCTTGGTGTGCCCTGCGGAGTGAGTTACCAGTCAGGGCTCCTGCGGCTCCGAACTGGTAGCAGGCCATTATGTCATCATTGTAATTGAAATATTTTCATCCAAGCCGTATCAGTACAGTGATTGAGTGCAGTGGCTGATCAGACCTGATGGGTCTGCTGGATGGGCAGAGGACTTGTTGCACTGTGCAAAACGTACAGTGCCATGTTCTAGGCACAGCTGTGTGTGGTTTGTCGCCTCTTGCACGTGAGGAAGATGCATAATGGGAACAAAGTTAAGAAAGGGGATGAGGCGCAGGTCCAGCTCTTTTTTCAACAGAGCAGGTTTGTGTACGAACAGGACTACCTGGGAGGAGAGCATGGCAGGGACTCTGTGGTGGAAGTACAAAGCTTTGGGTAGGGATGAGCTCGAGTGCTGTCAGAGCACAGAGTGGTATGAGGGCAGGGGGGTGACCCAGTGTCCCTTTGCTCCCGCTGCAGAGCGGCTGCTCTGTACTGGTACGTGTGTCTGCTCCCAGGGGCTTCCTGCCTGCGGGAGCGCTCGGAAATTAAGATGAAAGCTTGTTTTCTGCCTTACTCATAATAAATGCAAGATTCTCCCCTGAAGCACTTGGCATGACTAATGTGCCACATATTCTTGCTATCCCAGAGCGGCAGGCGAGTGCTTCTGCCAGACGGGTGCTTGCAGCACACCTTGGGCCACGCACTGCCCAACGGCGCCAGGAGCCAAGCGCCGGCGCGGAGCTCCGCACAGATGAGCGTGAGCTGGAGCCTTTTGCCTCGGGGCACCTTCAGTATGGCTTTGCTGTTACACTGCTTGATTTCCACAGAGATGCTTTGAAACCATGTGAAACGTGTTTCTGTTGTCGTTTTGCTGCACTTTCCCCTTTAAAGCAATTACTGGCGACCGTCTGTGAGGGAGCCGCGGTATCGCACCACACACGCTGGGAAATGCCGTGGCAGCGTGCCCTGGGACTCGGAGCACTCGCAGGTTCTCTGGGACCTGAGGCCCATCTCCATCAGTCAGCACCGAGGTTCTTTTGTGATCCCGTGCAGGGACCCAGGCCCTGCTGCGGGGAGGGAGGTGGCAGAGCTCCAGGCACGGTGCCGAGGCGCCGGGCAAATGCTCCACAAACGAGGAATCCCTTTGCAAACCTCTCTGTACCTGTTGGTCTTGGGGAGAGCCGTGTCTTCCACACCAGGGTGTCCTGGGCTCCAGCCGTCCCCCCCCAGCACAGAGGGCTGCCTGTCTGTACAATTGGTGGCACAGCAGCAGAAAATTATGCCGCAGAGAGGATGAGCTCTTGGTTTTGGCAGCAGAGGATCATCTGCCCATTTTGGATAAGGAGGAGGAACAGCAGCCCTGGCACAGGCTAGCCCTGCTCCGCCAAGGGAGCCCTGGCTCCCCCGGCTGCAGCGTGGACAGATGGCCGTGATGGGGGCTGGCCACGGGGAGAGGGGGCCCACAGACCCCATCGGTCACACAGCCTCGGCTCACGCGTGTCTCACGTGTTACGCGGACCAATTTAAGGCAGGCGTCTCTGGAAAGTTTCCATCTCGGATGCTTTGGTTTATAAAAAGCACGTAAGTCTGCGGTGGCTGACAGGTACGGTTTAATTGCACCTGTTCACTGAAGGATATGTGTTACTAAAATTCCCCCAAAAGTTCTCGGTGAAATTCGTGCGGCGGTGACGGTCACTAGACCGTAAACGATGGCGAGCCCAATCAAGCAGATTGAGTTTCATACCAAAACTGCCTGGCACCACATTTTAAAAGCACAGTAACTCCATCCTCTTCAGAGCTGGGGAGGACAATTAGGTGCAGAAAGGTCATCAGCCAACACATCTCTGCTAACCTCAGTTTTATGGTCGCAGCTTTATTCTGCTTTGGTAAGTCCCAAACATTTTATGTTCTTGTTTGTTTTCCAAACTGCTGTCACGGTGTCAGGAGCAAACTCTTTTTGTGAACCATCTTTGGGCCCTGTGATACAATCAGGAGGAAGCTGAAATAGATGTTTCTTGCACTGAACAGTAAATTCAAAGGTTTTCTGCAGCTCTCCCTAATAGGGTAGAGAAGGAATTGGCACGTGGACATGTAGCCAGCCTTGATGTCCGATGGGCTGGAAAGAGCTGTCTGCCTCTATACTTTCAGCGTCTCCACTGGCCCGATGCCCCGAAAGCCCTTCTCCGGGTGGGCTGCACATCACAGATGGGAGCTGCAGCAGGGCCATGCCAGCAGTGCGCATTAGGGTCCCTCTGGAGCCAGAGGAACAGGCGTTGCAGCGAGGGCTCTCTGTGGACCCCAGCAGTGTCCTGGGTGCCAGGCCTGGGACCGGTGCCGCGTGGTGTTGGCACGACCCCCAGGCCACGGAGAGCAGCCAGGCCCCAGCCTGTGTGCAAACCCACCAACACTCCTGTCTTCCATTTGCCTGCTGCATCAGCAGAGTGCACTGTTCTTTCCACGTATTGGTGAGAGTATACGAACGCTGCCAAAATGGTTTTGTTTTCCAGCGGTAGCGTGGGGCAGGACGGGCTGGCCATTACCGTCAGCAGGGGTGGGGCCCTGGGAGTTTCGCTTGAGGTCAGCACGGAATTAAGGTTAATAAGCAAAAGTTCCGTATTTTCAGGATCTGCTTGAGTCATCATCTTCTATATTCCCTTGTTTCTCAACAGGGCAGCTTGTTATGGTTTAGTGGTATGTGTGTGTGCAGGGAGGGAAACGCTGGGCAGATCCTGGCCCTGGGATGGCTCAGGTCACCTGCAAAACCCAGATTATGAGGACTTTGAAGGGTTTTCAAGGTTATTATGTCAAAAACTGTGTGTCTGAAACTGGCTCTGTGTTGTAGAGGTTAAACGTAGAAGTGATGCTGGTGGGTGAGAGCCGAGTGCTGGCTGGTGCCCACCTCTCTGGTGAATTTTCAGAAGCTTCTGCCTTTTGTCTTCTTTGGCATCCTCTATCTGGAAGGAGGTCCTGTGTGTTTCACTTTGCAGGTCATCCTGCTGCTGCAGTAAGATGTTGTGGTTTATTGCAAATAGCTGATGTTCACATTTTGATGTGTTGGCTGTTTTTTTCAAACAGCCTTCATTGTGTGGTTGAAATGTTAAAATAATTGATATGCTGATAAAACACTACTAGAAGCTCATAATATTCAAATATTGAGAATTTGATTGCTGTATTCAAATAGGAGCTAAATTCCTGCTCTCCTGCAGTTTTATATGTATTCACGATCAATAATTCACACCTTGTTGTGGCTCTCTGTCATTATTTCATATGAAATGAAAAAAAAAACCCTGTTTGCATCTGTTTAGAACATTTTGCTCTGGAGTTTTGCCTTGGCAGAAGCAAAATGGAAAATAATGCAGCCGTGGAGGGGTGGGTCAAATTGCCTTACATATTAAAAGAGGAGCTTTTGATCAGCTCCTTCAAGGGTCTGGTATAACTCCATTTATCTGCAGATCTCAGGGGACGCCCCAAGCCCCCAGATAACTGGGGGCTTAGTTAATCAGGGCAGCCAGCTGTCCAGCTTTCCGCCAGGGTAGGGTTCAAGCTCACAGCCCGTCCTCTGCAGCCAGGCCTGCCGCAGCGGCGGATTTGTGCGTTCCCTGCAGCACTCCAGCCCTGAGGCTGCTCGGGAAAGCCAGCCAGGCACTCGGGGCTCCCTTCCGGCCCTGCTCAGAACTGGGGGGTTGCTGATCCATGGGTTGCATTTTTAAAACAGTAGTTTACGTGCACTTGATCTAAATTCTGCTTGGTGTTGGGGGCACCTTGGTGTCAGGTGGGCTCTGCACAAAGCTCGCAGGAGAGCCATGACAAAAAGTTCAGGTTAAAGAGGTCCAGTGTGAGGTTCTAATGTTTGTAACTCAGAAATATGTCGTGGTTGGCTCTTAGGCTGAAGGCACAGCACGTTTCTGTGGTGCAGTTCTGACAGAAGTATTGCTCCAGGGATTTTCAGGACAGACACGTTCCTACAGGGCGATAAATAGGAAACCTTGTGATGCTTTTTTTACAGGATGGAGGTGTTTTTCAGAGGGTTTTTTTACAGCTTGTTCATGATGCCTCCACGTTCAAATTCCTAAACTTCAGTAAAATTTTAGTTGACTTTTTCTTTTTTTAATGACTCCCAACTGTTCTTCCCCAGCCCGCATATGTACTGAGACAAAGATAGCAGGGAGTTTAATTTCATTTTGCTGCAGTCACTTAATTCTTTTTTGATTAAGCTATGAGTACAAACGAGCACGGGCATCCCGCTCGCTGCTCGTATGGCAGGAGCTGCTGTGCTCCCGCTGCTCCCGGGAGCCCGGGAGGGCACGGGGAGCGCGCCAAGCCGAGGTGGCTGGCGAGCGGAGCTGGGGTGTGCGGCACCAGGCCTCACTGCTCTGGGGGTATCTGCACCCGCTGCTTTTGGCTTTTCAGTGTGCGGGAGAGGTGCTGAGCCAGGAGTCTTCCTTGCGTGCCTCCAAAGCTCTGGTGGATCTGCAGGGCTCTCCAGATCTTGGCGTGTCCTTCCTGAGCTGCCTCTCCTGTAGCTGCCCAGTTGTTTGTCCGGGTGTTTTTTCCCAGTCTTTTGTGTGGTGAGCGGCATCCTCCAGCTCGTCACTAGGATGTTACCGCGTGCAGAGCAAACCTGGGCAGCGTCTCCTCCCCGTGTTTCCGTGCAGCATTTATCCGAAGCGGAGCAGCCCCGCGCGGTGCTCGGGTGTGCTGCTGTGCAGGGCCGTTCGGGACCCAGCGGGGCATTATCAGGCAGAGCATGAAAAGCCTTTTCTCGTCCTCCCCCCCGCCTCGTTGGAAGCCCCCGAGCAGCCCCGGCCGGGGCCGGGCGATGAATCGAGCGCTGCCGGCCGGCCCGCAGGCTCAGGTGGTCGCCAGCCCCCGGTGTCGCTGAGCCCTTTCAGCAATTTGTCACGCCCGGGTCCGCTCCCGCTGCGCCAGCACGTGCCAGCTCCGTGTCGGAGGGGCTGCTGCCAGACGGGCGCGCAGCCCCCGCCGCCCCCGGCCGGCGCTCGCCCGGCATCGCGCTCCGCACGGCCCTGGCAACAGCCGAGCGCCGAGGAATCGGCGTCTCCATAATGAGGAGTGAATGGCATCCGTCAGTCCCTTTAGAATTGGGCCCAGGCGTGTGCCTCCTCTCCGAGGAAGTTTGGCAGCCTATTCATTAACAAGAGTCATCAGGAGTTCAGCCCATAAAGGGGAGGCAGCCCCGCGCGCTGCGGGCTGGCGCTGGCGCTGTCAGGAATGCGTTCTCCCGGGCTTCGGGCAAGGCAGGAAAACTGAGCAAATAACGCTGTCAGCAGGTGCAAACGCTGAAATGCTGGCTATTGATTTTCTTTCTTCAGGCTTCCACGGGAAGTTTATAAGAAGATTTATCACGTATCAATCGTCCTCTGCGAGCATTAAAAGCAAAATTCTTCCTTTCTTTCTCTTCCCTTTGTTGCCACCACGCCTGCAGGAACTCGTATGCAACGAAGACGTGCTTTGCTTATTCCCTTCGAGGTCGACACTAGACCATCCGTCTCCTGGCTTTAAGCACTGCTTTACTCTGATTTTTTTTTTTTTTAATAGTGTTTCAGAGTGGTTTTGTTAATGTACTGCAAGTCACAAATGGCACTTCAATATTAATTAGTAATGCTTTTCAATTCTAAATACCCTCACCTGCATTCTGTTGTCACTGGTGTTATTCTCCTGCTCCTAATTTCTAAATTCAGCTTGGCCTTTGCTCCCACCGAACAGCCTTGCGGAGCTCGAGTGCATTTCCCCATAACAGAAACACAATGAGGCGCTGAAAACTTTTGTTTTCACTGAGGAAACGGTGAATGAGATGTCATCCTGGCTCCTGCGAGCCCTAATTCATAAAGTCATACGTGAGGCTCTCCAGCCCATTGTAGATTTGTCCCAGGCGTTATCCTGTTATTGGAAGTGTATGATTCACCTTCTGAGCAGACAGAAGCTGCACACAAAAGGGGAAGATTTGCTTTCTCCGCTGTGAAAGGCTGCCGCAAGCAGGGGTCCTATTAAGACAGCTGGAAAGTTGCTTCAGCTTGTTACGCTTGTAAGTTTTATTGGTGACTGGTTTTTGATTACACATTTGAATGCTGTGTGTTCCAGGTTGCCGAGTTTTAATTAAAAGGCAATAGTCTCGATGTTAGCTCGCTTTGTTGTCTGCATTATTCAGGCCATAATGCATGCAAGTTGTGGGCTGGGTTTGTCCACCGTGCATCATTTATTTGGGATACATAAGGTTGCACCTTCTAGCACCTGCCCTAAATACAACCGTCACGCTTTTGGAATTGTGTTTATTGTGCCTAATTTCTTCTAAGAAGTCCAGTGATCAAATGAATGTGGTGGGGGTTGTACCCCTGTGTCCTGTAGCTCTTTTTCTCCAATCCAGTAACTTCTCTGGTCATTGGAACAAGAATATGGTGTGCCAGGAGCTTCCCGTAGTGCCGCAGCCTGTCTGTGACGGTGGGTTTTGGTCTGGGGCTTTGCTCCTGCACTCAGCAGCTCCCAAGTCACAGCTTCTCAGTCAGGAAGCTCAAAGGTGTTACCCTGAATTTCCAGCCCTGAATGCATCCCCCTCCTTGTTGCTCCCATTCAGAACCACTGGGCAGCTCTGGTCCCGTTCCCTGCCCATTCCAGCCCGGTCGGTGCGGGTATGGGGCTGGGGGCTGGTGCTTGGGGATGCCGTGGTTCTTGCAGCCTTGAGTTCTGCACACACCTTTCCTTAACGGGGCATTGCAGCTACGAGGAGAGAGCTCTGTACCTCGAAGCCATCATCCAGAACCACAAAGAAGTGATGACGTTTGAGGATTTTGCCGCTCAGGTCTTCTCTCCCTCTCCCAGCTACTCCCTCGGTGGAACTGGTGAGTCTCTGCACATTATTCTTCTCTGTAGCCCCAAGAAGCACTTGAGCAGCAGATGTACACCTGTTTTTTGTAGATAAATGCTTGCAAATTTAAGAAGACTATTCTTCCCCTGAATCAACTAATGAATATCAAAAGGAATGATGACATTCATTTTAATTTGTTTTGCATCAGAGCTATTCACACTGCTCCTTTCTTCAGCTATCCTGTTAACCCCCAACTCCAGCGAGGTTAATGAACTTTCTCGCAGTGATGGGCTCGGGCTCATTCAGGGCTCCGGGTTCTTGCTGAGCTGGGAATATGTTGTTCAAAAAAGCGAGGCTTGAATCGGGGCTCACTTATCAAAAATAGTTCCTCGCAGGGGAAGCTGCTGCTAATGCTAAATGGGGATTATGCTGCTGAGCTACCAGGGTCAGGGATTAATGCACAAGAAACGCAGGAACGGGGTGCTGTTAGGGAATCACAGCGGCGTGCGGGATGCGGGCGCGTCCCTTCAATGCAGGCGAGTGCATTGCAGGCTGCCCTGCAGCACCTGGCCTGGAGCCTCTGTGGGGTTTGTGATGGGGGGGTGTGGGTGTATGGGGCGTGTGTGTGCGTGTGTGTGTGTGTGTGTGTGTGTGTGTGTGTGTGTGTGTGTGTGTGTGTGTGTGTGTGTGTGTGAGCGCGCACATCAGTGCTCATCAGTCATCGGCCTGCTGAGAGGTGACAGCATTGTGCCGAACTCAGGGAATTTATTCCTCGTGTGCCTCGTTGAGGGTTAGGTTAGTGTGCAGTCACAATCGCTGCCCGGCTGGTTTGATTGAGTTTAAGTGAAGCTCTCCTGAAAGGGAGCCGTTGGCTCTGAAGTGCACAGTTCCAGTGCCTTCAAAATGTGGTTTTTTCCAGCATCCAGAAAGTATCTGGTCACCGTGTGCTGGACTCCCTAACAAAGATTCCTTAATCCGTCGTTGACACTCCTGGGGTGACACCGGCCCTTTCTAATCATTCCCTGCTTCTCTTTTAGATTGTTGAATAGATTATTTCCAACCTGTATAAACGTTGCAGGACATCTGCTCTATTTCTCTTTAGCCCGACTTGTTAGCAGATATCTTCCATCTAAACTGAAACACTGGAGGAAGAAATTAAATTTGCTCAAATAAATCACTTAGGAATAAAACCAGCCGTGCAGCATTGTCTAGCGTTGCTGGCTCCGATCCTGGCGTGCTCAGAGCTTTGTGAGGAGATAAGAGGCCTGTGCTGGCCGGGCAGTGGTGGCCAGGAGCAGCAGGCAGAAGGCTTTGGAGATAAGCGCTGGCAGGAGGGGAGGAAGCCGGGGCCATTTACATAATCGCGCCTCTGCGTCCTGGAGAGGCGTCAGGGAACACGGGATGGATCTATTGATCTCTGCTGAACTGGAATACTAAACAACGGTAGGAAAGCTTATAACTTAAAGCTTTGATTAATGTTTCCTACATTAAAAAGTAGAACAGCTGTGCATTAAATTCTTTTATACACTCTGCCAAAAGTCT
Organism: Gymnorhina tibicen; assembly: GCA_013399875.1. Taxonomy (NCBI): domain Eukaryota; kingdom Metazoa; phylum Chordata; class Aves; order Passeriformes; family Artamidae; genus Gymnorhina; species Gymnorhina tibicen. Next base: position 225,348 of record VXAZ01008033.1, read on the forward strand.
GAGACAAAAAAATCGCCAGTTTCAATAGGAGCGCGGCGCGTGCCCAGGGTTGGTTGTTAGCACTCGAGTCGTTTATCTGTCAACGTATCAGCAAATAGAAATGTAGATATAGTGATCTATTTTAAACATTTCGCTCTGTGCATAGTTCTGTTTCATTTTCATGTTGTTCTGAGCACACGGTGTTGTGTCAAATGTGGTTTGACAGGGCAGAGCCCTCAGCAGCCCCACTTTCTGAAGGATAAGCTGTGTCTGCCAAACACAGTTACAGTGTTTCTCAGTAGCTGAGCATTTCAGAACACTGTTAAATCAGGAGTACCCGGGTATGATTTAATTATTTTAATTGCTTGTAAGTGCTAAGCCTGCCCCAGTCTGGTTCCGATTTTCAGACTTCTGAGCCTCAGAATTAATTTCCCAGTTTCTCGTGAACTGGAGGCCGGCCATGACTTCTGGTGTCAGAATCTCCGCTTCAGAGAGTCTCCTCACATTACCTGCTGATTTCTCCTGCATATTTAGCCAGTGATGAGCAGGGGCAGTGTCAGCTGTGGCCATGGGGGGGATGTGTTTTCCATCAGATGCCCCTCAGCAGTCAGCAGGGAGGCTGGATGCAGCCCCGGCAGCTCTGCCGTTCCCCAGCCAGGCCTGCTCCAGGCATAGATCCACCTGTCCTGCACCTGCAGGAATCACCTGTCTGCCACTTAGGAATACGGAGGGCATTTTTCTATTGTTTAACAGAAAAAACGAATCAGGGAGCAGTAAATTAAAAGCAGCATTTTTCCCTGAAGGAGTGCTCAGACACTGGCACAGGCTGCCCAGGGAGGCACTGGGGTCCCCATATCTGAAGTGTTCAGGAGGTGTCAGGATGCGATTTCGGGGTGATGATGGTGGTGCTGGGTTGGCCCCTGGACTTGTTGATCTCTTCCAGCCTTGATGATTCTGTGGGATGCATGGAGCTGGCACAGGTGGCAGTACAAGCCAGCTGGTACTGCTGACCCTGTCGAGCATAAACTCCTCAAGTAAATTTAAGATTAATTCTCATCTGATCTGATTCTTATAATGCCCCCTCAGGCATGATCCTGTCGGTGCTGGGAATGCACGTGTGCAGCAGAGAGGGTCAGGGAGTAAGGGTGCTGCTTATCACAGGGCAGCGTGTTCTCAGCAGTTAACACAGTGTAAGGAGAAATCAAACACAGCTCTCAGTGGCACGTTACTGGCGTATCACTGACTACGAGATAATTATTGGAACTGGATGTTTCTGTGTTTTCTGATGTTGCCCACGGGGATGCGTCCCCAGACTCGTGTGGGATGTGGTTTTCCTGCCCTGGCTTAGTCTCCCTGTCACCAGTCTTGCAGGTGCTGCGTTTTCTGCAGGAAAATGGTCCAGCTGATCTCCTTTACTGTTTCCAGGAGCAGAGCCTTAAACTCCCTGTATGGATCATAGATAGGCCCGATATCTTCAGCATTGAAAGTGCAGCCGTGTAGGCAGAATGGCCATCCCCGAACTCATTTAGGGGATGTGCAGATTAGGAACAAAAGCTGGGAATACGGCCCTTTGTTGTTAAACTGGTGCATTACATGCTGTATTTTAATTAGGCAGGGTTTGAGAGGCAGCCCAGGAAATCCTCCATAATCCAACACTATTGAATTATTCTCATCCTTTCCCTCTGCAGATTTCTCTCCTTTTAGTGGACAGGCTTTAAGCTGCCGTTCTTGCTCCCTCAGCCAAAACCAGAAACAGCTATTCAACAAAATACTTGCGTGTTCTTTAAAAAAATTGGTGAAGCAGAAGTGGGCAGAGCAGTGCCCTGACTTCAACTGCCTGTGTGGCTCATAAGGGTTCTCTTGGGCTTGGGGCTGTTTTTGTGTAAGATCAGCAGCCAGAAGCATGGCGTTAATCTTGGGAAGTGGAAGGAGCCGGATATTTCAGGATAACTCTCTAGTCATAGCTTTCCCACCACAAGGATTCTGTCCGAGGGGTTTGTGCTCGCCAGGGCAGGTTCCTGCTTTCCAGGGAACCCCTGAGCTGAGCGCTGCCGCCGGAGCCTCAGGGGTTAATGGGAACGGGCACACTTGACTGCTGAGAGGACTGATCTAATCACTGCCATATCCAAGTGCATCTGTTCACCATGAGGTCATTCTTGTGCATGCTAATGACTTGGAAAATAAAGCACAAAGCTCAACGTTATCAGGGAGGATATAGTGTAAATCTTGGCTTTTTTAGTTGCTAATGGATAGTGTGGAATGGGCAGGGAAGGCATCTCTGATTCTTGCAGTTCCAGCTTAATGTTTTTAAAGCATCCTTTTCAGTGGAGCATCAGAAAAACTGATGGAAAACTTGGACATGTGGTATCTGTTGATAAATGGATTCTTTAATGAATATTATGGCATTGCCCAGGAGCAACACTTGAGTCGAGGAACTGTAGAGGTTTTCAGCATTCCCTGGTTTTAAAGCCTCGGGAGCTGTGCCTGCTGATTTACATAAAACCGAGATTTTGCAGCCTTTTTGTTGCAAAGGTGACACATGCTTTTCTTTTGTCTCTGGACTTTTACATGCGTAAAGTTCTTGTAGAAAATATTTGAATGTACAGCAAACAAGATCTGGTTTATTTTAAACCACTTCTTGTTCAGTGCTGAGCTTTATCTTTCCCACTTTAAAGCAAAAGGATTATTTGAATTGGACGTGTGGATTTTAAAATACATTTTTGACAGAAACAAAACCAAACCCAGAGTTACTCTTGTTTTAAACAGGACTGATGCTTTTTTTAACAGTAACTGAGCCAAGGATTCCTTTTGCTTTGGTTTGGTTTTTCCGGGTTTTTTTTACTAGTGTGAGGTTTTTGTCCTTTTATCTTTTTCTGTGAAGCTCTGTAGGGGTGTTTTGTCAGATCTGTGTCCAGGTTCTGTATATATATATATATAATATTTTTGCCTATTTTCCTGGGAGTATTAAAAACATACGCATCTGAAACTGAGTAGCTGTACCACGGTATCACAGCACATGCGGTGTGCGCCAAGGGCTGGGTTTGATCCGTGTGTCAGTGTTGCCTGAAACTGAACAATTTGTTTCTAATATATGGGGTTTAGGGAATTCCTGACTGTCCTGGTTACTCGTAGGACAGGGAATTGTTGCTAGCATAGAGCATGTGGAGGTCTGCTGGGCGTGGTGCTCGGCAGGCGAGATGGGACACTGCGGTGCTGTCTTGGTGGTGGAGGTTGTCCAGGCAGTGAACAAAGAGGAAAAGCTGAGGGGAGTGGAGCAGAGGAGAGCCAGGAGAGTTACCACAGGAGGCAGGACTCAAGGGCTTTCTCTTCTCCCCGCTTCCCTGTGAGGACTATTCAGGACCTGTCTAGCTTCCCCGGTTTAATCCCGGTAGTTCCTCATCCTCAGCAGACCGGAGCCTGTCCCAGCTGGGCTGCCCTTGGGGAGCTCCTGTAGTGGCACCAGTGGATTTGGGAGCTGCTCCTTGCCCGTGTGCTCCCGGTTATCAGTGCTCCATCCATGGTTTTCCTTGCCTGAGTGTCCCCGTGAGGGTCAGGAATGGGCTGGCATTAAGCAGGGCAGGGTCACAGTTAGCACAAAGCGCTGAGGGCAGCAGCTCTCTCCCCCCCTCCTCCAGCTCCTGTGGCCGAACAGGCTGATACAGGTGTACGCCCAGGAGCCCAGGCCTGGCTCTGGAGGGTCCAGATCCGTGCAGAGCTCTAAGGAAGTGGCTGCCTGCTCAGTGTGCTGGGGCTGTCCCTTGTGCCCACTGAGGGTGGGCAGGTGCTGGGACTGCTTCCCCCTCAATCCTGGTGTTCCCTCGGGATCGCCAACAGTGAGGGGGCGAGAGCCACATCAGGGCTCTCAGCCTGGCCCCCTGCCTTTTCCATGTAATTGATTGGCTCAGAGGGCGCTCCCCTAGCTACCGGGAGAGGAGGTGGTGGAGGGAGGGCTCATCCCAGCAATCAGCACTGGGATGGGTGAAAACAGGAGTTTGATGGGCCCATCTCTTCTGCCGGGTGACAGTTCCAGCTGCTCGGGCTGTCAGCTCGGAGAAGGCTCCAGGCAATGTGGCCCCTTCCCATTTTCCCTCTGCACTGAGGCGCCGGCAGAGACCTGGAGCAGAGGTGGAGCAGAGCTAGTCCTGTGGCCGCGTGCTGAGGGCTCGGGCTTCCCTGCCTGTGACACCCACATAACCGCCAGCACTTGGCGGGGTCCCCCCAGCTGAAGCTGAGCCTTGCAGAACTAATCAGCAGCTGCTCCAACTTGTGAGTAATTAAACTTCAGTGTGTACATTTCAGGCTTATTTCCAAGTCCCTGAAACCGTGGAGGCCTGCAGAGGTGCCAGGCACTCCCACCTGAGCTGGGAGCCGTGGGTGCTGTTTTAGGGTCAGTTCTGCCCCTGGTTAACCTCTAGTGTCAGATTCTCTTACTGTGTCACTTACAGCTTTCCAGGGCACTGCAGGACGTGTGCGGCTTTGATTAACCCAGATTCAGTTATCCATGGGCTCTTCCATGGGCTCAGGATGCTGCTTACAGTGTACTTCGAGCCTGCCTTTGGGAGCTGGAAGCAGGAATGCTGTGCAGATTTACTACAATGATTCTCTCTGGAATTTTATTACCTTTGCATTTATTAGGAAAGAAAACAAAGATTTCCACAGACCTATCCTGGCTGAAAGGTTAATGGGGGGCTGGAACAGGTCACAGCTCATGTGAAAACTTCATGGGTCTTGTCAAGTACCAATCTTCAGAATCCTTACAGGTCATGGTCTTACCCACCCTTGCTTTCAGGGGTGTTCAGCTGCTTCATGAGCAGTGGCTAAAAGGCCATTCCTAGAGCACCTGCCCTGGGGAAGAAACCAGGTTTGTTCTGTGGACTGGATTGAAGATGCAATACACCATCTCTCTCTAGCTTCCTGCAAGGTAACCGTGCATTTAAAGTGCTTTTATCTATATCCTTAACTCTGTTTTTAATCCTTCCTGCAAGAAATGTGTTTTAAAAGCTTAATGCTCTCTCAGCAGCCTCACCTGTGAGAGGCCCCTCTCCAGGGTGTGTGTCTTGTCTGAGTGCAGGTGTGCAACTGCTTGCGGACAGGTTTTGTGCACTCAAGGACTTCCCCATCCGGGAAATTTACGTGGCATTGGGATTGCTATGCTGCTGACTTCCTGGGGTTTTAACCTGGCTGTAGTGTCACAGAGTGTTTAGATCTCCGGGAAGCCTCAAATTTTACTCAGTTTGAAATGGTGTGACCAGGAACGATGCTGGAGGTGGAGCTGAGGCGTGAAGCAGCTGCATGCCACTATCCCACGGCAGCAGGTTTGGCAAAAGCTGAAGCACGGTGATTATTCATTCCAATTTTTGCTAACATTCCCTCCCTCGTTTGTTTCAGTCCTCAGACCCAAGGAGGAAGCGTGTGGGTCCGTGTTTCTGCAGGTCCCTGAGGGGAGCTCCCCTTCCAGCCTGTAGCGGGTGTGCTGTGTCAGGTTGGCACGAGCGCAGCGGTCACAGGGTACTGGTCCTGCACTGACACGGTTTTGTTCTCTCCCTTTAGATTAGCGTGTTAATGCTCTCGGTACGGTAATGGCCACAGGTAAGAGCAATGCTTCCCGCAGGCCCCTCTGCTGCTGCGCTTCATCACTAACAGCTCTCCTTCCCCTCCTCCTCCTCCCTTGCTGCCTCTGCTCCGTGTTCAGCTTTACCTCCTGTGCGCCTCACGCTTCTTCTGCTCTGCCTCCCGTGCTCCGCATGCGGTTCTGCCTCCCGTGGTCCATGTAGAGTAATGCCTCCCATGTCAGACCATGCCTCCCATGGTCCGTGTAGAGTAATGCCTCCCATGTAAGGCCATGCCACCTGCAATCCGCGTATGGTAATGCCACCCACACACGGTAATGACACCTATGATCCGCATGCTTTAATGTTTCCCGCGATCCGCGTACAGTAATGCCACCCGCGTACGGTAATGCCGCCCGCATGCGGTAATGCCACCCGCGATCCGCGTACGGTAATGCCGCCCGCACGCGGTAATGCCACCCGCGATCCGCGTACGGTAATGCCACCCGCGATCCGCGTACGGTAATGCCACCCGCGATCCGCGTGCGGTAATGTCTCCCGCGATCCGCGTACGGTAATGCCGCCCGCGATCCGCGTATGGTAATGCCACCCGCGATCCGCGTACGGTAATGTCTCCCGCGATCCGCGTGCGGTAATGCCACCCGCGATCCGCGTACGGTAATGCCGCCCGCACGCGGTAATGCCACCCGCGTACGGTAATGCCGCCCGCACGCGGTAATGCCACCCGCGATCCGCGTACGGTAATGCCGCCCGCACGCGGTAATGCCACCCGCGTACGGTAATGCCGCCCGCACGCGGTAATGCCGCCCGCACGCGGTAATGTCTCCCGCGATCCGCGTACGGTAATGCCGCCCGCACGCAGCAATTATTTTTTATTTCTAAGCTGCTTCAGTTTGTCCATTTGGAGACAACTGTATTATTTTGACCATCTGCCGTTCTGCCTCACTGCAGGAATGTCAAGTACAACACCTCCCTCACAGCCCTTCCCTCCCCCACACTTTTCTCCCCAGCCAATAGCACCACAGGTTTTGTTTTTAATCCAAAACTGACAGCTCCACATTTTTCACAGAAAATGCCTTTACAGGCTAAGTCACACTTTCCACCTTTTTAAAATGTGCTATTTCCCCTCAGTCAGTTGTCTCAAAGAACCAATCTGGTACATATGGGCTGTCTTTGAGATGCAAACGCAGGGCTGCAGGCAGGCTGAGGGGGCTCACACTTGGGGCTGTGCTGCTGCTGTTCCACTCCTGCTTTGAGTCACTCAAACACCCAGAGCTGCTCAAGCAGAAGGACAGGTTACACCTCACCTTGAAAGTGCAGCAGAGAGCCAGGGTGAGTCTTTGTCCTCAGCCGCCAAGGGCTAATCCTGCTTCCACACTGACCCGTGGCCATGTCCCCACCTGTCCTGCAAGGACAGTGCCCTACTCACCTGTGCCCAAGGGACAGATGAGCCATGGGCTGCCTCAGCCAAGGCCCTGGCTGCGCTTTGGGGCATTTTGTGCGCGTTTGAGATTTACCTGGGCTGGGAAAGGTGAAGGGAGGATTGAAGAGCCACGGCCTGGCCGGGCACAGCTGAGAGTGGAGTCAGTTGTTGCACTGGAAGTAGGTCTGTGTTGCAAAACACAACCATCCCTCAGGAGTTCAGAGTGGGATGCCACTGGTGCCAGCCTTTGGAGTGGGCTCAGAATGTCCTTGTGCTCTCCCCTGCTTGGCTGTGAGGCTGTTCCTCCCTCCTACCTGTAATAAAAAACTCGTGTTTACACTGTGGGCGAGAATTGCAACATGGTTTAAAAATACTGTTTCCTGAGGGAGCTGATGAAACAGTGTTCCCCGGGGGAAATGCCCTGGGATAGGTCCAGCCCTCAGCAGCAGGGCAGGGTGTGTCCCTCGCAGCAGCTGCACCTGGTTTTGGTCATTAGTGTCTCATTTCATGACCATGTGCTCACCTGTTGCCCCTCAGCTAGCCTGGGCAGACCTGGCCTCTGGGGAATAACCAACAGGTGGCTCCACTCAACAACGAAGCATAACCCCCACACCCACAGCCCCCTGAGACCCTTCCCCAGTGGTGGCCAAAAGCCAACAGCAACAAAGGTACCTGTTATGTAGTGGAAGAAATTGTGATTATCTAGGATTTTTCCAGAGGTTAAGGCACCTTCCAGGGAGAGTTCTGTGCCAGTCCTCACACTGGGAATCCCAGGAGAAGCTGGGAAAGAGGCAAGGGGAGGGGCTGTGCTGTGCCATGCAGTTATTCCGAGGCATGCAGGCTGTTTTGTCCTGACCTGGGTTTTCCCTGCCTGCTGTTTTCCAGGCTGCCTCACCACAAGTGCAAGCGCCGACCTCACTGTCACCATCGGCGTCGAGCTGGCGGAGCCGCCCTCGCCCACGCTGCCACGTGCCTCCAGGAGCAGGGTCTCGGGGAAGCTCCGCCGCTCCACCAGTGCCCTCAGCAAGGTGTCCAGCTGAGGCCCTGGAGCACAGAGCTGCGGCCAGGGCAGCCCAAGGCACCTGAGCACGGATCAGAACGGGCAGTTCTGGGTGAACACGTCTTGAAGGGGCCGGGCAAGGGGTTTGCTCTATGAAATGGCCTTTCCCCAGTCTGGACAGACATGGCTGGGGATTGGGTGTCACCTGTGTCACCATCACCACTGCACTGGCACCAAGTGAGCGAGGGCCCCGAGCCCCTGGCTGCAGGTGCCACAGCCAGAGGTCGTGAACCAGCACTGAAACCAGTTATTTAATGTACCCTTAGAGTATTGCTTTAGTCATTCCAGGCAGCACTTACCTGTGCATTAGGGAATTTTTTCTAAATAGAGGTTTTCCCATGACTAGCCAGGTAGCAAATGTTCCCTGCTGGAGCACAGGTGGATGAGGGAGGAGCTCTCCAGTCGGCGCTGTCCCGCTGCGGGAGTGCTGTGGCCTTTCCGTGGTGTGTGCGATGGCTGTGCACTGGAACTGCTCCCTGTAGAAACAAAAATAAGCAAATCCCTTTTAGGAGAGCAAAAACCACACTTCTGCCATGACCCCTTCCCAGCACAGTGTAAAGAACTGGGTAACCCCCTCACTTTGTCCCAGCAGGCTGTGACCCATCTCTAGCCAGAGGACAACACAGCTGAAGGTTTCTGAGGACTCAGGGTGGCCTCCCGGCACCTGCTCTAGTGAGCAGAGCTCGTGTTGGCAGTAGCTGATGTGTTTTGGTCTACGCGTGCTGTAGGTTAATGGGGTGAAAATTTTTATAGTTAAATCCCTGGTATTTTAAAGCAACAGAAATCTGAGCTCCAGCAGGCACAGAGCCCTGTCCTGCTGCTGCTTGGATGCTCCTGGCACTCACACGCACACCTCCCAGTGGAATGGGAGTTGCTTTAAGCAAAGGGATTGTGTTTTTTGGGAAATGCCCCGTTGGGCCCCCATTTGTTTTTGCACTTACACTTGGTGTTACGGCCGTCTGTCTGTCTGAGTGCCAGCACCTGGCCAGGGGCCACCCTGTGCCTGTGGGGCATGTTCCCGCCATGGCCAGTGATGCCAAGGTGGCCCTTGGGCTCTGCCGTGCGCTCTGTGCCCGAGGGGTAGCAGCTCAGCCCCAGTGCCCAACAGGAACTCACCTGGTGCAGCTGCGGGAAGGAGCCTCCTTCACTGAGGGCTTGGACAGCTGGTTTGATTTTCTGCCTCACAGTTGGGTTTTGCTTTCTGTTGATTTTCTGTCAGTGAAGGAACCTAGAAAATAAAACATGTATTTTAATTTATTTTACTTTCAGGGCCGGACAGGCAAGGCTGTCTGGCCCTTACTTATCTGATAGCTGGTCTGAAACAATTTCAAAGGCATCCTTCTGAGTAAGGAGCCCTTTCTCCTTAGAGCAATATGTATCTCTAATTCAGGGAAGAATTAAAACATTGATGAAAATCGTGTTTTCCTGATGTCAAAAAACGATTAATTTGTGTAAACTCCGCTGTGGTTTTGCACCCTGAACTGGATGACAAAGCCACTCTGTTACCCCTCACCAAATTAATAAATCTTTGCTCATAATAAAATTTCTCCCCAGAGCAATACAAGGCGGTACCTGTGTGATGTGTGCAGCGGCGGGCGGGAGGTGCCAGGGCTGGAACTCCGGTGACGCCGGTGGTGCTGCCTGGGCCTGGCTGCCGCAGCTGCCGTGGGTGTGCAGGGCTGGCTCACAGGGAGCAGGGACGGTGCCTGCTGGAGGCGGGTTCTGTCCCTCTCTGCTGGGGCCGCAGCTGCAGGAACGGCTGCCGGGTGCGGAGCCGGCAGCGGCGTTCCCAGACCGGAGTGCTCTTGAGGAGTTCACACCACACCGTGACCGACATGGGGGCACCCATGGTCGCACCCCGCGGGCCCCACATGGCAGCAGTGCCCTTTGCCACCCTTGCAGGGTGGCACCTCTTCCAGCCGGGCCTTGCCCAAGACGCCAAGCACAGTGGCAGACCCTTGGGGTCCCCAGAAGCCACTGTCCATAACCTGCTTCCCTGCAATGCGTCCTCATGGCCCAACCACCCACATCAGCATTAAAAACAAGAGGTTTCTAATGGTGATTTTCCACTCTAGAGCCATTCCTTAAGCAAATGCAGGGGGCTGCGCTCAGCCATGACGATGTCTGAAAAGACACCTGGAAAAATGCCTTCCTTTGCTGAAGAGCCACAGCAAAGTCCGCTGCTAAATTGCTTTCAGGTGCTCTAGCCAGAAATGCAGTTCATCCACATGGCTCCAGATAAAGTTCCCTTTGCAGAAATAACTGTGCCCACACTAATGAGTGTTGGGAACACAGCTTCCACCTACCTTTCCAGGGAGGATCCCTGCCCCAGACCCAGCACCACCACCCTTGTGTGGAGTTGGAGAGCAGGGTGGGGCCGGCTGCTCTGCGGACCAAGGGTCACTGCTCAGGGGCTGCGCCGGCAGCGCTCTGAGCCGGGCGGTGTCCCTGCTCCCCCAGCAGCAGGTGGGCGCAGGGCAGGCTCCTGCCACAGTGCCAAGGGCACGCGGCTCCCGCGCAGCTCGGTGCCCGGCACAGCCTGGTACTGGCACCCATGGGGGCAGGGGGCACCGGGGCCCCGCCAGACCGGACACAGCCTTGGCCAAGGGGCTGCAGCGGCGCTGGTGAAACCAGCCCGGCATGGGGCCCAAGGCACCCCTACCCCTCCAACTGCAGCAGCAGGCGCGAAAACGGCATTAAGAATCATTTACTAAATTAAATAATATATAGACTAGGTTATACTTACCACGGAGTCCCAGAATGGATTGTGTTGGAAAGGAACTTAAAGATCATCTCATTCCATGCTTGCCATGGGCAGGGACACTTTCCACTATCCCGGGTTGCTCCAAGCCCTGTCCAACCTGCCTAGAATGCTTCCAGGGATCCGGGGGCAGCCACAGCTTCTCTGGGCACCCTGTGCCAGGGCCCCACCACCCTCACAGCCAAGAATTTCCTCCCAATATCCCCTCTAATTATACCTTCCTTCAGCTTTAGAAGGATGCCTAACATTTTTTACAAACATTTGTATAGGTATTATCTTATTCTTATACCTATTAATATGCTCTCTATAACTATACAAAATACATTAGGTAACGCATCTTATGTTCTATATATTATATGCTACAGTATTTCAAATTATATATCTAACATTTGATATTATGCATGTCTATATGTTTATATTAGCTAGAATATATATTATAGATATTAAATTTACACAGATACAGTGTGTATATATTATTACATTAAGGATAATATATGCAATCTCTCATCTATAATCTGTGTACAATACAAGGTATATAATGCAATATGCATTATATATTATACAATGTATTATATCATATATGCACTATATGTTTTATCTTATTAATACCTGCTTTTGAATATTAAATATTGACTATAAAGATATTAATTTTATCCAAAAATGGGTTATCGGTTACATAAATACAACGTATTACCTTTACATTATACTTGTATATCTACATATGCACACATCCCTGGTATATATTTTAGCTATATGTACATACCATGACATAAACCATAACACTACTTTACAAACTGTAATACTGTGTGCATATATATGCAGTATACTTTTATTTTAAATGTATATAAAAATCATATAAATCCTATCAGCAATGTATGAATTCTGTGTAACATTATATAATGAACATGTAATATCTGGCACACATATAATGTACATACGGAATATTCAGGGCACCATATACATACAACAACAGCATTTTAGACCATGTATGACGTGTATGTACAGTGGATATGCCAGGTGTGGCATCCACTATGTACACATATGTGCACCTACACTCTGTCCTCCACAGCACACAAATCCCAGCTGTAGAGCTGACAAAACCTCCTGTCAGACAACAGTGTTTCATTACATCAACATCTGTAATGTATCAGTAATTATGTATAATGCATATATGGTATTATGTACTGCAGATAATGTATTTAATATGCATTGTCTAATTGGCAATATATAACAGACATATATTAGTAAACTTCGTATAATATAATATGATATGCATTGATATAATACATGTAATATATTAAGACACTATCTACATATTCTGAAGTCTACTTATATAGATCATCTATATAGAATATATTGCTATAAAAGGAATATATTTTTTATATTTATTTTATCACAGCATCCTAGAATAGTTTGGGTTGGAAGGGAGCAATAAAACTCGTCTCATTCCAGCCCCCTGCCGTGGGCAGGGACACCTTCCACTATCCCAGGTTGCTCCAAGCCCTGTCCAGCCTAGCCTTGGACACTTCCAGGGATGGGGCAAATGCAAAATATAATTTATTGTATGCAATAAATTCTGATTTCTTCCGTGTGTGTGTAACTAAACCAAAACCTCCCCGCTCAGACACCCCCAATTGCACAGCATTTTCCTCGCATTCATCATTGAACTGGTGTTGCACTATGGGCAATTTCCCTCTAAAAAACTGTAAAATGAGCCAATAAAAACACCGTGATCCCACCCCTAGAGAAAGCAGAACCTGTTCTAACCTGCAGCTGAGCCATGCTGATTCTCTCCCCCGGCCCAGTGCCCACTGCAGCACAGGCAGAGCCTTTGCTCTGGTTAAGTCCTTCCTGTCCCTCGCCCTCCCCATTCCCTAAGAAAGGCTGACAAGCCTCAGCAGAGCGGCACAGCACAAGAGCCGGGCGGGAACAGGCTGGGCTGTGCATGCCCTCGCTGTCAGAGCTGCGAGGGGGCTTTATTAGAGCTTACAAAGAGTGATTCTTTCCTAAGAGGAGCAGGTGGTTTAACTGGACCTGGCTGCTGAAAATAATGTCCCAATTACCATGTCGGGAGGACGCAGTCCTAGGAGGGTTCCTGTGCTGGTGTGGGGCTTCCGCTGCCGCCGCTGTGCCCGGCTCTGCCCGGCTTCGGTCCCTGCCTGCCTGCTGAGGAGAAAACAGCACGGTCAGAGCAGCGCCAGGGGCAGCCCAGCACTCGGATGCAGTGGCACAGGTAAGAACCAAGCCTGGCAGCATCCAGCCTGGAGTCGGTACCACAGGACAGCCCATGCCTGCCATGTCCCATCTCAATGATTAACACATCAAATGCTGCCAGAGGCAGACCTTTGTTATGTGGACTGTAAACTACATTTTATTAAAACCATTTAAAGCCCTGATGAGGCTTCTTACTGCATGGAAGGATTTGAGGTGTTTGAATGCCACGTGCAGGATGTGCCTGCACACCCAGATCCTTCACTAAGGGTAGCTGCCTGGGTGCTTCAGGGAACTGCTGTCCCACCCAGCCCAAAACACTCACCACAAGCCATCACTCCTGACCTGGGAGCAATGGGGCAGGAGGTGTGTTGACACCAGCACACCACAGCACCCCGGCAGGCACAGCATGCCCCACAGAAACACCTGTGACTCCAGGAGTCACTTCCCAGCTCATCAACAGCGATGCCTCTTTTTAAACAGGCTTGTGTGAGGAAGAGGTCTGAAATCCAAGGCAAAAGCCCATCCTTGTCCTGTTTCCAGGCTTGCCCCAATCCCATGGATAGCTCCCAACTGCCCACCCCAGAAACAGACTGGGAGGTGCTGGGCAGGGCCCCCCAAAACCTTGAGCTGTGACCAGCTGCGTTTTTCAGTGAGCCCATCCAGCAAGGCAGCTGACAGATGCCTTACTGCACTGATGGCTGTAGGGGACCATGGTGTTGGTACCAAAACTGTCCCCAAAACTGGGGACAAGCAGCCTCCAGAGAGTCTTCCCCTGAGGGCAGGAGCACCTCGCCCCAGCTCCCCACCAGCTCTGAGCCCATGGGGCAGGGATGGTGTCCATGCCACATTTCTCAGTACCCTGCAGGTTCATCTATCCAATCTCCCCAGCTCCTTTCCCTGTGCTCACACTCCGTCCCAGACCACACGTTCGGCTTTCCGTGTGCTCGGAGAGGAGGAAGGCTCCGGCAGAGCAGGCAAACCCCTCTGCCGTGTGCACAGAGCGTGAGCAACCTCTGCGCCAGCTGCCTGCACTGCGTCACGTTTGGGGCAGGATCAGTGTTTTCCATGGTGCCCAAACCTGTTCCTGCTGGATGCACCGAGAGCCATCAGCAGTTGAGTTGTTAGCTGACAGCAGGAGGCTTTGTTTGCACAGTGCTGGCCGGCCCGTGCTGCCGGGTGGCCAGGACATGGCACCCACCAGGCAACACCTGCATTCCCAGGGGCTGCTACTGAGAGCGCTCCGGGTTCAGCCGTGCTGCTCGGCCCCCGGGATAGCCACCGAGCTACACGTGGGCTCGGGGCTTCACAGACACAGAGCACGAGGCAGAGCCCAGCAGAGGCCCAGTGCTGGGGGCCTGGGCAGTGGGACGGTGCAAAGGAGGAACTGGTGAGGGGCAGGGACAGATCCATCCCCAAATTACTGTCCAAAGGAGGCTGGTATGAGCAGGAGGCTTTGTGACCTGTCATGGCAGTGCAACGCCCTTCACTGCCAGGTGGCAAGAGAAGGGCGCAAAACGGTGATGCCAATGGCTCCCTGTAAAACCCCTCGGGCAGTCGGTGCTCACCCTCCCAAGGACCCAGCGGTGCAGGCAAGGGAAGAAAGGCTGCAGACACAAAAGCCCAGCAGCTCTGCCCAGGCTGCTGCAGCCCAGTGATGCCAAAAGCAAATTACGCCCCTTTTACAAGATGTTTGTGAAAAGAGCCATTTCCAATGTACTCCACGGTCTCCTCTCTCCTTACTCCTCCCCAACACAGGAGTCTCCACTAATCACCTCTTCTGCTAAGCAGGAAATACAATACGTTGGTGCCGATGGTTACCCAGGAAGTTCTAGAAACCTGGGGAATTCTGGCCCCAACAAATTCTAACTGATTCTTACAAGAATAAACATGGATTTACTTGACTGCTATGAAATGGACAGTGGTATGAAGCTGTTGTTTTGTGGCCCGTTGGCACCACAGGCTTTGAGCACGGATTTCAGCAGGGACACTGCTGTGACAGTGTGGATGGGGCCTTTAGGCTTCTCTGGAGGATGCGCCGGGCATCACTCTGGAAATGGTGTCCAGTGGCCCAAGAGGACAGCCGTGTGTGTTGGCAAAGTCCCCTTGGGGAGCAGAGAGCCCGCTCCACGGACAGCTGCGACACTGTCTGCGACAGTCCGGGATCTGGGGCTTTCCAAGGCCAGGGAATCCAGGAAAAGCAAACTGCAGCTCTTGCCAGGCAGGCTTTGCTGCCTGTGTCTCTCAGGCTGTGCTCTTTTCTAGCGTATTGATTTACAGCTAAAACCACAGCTTTGCCTAGGCCTGAAGTCAGCCCTGGCATAACCAAGTTGGTTTCCTAGGAATCAAGACAGCAGGAGTGTACCCATACATTGGTACTGTTCAGCCTGATTGAAAAAGAAAAAAAAAAAACAAAACAAAAAAAACCCCAAATCTTTCTCTAGAAAGATATTCTTTCCCTACAAGTTTTGCTTTATCAAAAAATACTCAGCCAGTTCCTGGGAAACTTTCCTCCAGGAAGCTCCACCACCTGCCTTTCCCACAGTGAATCAGGGTTAGGGTTAGGAGCCTTCAGGTGAGAGAAGATGGCAGGAACAGGCTGGAAACCTTTTCCAGGGAGCCAAAGCCTCAAAGGCATTGCTAACCCCAAGACAGAGCGGCCCCTACACCGACGCCAAACCCTTGCAGCCCCTTGGCCCTTCATACACCAGTTTGGGAGCAGGGATTTGCTCTTGGGGCTGCCAAGCAGATTTGCATGCCGTGGAGTTGGCTCCGTACCTGCTCCTGCTGGCAAAGGAGGAGATCGTACAGGTGCATGCAACACCTGTCTGTGAGAGGAGTTTCACAAACCCAGCACGCACCTTCCCCACTTACACAGATTTTACAACAATTCTGACCAAACACGTGAGGTTCCCATATACAAACACAAGCCCTGCAGACGGTGATAGATCTCTCTGCATATATATGTATGTATCTATATATACAGTTATTGAAGGATGCTGCAGAAATCCCACTGCAGGGCGCAAGGACCAGGCAGGAGCAGGCTCCAGCCCTGCCAGGAAGCAGACAAACGCCTGGCTTTCCTTGCGCCAGGCTCCACAGCCCACGGTCAAAGCAGGATGCCGCTGCTCTGCCAAGCCCTGAACCCCACACCTCAGCGCCGAGCACACGCAACAGCCACCCAGCAAACAGCACAGCCCTCCTAGGCAGGGATTTCTACAAATTCTCCGCTTACAGGTGCTGCCCCTCCTTGAGCTTTTCCAGGAAAGGTCCTTGGCAGCTCTCCCCAGCAGCAGAGCCCAGGGCAGGCTGTGCCCGGTGCCGACTGCAGCAGGAGCAGGGCTGGGGCTCCAGCCCACGGCCAGGGGTCCCCTTTCCTCAGGGGGCAGCCTTCCCCCAGAACAGTCACACCACACCCTGCTCTTCTCCTCCCTTTAATTCCTTTTTAATTAATCTCATCAAACAGCACAGAGCAGGCTGGTGCCTATGGAGGCACCCTGCCAGCTGCAGTGCAGAGCCGGGTGCCAGCCCTCCCGAGCCCCCAGGACCAGCCCGGCAGGGAGAAGCAGGAGGGGTGGGGGCACGCTTGAATTTGAAAATATTTTATTTGAATAGTAAATAATTATACAGTTGAAACAGTTCTATCGAAGCACTCTATAAATAGCTAACAGTTAAGAAAATAATGTGTGTAGAAAAAGAGATTGCATCTAAAAGTAAGAGCTGTTGGTTGCACGGGATAAAATGGTTAAGATCATGTGTTATTCTAGGTATAAAAGTTAAAACCTTTTCAGCAGATCCCTTTAGAAAAAAAAGATCTTCTAAAACGCACAGTGAAATGGCAGGCGGGGAGACAAAAAAGCGCATTAGAATATCTGCAATCAAATAATATCAATCTTCATAATTAATATAAATAAATAACGAATAAATAACATAATTACTCAAACCAACATATACAGATAGACAACTCATGAGCTACCTTAGTAAGGGCAAAACGAACAGAAACAGAAAGTTGGCATGTCACAGTTAAGGCAGTTTCTACAGCATTTTCTGGAGACCATCAACAGCAGAGTCAAGGCATTTGTGGCTACACTAAAGGAAACGCTCATTTCTCTCGAGCGGTTTGATCTGTTCACATCGATAAAAACCAGAGCGAAGGAACAAAATAAAAAAAACAGAAAAAAAAAAGAAAAAAAAAGATAAAAAAAGAAGAGAGAAACCCCGGGAAGGTAAGTGTAAAGCCAGATTCCAGCAGGTCACAAGCCGTATTAAAGCTAATCGTGTGGCGGCCCCGGGGGAGCGGCGCAGGGCGGCGGGGAAGGCACGGGCGGCTCAGCAGGCGGGGCGCAGCGGCACCTGGAGCAGGATGACCTGCCGGTTCTCCGAGGGGTGGCACTTGTTGATGTGCCGGGTGAGGCCGGGAGAGCTGTAGAAGGTGGCCGGGCAGTACTTGCAGGGGAAGACCTGGGCGGCGTGCAGGAGGCGCAGGTGTCGCTCCTGGCTGCTCTTGCTGGGGAAGGTCTCCCCGCAGACGGGGCAGAGGCGGCACTCGGCGGCGGGCAGCTCCTCGGCGCTGGGCTCCGGAGCCGGTGCGGGGGCCGGGGCTGGCGTGGGTGCCGGTGTGGCGTGCCCCAGCAGGTGCTTGCGCAGGTAGGCTTGCCGGCGGAACCTCTTGGCACAGCGGGGGCACTCGAAGAGCCCCTCCTCGGAGCCCGCCTCCGAGGCTCCGCCGGGGCTCGGTGTGTCCCGCTCGCTGCCGCTGCCGCCGCTCGCCTCCTTTGGCGTCTCCTCCGCCGGGGCCGGGGCCGGGGCCGCGGCCGGTGCTCGGCCCGCCTCGGGGCCGCCCTTGGTGGCGGGCGGGCGCGGTTTGTGCCAGCGGCGGTGGGAGGCGAGGTTGGCGGGGCAGGAGAAGACCTTGTCGCACTCGGGGCAGCGGTACTCCACCCGGACGATGCGGGAGCAGCGGTGCTGGGCCAGCGCGAAGGGGTCCCCGTACTCCTCCTTGCAGAGCTGGCAGATGAACTCGCCCAGCGGACGGGTGCAGCCGCCCCGTGCCTTGGCCGGCGCCTCCACCGGGCCCTCCTTGATGCGCAGCCCCAGCACGGGCGAGGTGGTCACTTCGTCCTCGAAGGTCAGCTTGCGGATCGCTTTCGTCTTCTTGCCCGACGGGGCTTTCTGCCGCCCGGATTCGGAAGCACCCGGCGGGCGCTTGGCGGGGAGCGGGCGGCCCGAGGCGGGAGGCGCGGCCGGGGCGGGCGGCGCGGGGGCTCC
>VXAZ01008033.1:245068-366756 GCA_013399875.1 Gymnorhina tibicen
CGGGGCTGCGCACCGAGACCCCCGTCACTGCCGAGGCTTCACACCGAGACCCCCTGTCACTGCTGAGGGTGCATACCGAGACCCCCCGTCACTGCCGGGGCTGCACACCGAGACCCCCCATCACTGCTGGGGGTGCACACCGAGACCCCCGTCACTGCTGGGGGTGCACACCGAGAGCCCCCTTCACCGATGGGGCTGCGCACCAAGACCCCTGTCACTGCCAGGGCTGTGCACCGAGAGCCCCCTTCACCTATGGGGCTGCGCACCGAGACCCCCGTCACTGCCGGGGCTGCACACCGAGACCCCCCCGTCACTGCGAGGGCTGCGCACCGACACCCCCGTTCCCCCGCCGTCTCTCTCTCACCTGCAGTCGGCGGCAGTCTGTAGATGTCAGTCGGGGCGTACATGGGCAGGTGGGCGCGGTGGCGGCGCAGGTAGCGCAGGATGGACTCCCGAAGCGACGGCGGGCCGGGTTTCTGCTCAGGGCGCTGCTCGGCGGCAGGGGGCTGCCCGGGCACCTGCAGGACAGAGCTGTCAGACAGACGAACGGCACTCGGGCACGCTCTGGAGACACGGAGCATGGCAGCGGGGTCCAAAAACGGCCTGAAAACGTGTCGGGGCCGGGACACAGGGGGCACTGGGGCACGGAGTGGGGCTCACACTGGTGGCACCAAGTGCACCCTGGGGCCCGTGGTGCTCGACTGTTTGTTCGCCTCTCCCTCACAAATGACCGGCCACAGGTGCAAGGGTTGTGTGGAACAAACCCATGTGGAACCCCAGGCTGTCCCAACACGGCCTGTCAGAGGNTTTAACCGAGTCTCGGCACGGCCCAGCTGCAGCCGGAGCACCAGGCCATTATTCCTGACGGACGACAAGTGCTGTTCCGGAAGGTCTGGCACGGCACGTGTGCCCCCGGCGTGCGGCAGCATCCAGCAGCTGATGGAGGTGCAGACCCCAGCCCTGCCATCTGCATGTTTGCGTCGCCGGAGCTGCGCACGCCGGCACAAACACACGGCTGTGATCCCCGAGGGGTAAACACGCCCTGTGCCAGCGGCCCTGCCAGAGCCCGCGCTGCGAGGGCAGCCTCGGGTGACAATTTCAACACAGGCTAAACGCACGGCCCCTGTCCCCAGAACATAACTGGCTTTTCTATGCAGTTATTGCTTCAATTAACAAACATTTCTGTAAATACTACCCCTATTGCGTGACACTGATTTCCACTTTCTCTGGAAACTAAGCAGAAATATCTGACTTCAGTGCACTTATGCCCACAGTTCTTAAACATCTCTTTCCCTCATTTTTACACTTCACTCGTAATTTTTCTGCATGCTGAAATGAGCTAGAATATGAGCAACAGGAGGCAAAGACAGTAGGTCTCTTACTTCATCCAGAAATACAACCAGTCCTGAGGCATTTAAGAGATATTCCACGAGCACATGGTACCTACTCTGTATCTGGCAATGTGCCCAGAAGGAACACCCAATGAAAACATAAACGGTGACATTTAGTAAATATAGTTAAAATCATTATTAGTAAATATAGTTAAAATCACCATGAAAAAAAATAGAAGTCCAAAATGCCAAATTTTCATTCAGATGCAGATACCATCACCTAAGTCTATAGGAACAATTCTGACTCACAGAGCTGCTTCCAGTCCATGCAGAGAGACTCTCTGTGTCAGAACTGCTGCCACAAAGACAGGGTAAGGCAAGTGAGTCCTTAATTTGCAGGGCACCAATTCCCCTCTCTCTGAAGCTGTTCACGCTTACAGCATGAGAAATATGTTTGAATGATGACAAGAAAAACACTTCACATCAGGGTCCCCATTCTGCACAGAACCTAATTTTGTACTCTTTTATAGATGTCTTCCAAGAGAACCCAAATTAAACTGCACCAAGGCCCTTTCTGGGTCAGGACAACAGGAGGCAAATTGCTCTGAGCCCTTCGGGGAGGAGGCAGGGCTGAGTGCGTGTGGCTGCAGCTGGGACGTGGCAGCGCTGGGCCCTGGAGATGGGTGGGCCATGGGCTCCACAACCTCCCTTCCTCCTGCCACCCTGCCTCCATTTATACTCAGTTCTGTTTGCTTTCTGCACAGTTAGAAACTCTGTGAGCACATGTTTAAAACCCAGTGCCATCATCTGCAACCGCATGGGGTTAAACAAAGGCAAAAGCAGCGTGAGCAGGGGCAGGGTGAGCTGGTCCCGGGTAGTGAGTTGGAAGCACCAAGATCAGACCACAAATTCTGTTTGGGATCACCCAGAAGTTCCTCAGGGGGTGGGAGAGGCAGCTCTGGGGGCTGCTGGACACCTGCTGTTATTAGTTCTCCCCATGGAGCACAGTGACTTTGGATTTTAGGCAGGCAGTTCCAGGCTGCTGAGGCTTTATGCCTCTGTCTATGGTGCTAAGGCCAAAGCTGTAAACAGCATTAGCAAACACTTCAATTTCACCCTTATTCAGGAAAATCCACTTATCACTGAAAAAGCCAGTTGCTTTCACCCTTTGGACTACAAAAGCCATTCCCTGTGGGTAGGTGTTGAAAAACCCACGGGCTCAGCTGAAACAGGCGTAGGATGGCCTGTAGCGTGTTGCTATTAGGGAACACTGCTAAACGCAAGGGGATACATGGACAAGCCAGGCTCCAGATTCCCCTGGGTACTTGTACTAAATTGCAGCTATAATGCAAAAATGCAGTGAAGGAAAACAAAGCAAGTTCAAGTTCTACTGGCAGATTTGAGAATATGCCCAAACAAGAAAACTGAACAACGTGCTGTACGTGGTGACCCCTCCCGTGAGGTACACAGTCTGCTCAGGCTTCCCCGAAGAGAGAGATAAACAGAAACATAAAGCTTCAGGATAAAGATGGGAGAAGAAACCAAAGTGAACAACACTAACAAATTACCTAAATAATAAAATGCACTCGCCAGTCATTTTTCTTACCTGTTCTGACATCAGGGTTTGGCGCAGTTCCTTCTGCAGATCAATAAACCGATCGTGATAGATGGCCATGGACCAAGGTTCCCTGAAGTAGCTGCGTAAAAAAGAAGAAATTTAGTTATCTTGTGAACCTCTCATTAGCCACTAATAAAGTATTTACCTGCTTTTTTGCCTTTATAAATTACAGTTCTGGACCCATCATGATCGTTTGTTCATAAAATGCCTCCTTGTAACAGCATGGTCAATCAATTCGTTTAATGGATGTTCCTGATGTACAGCCAGCTTCAGTAATTACATTTAAAGTGGCTTAATTCAGAGCTGTGGCAAGACCCGGTGAAGAATCCTGATTTTATCAGAATTTAAAAGCCTGAAGACCTGTAAAGAACGGTGTCTCCATTATCTGTCCTCATTTGAGAAAAGCAGATTGCAGGATTAACTGAACTGCTGCATAAACAAATTAAATTTGTGTAGACAATGACACAAATGTTGTTCATCATTAAGGTTTCTAGATTAATAAAAGCCAGAAAAACAGGCCACCACAGTGCTGCAATATGTTCTTTGCAATAGTGTGATGAAGTTAAATTGAACCGATTCTTGGAGGAAGCTCTTGTAACTTTTTCTTTCAGTGACAGCATTCACAACAGCATTCTTCCATGAAAAAGGAGGAAAAAGATGGAGAGGGCATGGTTCCGTGTAGAACCTCATGGCTGTAAATATCACTGGGGGCAGCCAGATTACAAAGCTGTGATTTACTTCTCTTTATAACGAAAGATAATTTTTACAGCTCGGGTGAGATGCTCAGAGCATAATTCTTGTTAATGCTCACTGCGGTCAGGAGGTGCCCCACGCTCATCCTCGTAATGACCGAGCAGATGTCAGCAGGGTCACCCAGGAAGCTGGGAGAGGGGGGCATTTGTGTGGCTGCCACCAACACTCACGCTTTGGGAATGGCAGCAGGACTCTGGCACTGCCCTCAGGAGCACATGAACCTTCTCTCCTGGTTCAGCTGTGTGGCCTGTAAGTGAACACCTGCATAAGGCAACGTAAACACGCCACACAAATGCAGTAATTCTGAGATACCTGTCTACACAGAACTAACGAGCAGTTTCCTCTCTGCAGATTTTACTTCCTCCATGTCCAAGGGCAGGATTTCCCTCTCCTGCTCTGAATGACACCTCAGCTCTCCCTCACACCCACTGAAACGCTCTGTGCACCTGGCACAGCTTGGCTGGGTGTCCACGTGCTTGGCCCTTCTCTGCCCCAGCACCCCCATTCCCCTCTGTGTGCCAGGCTGGCTGGGGCTGCCTCTTGGAATCTGCACAGCCTCCAGCACAGCAGGGCTTTCCCTCACAGATGTTTCCATGGTATAAATATTTATGGACACTATTCCAAACATCACCTCCTTGCTATGGCAAGTGCTGCCCAGCCCAGGAGTTACCAGGACTGATGCTTGCCTGCTCATTCAGATATGCAGGTTAGAAATGACCTCAGCTTTAAGGATCCTTATTTCAGTAACCGCACACCTCAAATGTGTGCAGAGAGCTGGAGAAAAACTCAGTATCCCATAATATTTAAAACCCCTTCAATTTCAGAAGAAAAATCCCACCCACAAACCTTCAACTCACCGTTGATAATAAATAGCAAAGAGAGAAAGGGAGGTGTTATACAAGAATACATTAAGGTAATTAAAGACTGTTTTTACAGATATGCCGTGGCAAAAGCCACGTTCCACTGGCCAAATCTTTTGTCTTCAAGCTGGCATCTTAATTTTGACTGTAACCCTGAGCAGATGGTTTCCTCTCTTGACTGAGGCACACCTTCCAACTGCCTTAACTCAGCTAACACTTCACCTGCCTCACTGAGGTGTTGCATTAAATGCTGTTTATAAATGTTTCAGGGGTGCCAGCTCCATCTATAACCACAATTTTAACTATTCCTGCCAATATCCACAGATTTGGAGCTCAAAACCTGAAATGTTTTGAAGCTCAAATCTAGTCTGGAATCTTTAATGCAAATAAAATTGCGTTTTTGGGGGAGCAGAGAATGCCTTGTCCATATTTTCTAGATAGGCTGCCGGAAGGAGCTCCCAGTAACCAACATTTACTCCCAGACTTCCTTCACTACCCTTCACCTGAAGAACACCAAGGGCCATTTGGAGATTCACCTCACACAAACAATTCACCTTCTTTGCCGGCTCTGTGCTTCCATCTATTTATCTTTTCAGTTCAAATCACCTTTCTCAGGGGGCACACGGTGTTTTTGACAGAGCAGCTCTGCATATGGCTGCTAAAGGGAAGCTTAATAATGAAAAACCCCATTTGAAACCAACAAGTTGACTTTCTGAGGCTCATTCTGAATTTTATTACCACTTCAGCAGCAGTCCCTCAGGGCAAACCGTGGAAGGCTTCAAAGTATAAAGCTCTTCAGTGTACGAGATGGAGCTGGCACGCTCCCAACAGGGGCTCAGCGGCTCCTCTGCTATCACGAGAACGGCATCTGCCACATGTGTTTGCACCATTTAGTCTTTCATAACCTGCCAGAGTGATCAGGCTAAATATGTACAAGATGACAGTGTTTGCCAGGAGCATAACGGGTGCGCAAACTTGGTCACTCGCTAGCGGGGATCCCTGCTGGAAGCCTTTATGCCAGCGGCAGCGATCGCGGGAAGGCGTTTGTGACGGGTGGGATGGAATGGGCTCCAGCAGAAGACAATGAGCAACATCCTTTTCGTTGCTAAGGAGCTGGTCTCACCTTTCATTGACAAACGGTATTTCAAGTCTGCTCTGCCTCATTTGTGAGGTGTAGCCTACGTTAGATGAGAGGCGAGGAGGAAGAAAATATTTAGTGGTGTCCTGCGCAAAAAGCACAGAACCCTTTCCTTTGCAAGGGATACGAATAAAACAGACAGAGCTGGGCACTGCTAGCAAGCAAAAATGGAGTGTGCACATGGCTGTCCATCCGAGAGCTGCCTAGAGTTACTCTCCATTTCATTTGCAGGAACACACCACGGTCGGAGAAGAAGCCTCTCCCCCTGTGGAAGATGGTTCTATGTCTTGGCAGTGAGGACCCAACACTGACCTGCCATCTGAGTCAGGTCTGGTGGCACAGGGTGTAGCACTGGCAGCGAGGTGTAAAGCCAGAAAATCTTAAAAACTGAATGAAAAACCTTCAGAATAACACCCCTGTTTTGTACAAGGACAAAACAAAAAGCAAGTTATAAGCTTAAAAAAAAGAGATGAGTAATTTCAGCTCTGTAGTACATCCCCCTACCTGCAGGGGAGTTTGGACATGCCAAGTCCTCCGTGCTCTGGCCCAGGGTCCAGTCCCAGGGATCAGTCCTGATCCCTGAGCTGCTCTGGTGCCATCTTGCTGCAAGGAGGCCAGGATGAGGAGGGGATTTTCCACTGCTCAACGGGCAGGTGGCACCTCGTGATGGTGCCTTTGAAAAATCCCTCTGCAGACTGGTGTGTCAGTGACTACAGGCTTGGAGGATGATGTGTCCGTGGCTGTTCTTATGCTACTCAGAACTTGCATGGAAACAACAAACCCAAATTCCACTCCTCGTATCCCTCCTACCCCTGTTCTTCCACCAACACACATATACGCCAGGGAAGTTCAGAAACTCCGACAGCCTGTGATGTGGGTTGAATCTGCAGCTTGCAGTAAACATCTCTAAGCAATCCTGAACACAGATCTCTTGAAATCCCATTTGTTTCCTCCCAAAGCCATCCATGAGTCACCAGTGCCCTGCCCTCCGTGCCATTAAGCCCAGCGGCCCTCTGGTGATGGCTGTGCCCTCAGCACCAGCGCCGTGAGCACACACAGAGCAGCACCATGGCTTTTAGTACACAGTACAAGCAGAGTCATTGATCAACTTAATGTCCTGGTAATCTGTAAGGAGTGGAGAGTCTCCTTTCCTCTCTGTAACTTCCCGAGCTTTGTACAGCATGGGGAATTTTCAAGATGTTCACTCTCCTAGGCTGAAATTTCTTTTCTAAGAAGAAATGTAATTGCAAAATTTTCCAGGCTGCATCAGCTACATCTGGAAGATACTTTGTCCCTTCTCAAATCCTCAGACCTCAGGACATACAAAGTCATTCCCTGGCACGTGTGAATGGCTCTGGTGGATTATGGAAGCTGAGTGTATCAGTGGTGCCTTTGGCACATGATGGCCAAAGTCCCCCAGCGCTGGGGAGCTTCTGCTGAGAGCCCAGTCAGGCAGAGAAAGGCTGCTGCTCGCAAATCCCAGGAATCACCCCAGCAGAACAAGCACAGAGGAGACTGAAGCCATTCAGCTGACACGGGCTCAAGTGGAATACAATTATGCCAGGAGTGCCTACACAGAGAAGGGACTTCCACTTCTCAGGAGTGGGGAGAGTAAAGTATTGTGGAGGGATGGGATGCAATGCAATTCTAATTTTCAGACCATCATGACAATACTTCCCAACCACAGCTTGCAGATGAACAAAAGTCTTTTCTCCAGCACAAGCACACAAGATGGAACATCCCATCTTGCCAGGAAAATTTAAAACGTGTTGTTTTGAGAACAATATACGCATGTCTTTAAGACTCTTAATTACAAAGATATGGCAATACCAGCAAAAGATACAAAATATTTCCTGATATACCTTGGATAGCTGGACCAGGAAATATAGTGTGTTAAGACAATCTAAATAAACCACTGAGCCTTTCCTGCATTCATCTGACCAATAATTTCAAAAGACAGCTTGTGTACATACGTAAAAAGCAAGATCAATTTGTGTAAAATCCCCTAGAGCACCACCTGAGAGCATTGTTCTTCTGCACAAAGGACATAACATATTCCCTGGCCTGCAGTTTCTCAACATTCACCTACAACAGCTGAACAGTCAAGCAAATGTGAACCAACAGCCTGTTTGTAGCAAGACGGGCCTTTACTTCCTTGCTCTGCAGTTCTGCTCCCTGAACACCTGCTTGTCCAGGCGTTAGAGTATCTCCTGTTACATTCAGTGATCCAGGACTCTGTTACTGCTCTGACCCAGTAATTAGTGAAATCAGCAGCCTTATGGACAACAAATCTGTGAGTGAATCCACTGAACAGATTCACAAAGTAACAGCAGCGCTCACGAATTCACAAGCTGACATTTCTTTTGTCCCTTCTGAGAAGGAAATCCTGGAGAGGAAGCCTGGTCTTTTTTACCTCCTCTCACAGAACCTGCAGTGTCTTGTCCTTGGAAGATGACTGGTTTAAAACCCATGGTTTACAATCCCCTTTTAAACATAGCTGCAATGACAAACCAGAGCGAAGGACAACTGCTCTTACAATTCTTGTTGTGGAAAAATGGCCACCGAATCCAGACCTCGCTGAGGGCGATACTGCTCCCCCCGGCCCAGACCCAACCCCCCCGGGCCGCTGCAGGGACCTGCTGACGTCAGGGGGTGACACTGCACCACTCGCCAGCATCCTCCCTTCGCAAACGCCGGTGATCCATCACGACTGATAAATCAGCTCTGTTTGCTGCAGTTTTAATATCCTGGAAATGTTACAGCGCTGTACCCAGAGGCACCTTCAGAAAGCAGATCCTGGTATTGAGATAATGCAGCCCTTTCCTGTTCTCCTAAGTGCCCTCAGGAGAGACTCTCTGTTTTTTCAGCACTGGCATTTGGTAAAGTTTAGACGCCTTAGTAGATCACAGCAGTTATGGTGTACTGACTCTCACTGAACCGCTCTCTAAACTTTCTAAACTCTGTGCTCTTTAAAGCTGACACAGAAGCACTGCTGTCTGTGCTCTCTCTATGACCACTTTGTGGCTGACCCTGAAATCAGGCTAACTGCACTTTTTCCCGTAGTAGTATTTCACACATAATGTATTATGGAAAACAATTTAAAGGAAATTAAACCTGAGGCACAAAGTCATCAAATAGGCTGTGTGCAGGGGTATGATTGCTTTTCTGCAATTTTTTATGGATTCAGAGTTCAATCATTCATAATGGTTTGCATAATTACTAATATGAAACAGCAAGGTTCGGCTACAAATTATTGTGGTAGGGTTCAGCCGACGAGCTTTTACTTACTAATTTGAACGTGGGGTTTCTTAGTAACGTGGCTCTTCATCGGGAAGTTAGCTGCTCCTTTAAAACTACATTAATATCTAGAAATCTCCAGCCATTTGTATCGATTTGCTCTGCAAGTGCAGCTGTACCAGTGCACCGCGGGGTTAGCGGTTAATTCTGGGAGCGAAAAAGCTGTTAGTGCTTTGATATCCCTTCAACGTGTTCCTCTTTCCTTATCCTGTCTCTCTCTTCATGAAAAGCACACACATTTCCCTCTAATTAGGCTGCAGAACGTACAGAGCAGCACTAGTCCCTCTCAAGTCACGCTCGCTACCTGCTGCAGTTCCCTTCTGGTCTTTTTTAACCCTGCAGAAAAACGTCTCACCGTCTGCCCGATGAACAAAAGCCTAAGGTGGAATCCCTTAAATGTAATCCCAGTGTGCTAATGGTGTGGGATCCAGCAGATTCCAGACAGCAGCAGGGCATTCTAGTGTTCCTCTTAACAAACAACCACTCTTCATTTCAGAAAGCCTGGGTTAAATCCAGCTTTTCTATGTAGCATGCATTTCATGTTTAAATAATCACTGATTATCCAGCCTGTAAGTGATGAAGTTCTCTCTACCTTTTAACAATAATGCTGAAAATATCAACTGTTCTTCTTTTCCTTAATGTATTTGTTATATTGTGAGGTTTATTAGTGTTGAGTCAATAAACAGTCCAGTGTGGTGTTGCTGCTTAACAGTCTCGCTGAATGACACTGCTTAATAGAGCACCTTCAGCCTAATGTTAACAGCACCAGGATGGGGGAGCTGAACTTTGGTGGAAAAACCCAAACAGTTACTTCAAAATAAGTCAATGCTGTTCATGCAGCTCAAAATACTTTTGAGCATTTAGCTTGTACAGCCAATATGAAAATGCAATGTGAAAGTAAAAAACAGGGTTTGAAGAAGAGCAGCCAAGGAAACATCCAGTGCTGTTATCCATGTAGTTTCCGGGTGGATTGTCCAAAGCCTCTCAGGGACAGGGAGCCTGACTCCCTTCACACGTTCCTGCTGCATGTTTGGCAGCCTCATGTTCTATGGCCTGTCAGTACCTGGTGCAATTGCAGCTGTGCCACTTTGTGAGATTTTCTTCAGGGTGCCCATCTTTTGGACAGCAACACCCACCATGGCCAGGCAGCACGCAGGCCTGCCAAGAACCACCTGGCATGGATCTCTGCAGATCCATGCATGGATCACTTGTTCCCTTCCTCAGTGAAAACTGAATCCTACCTGCATTCTGGCACAGGGAAAAACATTCCTTTGTAACTACAATTCAGCGAAATCCCCTGCGCTTTTTGTCACACGCACAAGTACTGCCACATAACCCATCCTCCCAGCTCCTTCTTGCCTAAGAGCCCTGCTCATATCTGCTGGGGGCTTCTCCCTTCTCATGGTGCCCAAGACCCCTGTGCAGAGCAAGCAATTTCTCCCGTTTGACAAGTCCTTAGAATGCTGGAAACCAAGCTACTGAAACAAAGAGTAACAAAGTGATTTTGAGCTCTGCCTGGATGCCTGTGCCTGTGAGGTTCCTCTGCTCATCACTCATTAAAACGTGCACTGCCTTTGTGCACTCCTTCCCAGGCCTGACCCTGTGCCCTTGCCCTGTGCCACCCTTGCTGTCTGTCTCACCGTCACTGTCAGTGCCACATGCTGAGACACAACCAGCATCTTCTGCAGGTCCTGGCTGACAACAAGTTCATTAATACACAATTTACAAAATCCCAACTAAAAGCCACTCACACCTCATTTGCGAAAGAAGCTCCTTAAGTATTTTAGAAACTAGTGGCTCAGATTTTTATGCATTTATGTTAGATTTGATTTTCATTAATAGCAAATGAAGCTTACATGAAGCACTTCTGTCTCATATTAAAGGCATGATGCCAGCGAGCATCCTTTTGGTTGCCAAGTATCAGGAGACCCCTCTAATTATCTGTTTTGTACTTAAGATGCAGCAGAGGGAGATTCCACCGCTCTGTGGACATGTTCCATAACTTGGCAACTGCCTTGCAGCTGCCTTCAGCTCAGGAGAACACAAAAGGGGGTCACTGGCTGGTTGCATTCCTCCTCTGTGAAGCAGTGTGGAGGACTGATGATCAGTAAATCTATAAACTTAAAAAGAAAAGAAAAAATGCTTCAGACCTCTCTCCCCACCCCTCTCTTTTATCTGCTGCTAGGGCAGTAATAATGGAAATAATGTGAAGGCCTTTCAGCAAGTGAGGGAGGGCAGGAGCATGGCATACACTGTGGTATCCTTCAGGTCACACCACTGGAATTTGCTTTCTTTTTCCTTCAGGAGAACATGCCCCATGAGAAAGAGCCTTGCTCTTGGGGACTCAAATTCTAGTTGACTTTTTGAGATGCAGCCTGATGGGAAATTAATAATAACTGCAGAAACTCCTTCCTGAAGTGGATTCCAAATCTAGTGAGTAATGCCATTCAACTCACAGGTGACGAGTCTTTGGTTCCTACGTTTTTTCCTGCCCTGGCATAGAAGAACTGCTCTGTCAGGCCCCTCTGCTCAGGAACGTAGTGGCTGCAGGCCCAGGTGGAAGGAGAACACCCACTGCATGGCACAAGGCAGCTGGAAGGGAGGGCAATGCGTGCCCACTGCTTCACCTCCTCCAAGAGCCCAGGTACTGAGGGCAGGAGGCAGAGCAGCGACCAATCCTTCCTCTGGTTGCGGGTCAAGTCCTGCAGCTTTTAATCCCGCTGAACT
The DNA here is from genome assembly GCA_013399875.1 of Gymnorhina tibicen. Taxonomy (NCBI): domain Eukaryota; kingdom Metazoa; phylum Chordata; class Aves; order Passeriformes; family Artamidae; genus Gymnorhina; species Gymnorhina tibicen. The sequence goes on from VXAZ01008033.1 coordinate 256,793, forward strand.
CATACCCAAATCAATGGAACTTTTCTCCAGACAAAAGGAAATGCCATTTCTCTCATTATTCCCGTTAGCCGCAGCTTCAGGCACACGACCGGAAGGGGTGACTTTGTCAAGTTTGCTGATCTCGGGGGCCTCTTGTTAAAGCTAATTTGAGAATGGCACTGGCACATTCTGGCCAGGAAATCCGGTACCATGGGGTTAACTTTCAGCTCTTACACTGAACGCAAATCAGTGAGGAAATTCACTGCTAGGTGCAGTCTCTAATTATTTAAAAGATAATTTGCATGCTACACAGAAATAAATTAGCTCCCAGGTGACAGCTGTTCCACTGTGTCCATGCCTGGAACAAGATGCCATGCTGGGAAATCTAAATGCAGACCAAAAGATTAAAACACCGCACTTTCTTGCCTTGTAGGAAGGCTCTTCCCAAAAGAGAGGCATAAAGAAGAGAGGAGGAGAACGGATGTTTCAAACCAACAAGTTTACAAGCTTAACTAACAAACCACACTTTCACAGTCTGTATTTTCTTGTCAGTAAGGGCACTTCATATCTTGCCAGAAGATGTGGATGCAAGTGTAACGTGCACGAGTTTAAAAGGAAGGTTTTGAAGGCCAGAGAGAGGAATTCAGTCCTAACCTCAGGTTGGCGTTCAGGTAGGATCCTTACAGACCATGGGAACGAGGCCCAAAACAGTTGTTCTTTTATCACACACATAGAAATCAGTGAATGCATTTTCCTATTCTGTACCAAAAGCCAACTAGGCACCACTTTTTCTCTACAGAAAAGTCTCAAGACAACTCAACAAGAGATGCTAAACCATTTTTCAGTGTAATGGTTTTCTAACAAACAGTCTTCTCATGGCTTGGTTTTAACACTGTCTATTGCACACTGCACACACATGTACCCACATCTTATGTGACACTGTACTATGGGGTGTAGATGTACTGTAGATGTGATATATTATGAGAGTACATTATACTGCCAGCCTTCCTCTTTTGCTCCATGTCCTCCTGAAAGCAACAAATTCCTGTGCCAGCCAGTTGTGTGCCAGGACTGCTCCATGGGGATGCCAGGCAGTTTACCTGTTACACCTGCTGGACAATGCTCCCTCCTCACAGGATGGACATGTGGAACAGGAGCTCCAAGCTGGGATGAATGGGAATGCGTGTGTGTGTGTGTGTGTGTGTGAAAGTGCCACAAGAAACACACAAGCAAAGATTAAAGAGCAGCATATGTTCACTGCTGCAGAGCAACATATGGGATTTCATTCATATGACCAAAGAGCAAGAAGAGAAGGAACAAACCTATCTAAAGATAAGGTATAAAGAAGACTGAAAACGACTGGAGGCAATAAAATAACCAGATAAGAAAAACCTGGCAACTGTAATTCAGGAATTCTGCCACAGGCTAATGAGAGGTGAGATAAAATAATGAGGCAAAAGGTCCCAAACAACATCACTGTCTAAAGGCTGTAAAAGACAAGTCCAAAATTAGTTCATCACCACTAATTAAGGAGAGCTGAAGGGATGTGATGAGGCCCTGATACGTGGTGTCCCTCTGTGCAGCACACCAGTGATCCTTTGGTCAAGGTCAAGAAAATACTGCTACCTGTGCTGCAGGCTGAAATGCCAAAGCAGGATGATTTATTCTTACAGATGTTGCCACTGGCGTGAAACGTGCTGGTACATCTAACGAGCGACGCTAACTGCACCCGGGCAAAGAGCCACAGCCTCAGCGTGGCTCACAGAAAAGATGAGCTCACAATGTGTGTGCACACTGTCATGCCACAAAAAGGACTGCTGGTACCTTGCCACCACCTGAATACTGCATTCTTCCCGTGCTCCAAATGTCTGATCAGCATGAGCCGTGATAAGGAAAGGAAATCACCTGCTGTCTTTGCCATCTCTCATGCGCTTGTGTCACCCTCCTTCCGTTTCTCCTTAACACTTACTGACAGTGTGCTGTTCAGGTGAACTTCACGTCTGCTGTGTCCCATTCCTCTCTCGTAAAACAAACCCAACACTTGCTATAAATCAAAATCAAGCCCTATAGCAGCACTAATTCACAAGCATGTTCTGGACCACAGTACACCCTTAACAGGACACTTTTATAAACTGTTACTAAACAACAACGTTGAATCTGAAAATTTTGCTACCATTTGTGCCTTTCTTCCAATCACTTATAAATATAACAAAACCAAACCTGGAAACATTTCAGGCAGTGCTATCAGTTTTGCATCACAATAAAAACTCATCATTTGTTCCTGAGCCTGGCTTTCTGTCTCTACCCAGCTGATGTAAGGCAGTACTTCACTACTCCATCTGTGACAGTTTATGTTTCACAGAACCATTTGTGAGGGATTTCTTCAGATGAAAATCAAAAGCAATTAAACATTCTCTCAGAGGAGATGGCACATGACTAGAACTAACCAGGCCCTTCAGTCTCTCTCACCCCTTCAGGATTTACCACCAGGTGAAAATAGCCAAGTTGCTGGGCATGACTATCACCATGACTTATTTAAAATCTCCCTAGAAACCCTTGGCTTAAAAATCTGATTCAAAGCAACAAAAAATACTTTTAAAAGCGACTTTTGAACATGAGTCTTCAGTAATAAGGGATTGTTCAGGTTCAGCTTAATGATTAACCTAGTGAATATTCTAAACAAAAGTGATAAAGACACTGAAATGCTCTTTCAGGTGAAAGATAGTCAAGTAAACCATTGCTCCTCCTCTAAGTAAATCTCAGACACACAGCTCTTTCCAGGACGGTCTTCAGGACTTGCATTTTTACTGACAATTTTGCTAAGTTCTGGAAAATATTTTAAAATCTGCTTTTCTACCTCTTGTTCCAAGGGAAAACAGCCAAAAGACAAACCATAATAAGATAAAACTAGAAGTCTGGCAGAACGTAGGTTTTGTGCACAACGTAGAGCTTGTCTCACCTGTAGAGGTCTGTGAGCTGCCCGGCCCTCCAGCGGTAACACAGGTCATTCAGCAGGCGCTCGTGCTGTCCGTACAAGCAGATGTAGTTGGAGACAGGGAAGGGTTCCTTGGAAAAGCAGGTGATGCTATCCACCATATTGTATCTGTTGAAGTGCATCCTGAAGTAATTCCCGTGTCCTGCCTCACCGGTTACAATCTCCATCCCCTGAAACAGAAAACACCAGGAAAGCTGTGGAGATGGAAGGAACACCTGCCCTGGCACACGTACAGGGTCAGCGAGGGGTTCCCAGCCCATAGTTCCCACTGCTTAATGTCCACAACCCTTCTTTTAAAATCAAGAGACCGCTCCTGGCACAGCGGGTCATCGGGTGCGCATCTGTGGCTCGGACACAGATTTGTGTCTTAGTGTGGTTTCATTTGGTTACTGCCCACCCCACTGTGCAGCACCAGCCAAGTGCCGCTGCAGACACCTGGGGGACCTGGGCTCTCCAGCTGCGCTGGCGACGTGACACCAGACCCCCCGGGACCTGTGACCTCCTGGAGCGGCAGCTGGAGTCAGGAGGGATGCCCTGGGGCATCCCAAACAACACTGGATAGCTCTGTTTGGGTAACTCAATTGAACTCTGTTCAGCCTCATTTATGACACAGAGCACACACATGGCATATCATGTTTACTGTCAGTAAAAGAACACCAATATTGGATCTTCATGCTCAACTGTAGCATTTAGCTTCAGCTACTTAAATCAATCACTTAGACAAAAATGTAAAAATTTGCTTCAAACCTCACATTGCAGTGGGATGATCAGATAGCTTGAAGCTATTTTTTCAAGCTGTATTCCTGTTACAGTTTTATACATTTCTACAACCTGTTGCTAGGCTACAGGAACCTTTAGTATTTCCACATCTAAGCTAGTACCTTTCACCAGCTTGTCTTACTTCTTTCTTAGAAAATTCTTTTAGGATTTACATGAAGTTTCTGGAGTGGCTTTAAAAAGATGGTCCTTTTCAGGTAATCAGCAGGTAATCAGAGTGGCAGCAAAAGAATTCTAATCATATTCTAGCAATTTGGAGTAACAAAACCAATTGCTCTCTCTGATAGTCCTTTCTGCTTTCCACTACATGCTGCTTTGGATGGCTCATCCTGGATCTGAAAAACAAGGTGAGCTGTGCTTTGATTCCTCTCCCTAAACCATTTTCTTTTTAAAAAGCCCATTTTTTTCATTGCTGAAGCTGCTTTTTAAAAGCTGCTCTTTAAATCAACTGCAAAAATGGGCTTGATGCAGAAATTCCCAAGGAAAAAGGTACACTCTATGTGAAAGAGGATTTTGCCTAGGTGGAAAGTCCTCTCTAGCTTAAAAAGACATTAACCTAGTCCTTTTCTTGCCTCAAGTCAGGCTCTCCAGTAAGAGAAGCACTCCACGTTTGTATCCTGGGACAGTCTCCCATGTAGCCCAGCCTGGGGAGTGCTTCCCTGTGCCCTGTTCCAACACAGCTCTAATGGCTGCAGGACTCGCTGTTTTCTAGCGGCACAGAGCATCTCTTCCACAATACTTCCTGCTGTTCCAGAAATCAGCTGAATTTCCCTGACAGACTGCCATCATCTGTATGCACTTGCAGAACCATATTGCAGGGAGCAAAGAGGCTATTAACTGAGGCTGAAAGCATGAAATCCTGCTAATACTGTCCTGTGTCCTCTGTATGGAAACCAGGCATCTTTGGAGAAAGCCAAACACCAGGAAGCATGGAAAGGAACACCCAAGAGGTTCAGTTTGTTCTGTGACTGCTCCTGGTTTTCCAGCTGTACGTGGTGTGTATGGTCCCCCCAGGCCCAGCTACCCTAAACAGGAACATCTTTTCAAACAAACTGGGGGATGAAACAAGAAAAAGTTACATTTTTTAACTTACATGATCACACGGGTCATGTTCTACATCCAAGGGCATGGGGATTGCTGGCTTGGAAACGTGCAAGTAGTTGTAACCTCCAGGAAGAACACCAACTGCCATAAATGAAAAGACGAGATTTATTAAGTCAGTCACAATGAAGAAAACAATGTATTCTTTTGTCCTCCTTCTGCCACCATCTTTTTCCCACTACCTAAGGAGCTTTGAGGGCTGTACTGCCAATGAGATGGCACCTGAGGTGAGATGGACCTGCCTGTACTATAGAAGAGCAAAAATACCTCAGAGGCAAGGGAAATGTGACAGAAATACAGCTGGACGTACCTTGAACTTTACACCTTCTGTATACGGGGATGAGTCTGTCTGAGCCTTCTGGTGGCTCGGAACTGGGCTGAGGGGTTGGAGCAAAGAGACTCAGCATGGATGCAGCAAGCTCAAAGCCAATCTCCTTGGAGTTGAAGTTGCTGTGTGTCAATTCATCCCTATAGTATCTCCTGGAGAACTTTGTCAGAGGACCTGCAGCCCTGATGCTGACATCATTGGTGTGGAATTTGGCATCAATCACAAGTCTTCCATCAAAAACAAGGCAAGCATCATTGATGGCCTTAAAAGTTTCATAATCCACTGCCCTGTAGGCAAAGCTAAAAAACGCCTAAAAAGAGATATAAATAAGTGAAGATTACTGTACATTACTTACTGGGTGATTTCCTAAATCAAACGCCAGACTTTATTCTGAATGTTATTTTAAAAAACAAGAATGTGAAATACACACGTGATTTTAGCAACACTGGCACAGCAGACAGATCCTTCCGATCCAACATTTACAGCTACCAAAGTTAAAACTAAGACAGTAGAAAGGAGAATTACTAAACTAGATTCATCCGCTTCTGGTTATTAGATAGTTTAAAAACTCCAATATTTGCTACATCCAACAGCCTGGGTGACTGTGCATATTTTCTGTGTTAGTACAAGCACGGAACATAGACCTGAACCCTTTGGGAAGCTTGCTTCCTTTCAGATGCTCAAGCCAACCTGAAATCCCAAGGAACAGAAAAGCACAATGTATTTGGAATTTAGCAGGATAATTGTGTATTACAAGTGTTTTCCCAACTGTTGAGCCTGTTTACCAACAAACTGAGTTACTCTGGCTAACCAGCTCAGGGACAGTCAATGAAATGGAAAGATCAGAAATAAACTTGTTCAGAGGAAATGTCATCCTCATTCCAGCTACAGCAGCAGAATTTCAGCTGGTGGAAGCTGCAGAGGCCAAGGACCCTAAGTCCATAAATTCCTGCTCTAAGTCTCAAAGAAAAAAGCTAGTGGTAATTCTCTCCTTTTGTCTTCTCGTGGCATGGGCACAGCCCCTCTCCTGCGCCACAAGGAAGCAGAGCCCCTCTCCCCACACAGAAGCTGGGGCAGCAGGACCAGCACTGCAAAGCAGGTGGTGCTGGGAGGAGACAGCAGACGTGGGAGAAGCAACAACCACAAACAGCATCCTCAAAGCTTTCTCTGGCAAAGGATAAACTGCGAGCTGGCAGAACACAGTCCCCGAACGCACGTGAAACGAGTACCCACTGGACACTGAGCAGTGAAAGGAGCGAGAATGACAAGGCTGAGAGCTGTTTTGAACAAGACCACAGTCTGAAAAGGGTACAGATGAAGACTGACTGTCTTGTCGCTCCAAGGGTTTGTGAAGCCCCAGATCCCTCACACAGAGCTTTTCCTGCCATCAGTCCCCTCAGCTTTTAAAACCATTAGACAACGAGCTGCTGCCCCTCCAGCAAGAAATATTCCTTTACAGGCTTAGAAAAGGGTGGAAGGGTCTCAGATGAGCACATTTTCCCTAGCTGCCTTCATCCTGAACTGCCCAAGACATTCATAATTGTGCCAGGACAAAGCAGCACCTGTAATCTGTCCTACCCCTAGCACCAGCTCAGGACACAGCTATGACCAGGGTAAAGGTGTTACCCAGCTGTATCCCCAAAGAGCTGTCCTGGGGACTAAGGGCAAGTGTCAGACACTCGACTGGCTAGATGAGGCAGATGAAAGAAAAGGCACAGGAGAGGGAAGCAAAGGGAGCTGGAAATTTTAACAACACTGGCATAAGCAGAGATGCAGCCAGTGGAGGAGCCAGAGCCCCTGGGTTTGTTCATAGATAAACCAAGTGATGAACTGCACACAGCTAAGGGAATTCTGACCATCTCAGAGAGCCAAAAATCAAGGAAGCTCTGCCCATGAGGGCAAGAGGACCACACAGCCCCACATCCTGCCGGCTGACAGGCAGGACAGTGTCACCAGAGGGGAGGGGAGGGCTGCAACCTCCAGGCAGGAGCCATCTGTCAGCCTGGGCAGGAGGGAGGGAGGAGGGAGGCAGGCTGCTGCTTTAGGGAAAGAAGAGATTTTCTCCCGTTGTTTTTATCCTGCAGGACTCAACGAATTACGTCCCCAAGAACTGCCAATCAACAGTTGATCCTGGCTGAAATCCCAAAAGGCCCAGAGCTGCTGCAGAGCCGATTCCTGCAGAGCCTGCTCTCTCGTGAGTGCAGCTGCCTTCCTGGTGGAGCTGCTCTCCAGAGCCCGCTCCTTCTGAGTCCAGCCTCCCAGGCGGCTGGGGGCAGATACAGGAGCCTTGCACAGCAGCTGAACTGGTTTTGGAGAACACAAAGCCCTTGACATCACAAGTAATTGCAGGTCTTTCATCTTAGAGGCTGTGAAAGAGAGACCTCGAGAGGGAAGGACGGCGGATGGAGGGAGGACGAGCACAGGGCATGAATGGGCAGGAGAAAGAAACCCCAAGGCGAGGGGGGTCTGAAGGAACAGTGTAGGCCACGCAGGCAAGGTGGTGGGGAAAAGGGGGGGGCTGACGGGGAGCTGGTCAGTGGATACCAAGCCATGAAAACAAGAACCACATTGAGATCTTTGTGGAAGGATAAAAATAGAGAGATTTCAAGGAAAGAGGAGAGAACTCGAAAAGCTGCATACAAGGAGAGAGTGGGAAGCACGTCACTACTGATGTGCAGACCAAAGTCAAGAGACCGCTATGGATGAAAGTGCTGTGTGAGGTCTTTACCCCCACCACAAAGGGCTTAACTATCCCTGTGTTAAAAAGAAAAGGGCTGCGGAGCAGGGGGGCCAGCAGGGACCCCGACACCTGGGGAGCTCTCTGGGAGAGGCACAGGGCTCGTCCTCTCCACAGTTAAACCCACCGGCTGCACAGAGGAGAGCACACAGAGCGCGGAGTGCAGAGGGGCCAGCGGCTCCATACAGATGCAGGTTTTGAAGTGGCTCTGTCAGAAGCACTCACTCCTGTGGATTAGTCCAATAAAGGAAATCTGACCCTTAGGAAAGGCTAGAACCTGTCCCCAGTCTCAGAGCAGATCCACACCTGTGAACATGCTTACAGCTTCCATAAGATATTGGTACTGGAAGTGAAAAAAGCTGCAATCATTGATGTAGAGGGAAAGGAACCCGCTTAAAATACGTTTTTATTAAGTTACATACTATCCCAGTGTTTTTGACTTCTCCTATGACAAATACACATAACTATAGACAGGAGTAACTGCACATTTAAATAAGAAAAAGATTTCTGGAATTACTTCGAAAATGAATTAAGAGTATTTGTCACTCAGCAGTGAACAATTACTTGTGTGTCAGGTGACTTAAATACATTTTAATCCGAATCAGTCAGGGCATTAACAATAGGTTTATTTGGATTTTTTAAAAAAACAATCCTTGAGACTAACAAGTGAATGTTCAATCACCTAGAGACAATGAGGAAACAGATAAATCTGCGAAGGACCATCTACATTTGATGGCTTTTGTGTTAAAAAACCAGCCTGAAGGAAAGGCACAGGAGGCACGTACTTACTGAGCACTGCAGTCGGAGTGGGCTTGTGGCAGTGGTGAAGGCAGCCCAGGCGATGAGGCCGTGGTCACCCTGGCCCCACTGTGCCAGGACACTGTCCGGGTGCACGGCCACACCCGCCCCTGACAGGGCCTCCCGCACCGTGCGCTCCAGGGCGGCGTCACCGAGGCAGGGACCGGCAGAGCCGAGCGGAGCCTGCACGAGATGGATGCGGGAACCATCAATCCCGAGGGATAAGAGGGTTTCTACCGTGGTGTAAATGTCAATTGTATTCCCATAGACAATGACGTTCCCTAAGAGGAAAAAAAAAGGGGAAAGATTTCTAAGACATACAATGAAAACCTTATTAGTATAACTCAGATGATAATAACATGGAATTGCTCTCTTTGACCCTCTTATTTCTCTGATGCTATGAAGCAAACAATGTTACCTAGCAACAGCAGCTAAGATAATTTAGTGAAGAATCTGTACAAAACATCCCACAAAGTAGGCAAGTACTTAACACAGAAGTATGATATTCATCCTGACCCCATAATCTGAAATTATTTTGATTGAAAAACCTCTGGGGTAAATAAATAAATAAATCACCATTTTTATTTTGTTCTCCCCTCTCTCCCTAATTTTGCTCATTCAAAGGACTGATGGGGGGGAGCAGACAGAATCAAATTCAATACATCGTGCAGAAAACCCCCACAAACCGTGGAAAGGCCTCGTGCCACGTGGAGGTCACCAGTGCTGCCGCTTCCTTCTGCCAAAGCCTGATCTCCAGAGAATGGGGATGGCCCTGCAGCTGTACCTGTCCCTGGTGGAGGGGAGAGCTCAGCACCACTCTGAAGGCAGCTGCACATGGCACAATGCCCAACCCAGAGCCAGCTCCAGCCCTGCTCACTGCTGGGAGCTCCACGAGCTGCAGGCAGCCATCCATCCGAGCAGCTGCTGTCACAGCAGCATGTAGGAACTGCTGCTCCTTCTGCAGAGCATCAGCAGCAGCACAGAAACCACTCCTGAATCCAGCTCCATCCTTCTGCCCCGGGCAAAGGGAGCTCAGACCTGACCCACCCCTCCCGCCTGGCACTGCAGAGCTGCAGGGCAGGGCCCTGCTCATTCTCCTCCTGAACTAGTGCCACTTCAAATGGCACAGTCAGAGCTGAGCAGGAATAGAGGAAGGAAGGGTCTGTTCTGTTGTGAGCACAACGGGACTCTCCAGTCTAAGGGCTAAAGCCCTCCTGGCAATAAGGGAGGCAGAGCTGGGATGCAGCAGAGCAGCTGCGTGTTTTATCTCAGGATGGTTTAATATAAAACACACAAACATTGCTCTGAGCAGGACTGAGATGTACTCCTCTCCTCCCCATTCCCTCTGCCCCCCTGCTTGGAATAGGAACCATTTGTCTGCTCTGTGATCCACTAAGCCTTTGAGTAATCCAGGTGAAGCGTCCCAGCTCGTGCAGGGAACTCCTCTTCCGGGGGCTAAGGACCCTTCACAGGAGGGCCAGAGCCCAGAGCCCAGCCCTGCAGGCTCTCTGTGCACCACACGCCCTGCAGCCGTGCCATGCTCAGTTGCCCCAGCCCCAAGCTGCGGGTCCAAACGGAGCCAGGAACACCTCCACCTGCCTGCCCATGTCCACATCAGCTCCTGTGTTTCAGATCTGACCCGTCAGTACAAGGATGCCTCTCTCAAAAGCACCTTCCCGGTGCTTTCATGTCTCCCACACCTGGGCAGTGCTGCTACCAACTCGCTCGTTTATCTCAGCAGTGGCATTTACGTCTCGCCACAAGTGACAGCATCCCCTATGCCCTAAATTGCATTATTTCATAGGCTAAACTAATCTCACTGGACGGCGTTTTACTGCGTGAGACTCAGGGCAATACTAAACTGAGCATGCACACAGCCCCAGCTCCCAAGAATATTAATGATAAAAATGTTAACAGATGTTCTACTATTCCCCTTTGACTACAAGGTTATTTTATTTGTCCCTATCAGTTTGGCTACTTGTAGCTGCCAAAGAAACATCTCTCTTCATAGCTGCCAAAGAAGAGACCTGCCCCATGAGTACACTGCACAGCAATGACAGAAAACATGTTTTTACTGTTCACAGCAATGACCAGAGGGACAGAACCTGCAAGTGTATCAATTTGAAAACATAAGAAGAAAGAGATCTTACTGCTTCCATAAATATCATATAGAATACAGGAATGCTCCAGTGTGTCCATCACTGACCTGACTTCCCAAGCCAGAAGAATCTATCCCATAACTTGTGCCTGCCAGGACATCTGTCTGCAGCTGCACTGGCCTCAGGAGAGGGCCAAAAGAGAAGACAGCCATAAGCCTGACTGGTTTTTCCCTGCTGCAGCAGAGTGTAATGCAAGAAGCAACTCAGCAGGACCCGTGGGTGAAGACCAGCTTTGCCATACCCATTTTTATTAACGCCACGTGCTGACAGCGCAGGCCAGAACGTGGTGTGCAGGTGCCGACAGCCTCAGCTACATCTACGTGTTTTCAGTTTGCAGGGAGTGAAACATATCAGGAGTGAAGAGGATGCCGTGCTGGAAAAGGGCGATGAGGAGGGCTTCCCTGAGGCACAGCCCAGCAAAGCTCCATTCGGACTCCAGGGCAAGGCTGGGCTGAGACACCTTCACCCTTGGGCAGCACCAGCCCCCTCAGAGAGAAGCTCTATTACTGCATTAGACACTGGCTTTAGGGATGTACAAGATCAGATGGGAGTCCTACATTTCTCAAGGAAAATTAAAATTCTGGTTTATATGGTAATATTAAATACAACTGCATTAGATCGGGGAAAGCAATGCTCCTTTATTGACCTCCTGTAAATCAACAATTTACTGCTTCTGCTTATTACAATATTAGTGGCTTTTTAGATGACAGTGCTAGTAGTCTAGGAACTGCAGATATTCATTATGGACTGAAATTATGTCCACTGAACAGAGAGCAGTTCCTCAGGATGCTTTTATTATTTAACTACATGAAAATGTATGTATCTGTGAGTAAACATAATAATCTTCTACAGAAAAAAACAACCATAAATAAAGATCATTACAGTAGTTTTATCGTTTATTACCTGAATGTCAGCGTCCTGCTGCAGAGCAGACTCATTAATTTTCCACAAGTGGAAGCACAAGATTTCAGTGACCCTAATGTGACCTGACTCTTTGCAGTTTGCAAAAGCTAAAGGAGAAACCCAATGTGAGCTAAAGCACTGGTGGCTCCAGTTGGTGATTCATGCACTGGAATTTTAATGCAAGAGTATTCCTACAAACACGCTTTTAATAAGGCAGTAAACTATGCTTAGGTGAAGGGAAAAAAATAATTGCTCCATTTTGGGCCATTAAAGCAGTTTTGTTCCTTACTTTACTTCCACCCTACTTTTATTTTCATGGAAAGTGCGGAGCTAATAGGAGATGAATTTCAATTAGTCCCAATTACAGCCGTAATAGGTTCCATGCATTAGGTGGCTGGGTTGCATCAGCGAAGCCACAGTGGCAGCCGTGGGGCCAGTGCTCGCCCTACTCCCAGGCGGCAGAAAGCTCCCGCTCTGCAGCAGAAAGCCCTCCCAGAGCCCTGGCACAACTGTCAAGACTGAAAGAACGATGTTTGTAAGAAACACAGCTGGAAAAAGAAGCAGGGTGAGGAGTAAGAGAAACTGAGATCAGTGGAGAAAGACCTCTCCAGTTGGGCACCCTGCACAGCAGCAGAGAACGGGATGGGAAAAGCAAGGAAAGGGAACTGAAGCCAGAGCAGGGGGAAAGGGGAAGGTGTCACATCTCCTAAAGTCCATCCTAAAGACCAACCTCATCAGGAGGTGTGAATTTACCTTCTCTACACATGAAGCCAGGCCAGTGCCTCATTAAGAGATGCAGCTTCACCCTGCAGCCAAGGCCAGCAGCAATAACGAAGGTAAGATGACCATCCTCTGACTTTGGCACTACTGCTGGAGAAGGGATGCTATGCCAAGGCGGGTGAGACACTGTGATTGAGCCATTTGCTGCAGAGTGACTGATCCTCCCAGCCAGCAGGCGCATCCCAGCCAGCAGCTGCTCCCAGGCACATCCCTGCGCAGGGGGACCGGAGCACATTCCAGGACCGGGAGCTCAGGGATTTACATGAAGGACTAGCAGTAGCAAACAGGGAAACTAACAACCTCATCTGTCTATGCAAAGTCAGCTGCGGGTACCAGCTGGACACCAGGTAAGGCTGTGTGGGCAGGGGCTGGTACCAGCTGGAGCACAGGTGGAGCAGGACTGCTCCAGAGGCTCCACTGACATGCCTGAGGTCAGGAAGCTGGCTGAGAAAACGCTGCCATGTTTATGGACCCCTGCGCTGATCACAGCAAGACCTGGAGAACGATAAAGGAATTTCCGATGTCTTGAGAACTTCCCTAAAGGACTGCCAAGCAGGTGTGAACCTTGCACCACACCAAATCACTGCCAATTCTCAGCACACTCCACAAACGAGGCAGGTAAAACACATCTTCAGGAAAGTTCTGCTCTTGCACTCCGCCAACAGGAACTCCCCACAAAAACAGCTTTCCTGCTCTGAACCGTTCTAACTTGGAGCCAGCGGGAACTGACATTACACGAACTCATTGACTCTTTGGTCTCTGTTTCTCTAGTTCAAAGTTGACTCAGAAACCTGGATGGTCCCCGATATTTTCCACAGCACGCACACACAGTGGACAAACTAATGAACATACGAACAGAGCACACGCAATGAGGCTGAGGAAATACAGAGATGGTGCACATCTACACAAATGTCTGATTTTAAGGGTTAAAAGTACCAGGAGCTTGCAGTTCTATGTGAAAATCTGTAAATGATGCAACTGAATACAGCACTGATAGAGACTTCCTAATTTAGACTTGTTTTCTTTGTGTTATGCCACAAATATAGATATTTTTCTATACAACAGAAAAACACATCCACTAATTAAATTATTATTTAATTGGCTAATTAATGACTCTGGACAGATTTGCATTTGGGACTCGTTTTGTTTTATATAATAACTGCAGATAATTAATCTATCTCAAACCTTTCTTTCCCAGCTAAATATGCTGGGTATCAAAAATGACGAAAAATTGTAAATTAATCTGGAAAACAAAGCACAGCAGATGAAAGACTTTGTTAGAATTCATCAGGCGCCAATTATACCACGGAATAAAGGAAACAATAAGCCTAGAAAACATTTCTGTAAGTGCGAGTGTTAACGAAGACCCTTACCTTTGGAGCTGACGAGGTGCTCCTCCAGCCAGCGTGCTGCCTCTGAGCAGTCCTGGGTGTCGTTGAGAGTGAAGTGATTGGAAGGGACTTTCTCTGTGTATCTCTGCGGCCACTTACTCGTGACTCCACTGCTATCTGCTCCCGTGGGAGCCAAGGCCTGGAGAAATGAATCGGTGAGTGGACGTATGACACAGACCTTGGAGACGTTAAAAGACAACAACGCTCACTTTGGCTGCCCAAGGGCTGCTGTCCTGGCACATCCCAACCCTTCATCACATGCAGCGGCAGCAAACACACCCACGGCCACAGGGAACACGGATCCACGCTGATCTGAGCGCACACACGTGCGCGTGTGTTCCCTGCTTCCTGTGACCATTTCAAATAGCAGTGCCAGTGCGAGTGGAGGCACATGGCAAACTCCAGGGACTGCAAAGCAAACAGCAGAAATGTCCCAACACACATCAGGGGGTCTCAGCAGCTCTCTGAAACACAGATCATTTTAAATGGCCCTTGGAAAGTCTTTGTGAAGCCAGACTGCCTCCACCTTTTGTCAGCGAAAATCAACCTTCTACTACGACAGATTTTGTCCCTGGGAAAGGGACCAAAACCTGCTTGATGGTTCAAACATGAAGATTCGGTAACACATTCACTGTGGAATGCTGCTTTCCACTAACAAACTCAATCTGAGCTGTACAAAAGGGAATCTCATCTCTGATTCCTCAGCACCACTGAGCCACATCCTGAACCCTGTTCTCACTGCCAGCCAGATCAACTGAAATTCTGTTGGGTCATATAAAACCAGGCATGACAACAAAAGATCTTACTCAACAAGTAAATATCCAAATCATAACAGATAATGTTTTACTAAGCATTAATTTGACTGCTTGCCAAATAAGGGACAACTTAAGAAAAGGATGGACTAGAGTTTCACGTAATAAAACAGAAGCCACTAATTTCTTCTTATCCTTTTGTATAGCTTAAAAGTGAGAATAGATGATGATGGGATTTCTTCTCAAAGGCAGATAAAACCTGCCTTTTCCCTTGCTTTATCCTTCTCCCCCACTGCAGTTACTTGCCATAAATTATTTTGCAAGTCAGAGTTACTTCCAAACACCTTTTCCTAGAAGCATTTTTCCAGCTGTCACTTTGGCTTTTGTTTCCTCCCTGCTGAACAGTGACCACGGGCTGCAGTTGAAGGATGACTCTGCTCTGAGAAGGGATCCCAGACTGCAGAGCCTGCTGCACGCACGCAGCCAGACACCACTGCGGGACACGGTACAGCACTATAAAGCTGCAGACATTGCTCACGTCCATCTCCTGATTTTAAAGGCAAAATGCCTTGCTCGCAACTCCTACCACCAACCACCCAGGTAAGGCAAAGCCCTGCAACAAGGGGGCTGTACCTAGCTGCCCGTTTGGTTACGCAGCCTGACAGCCTCATGGGGATACAGGAGCAAGAAGCCACCCTTGCCCAGTGAGTCTGAGTGGGGCTGGAGTTCAGCTTGATTCCAGATCTCACATGCAGCTAAGAGTCTGCTTTGGTATCACTGGAAACTCAGCTGTGTGCTACAATACCAAGCAGCATCATGGATGTGCCTAGGCATGGTCATCATGTGAGATGAGTAATTAATTTGATAAGGAATTCTCTCCGCTTCCAAAACTAGGTCAAATGGTGTTAGACCAGCTGGAGTTAAGTCTCCTGTGGCTGGGGCCACATGTCAGTTGAGCCTGCTCCTTAGCAGGTTTAATGGTTATGGTGGCAAAAACACCGGCAGCTTTGCCTCATGCCCACCCCTCAGCAGTAACTGCTGGTGGGAAATTCTGTCTGACCCCCCTCTCCTCCGGCTTCGGCACCGACACAGCCCGACCTGCTGCACTACAGGGCTGCAAACTGCTGGTGCTACCCTTGCTAAGGCTGCTCCGCTTCATCCCAGGAACACCATTCACAGCAGAAAACCTGGGAATACCGTGCTGGATTTCACCCTGCACACACCTCACCTGGTAGCTCTGTCCCGTGCACAGAACCAGGTAGTCGTATGGCACTTTCTTCTCCTTGGAAACAACGACGTACTTGGCAGCGCGGTTTATGCCAGTCATTTTACCAACAACAACATTAACCCAGGAACAAAGTGACATCTGTGCATAATCTTCATCATTAAAACAGTGGCTGCGAAGAAAGAATATCTGTAAGTGACATTTCGGCAGCTGACAGCAGGCATTAATTAGACATCTGGTGAGCTCGGCCCAGGCCCCCAGTGGTTCCGCCTGCTCCCTTGCTGTGAGTTTACTGCAGCCTATGGTAGAAGATTAGGCATTAGGAAATACTCAGTTACAAATTGACAACTTTCTGCTGAAACCAAACAATCCCTTCCAGCACAGGGCCTTACAACCACGTAATTTAAGAACAAAGTCAGAAATATATGCTTTACTCTGCTTTTCCTTTGCAGGCTGATGCAATGTGGAGGCTTTTGAACCTGCAAAGAAAATACTTTAACAGTCCAATTCTTCCTCCAAGACAAGACTTCCTTATTCAGCTTTCCCCCAGTTTCCTTCCTTTGCTATTCAGCTTCACCAGTCACAGCTATGGTGAGACACAAATGCAGGGAATGCACCCTATCATTTTATACCCATCCGTATTCCAAAGTATTAGTCCAAAAAGTCAAAAAGCAAATAGAAAGCTAGGAAAATGGTTGTCAGACCTAGAAATAACAGGCAGAGATCTCAAGTCTCTATTGGTGACCCTTTTCCAAATGAACTTTTCCACAATGCAAGAATGACAAATATTAAAAACACACTGAACAGGTCCCGAGCTCCGGGATGTTCAGGGTGTGCATGGAGCACACGTCACAAGCAACATCCTCTGGCAGTGTGAATTCGGTATCAGTACCCTAAAATCACGTGGTGACTTTGACAGTCTCGGACAAGATTTGCTTTTCTCGTGTTTCAGGGGTGTTACAGCCTGTTCCGAGCAAAAAGCATCAGATATCCCTATGCGTGAGAGAAGTATCAAAGATCTGGAAGCTGCTATTTTAAAAAGCCAATTTTAAAGCAAAATCCAAACGGAACAAAACCTCTTTTAATGCCTCAGTAATGACAATTACAATTATTTCCAAAGATCTTTTAAGGCTCAGAGTATGCCCTCGCCAGGTATATCCAACAGAGCAAGTACCAAGACACTTACTTTTTGCATTTGCACCACCCTCTCTGCTTAATAGCCTTCTACAAAGACAGAGATTCCGAAAGATAAAATACTTCCACACAGACGTACAACAGGCACATCACTATAAAATGTGAGGAAGACCAGAGGGAGAACATTCCCATCTAGGTCCATCGCAACCCTTGAACACCGCTGAGCCTGGCAATGGCCCACCATGGAAATGCACAGGAGGTTGCTGGCCACTGCGCAGATCCATCTGGGCTCAACTCCAGACCTCCTGGACACTGAAAACCTGCACCAGGCAAAGCCTGTTCAGTTAGGTTCTTTCAGCAGAACTGGACAAGCCCATTTAGAGCTTTGTAGAGCAATAAACCAACAGGATGTAGTGAAAAAGAATGCAACAGGTTTAAAACAAGCAAAAAAGACAAACGGCTGGTGTCACACAGATGTCTGGCTTATGAGGTAAGAGTAGCAGAGCAAGAAGAAGGACCACGAACATACCGTGTGAAAGAAGCTGAGTCTCACCCCTGCCAGGACCTCAGGATAGGAATGGGCAGTACAGAGACCCTGGGCTTCACCCAGGCTGTGAGCTCAAGTCACTATAGAAAATACATTCCACCTGCCAAACTAAGCTCATGGCCATTTAGAGGCCCAAGAACCCGACTTTCTATTGATACTTAGCAATGAAAAAATATTTCACTTTCTCCCACAGGCCTAAAAAGTGATTAAACAGAAGGGGCTGGGCCCGTGCTCAAGCATCTGATGCTTTTCTGTGGCACCAGCAGCTGCAGCAGAGACTGCAGGCAGAGACTGGCACTGACAGCTGCTGCTTTGCCATTAACACCAGGACACACATCCCGACACAGAGCTCCTGGTTCCACATTAATTGTTGCTACCAAATTCCCCAAACTGGCATTCAGGATGCCACAGGAATAAATACAGTTGATTTCACAACCTGGGGAATTTCAGGATTGAATTGCCAGGCTTTCTGAGGTGCTCTGCATCCTCTGTACTCACAGATACCAGAGGCAAATCAACAAGGGAAGAAACCCACCAACAATGCTGAACTGTAATAATGCAGAAATCTATAAATAAAATGGACATTAAGGACAGAGGAAGGTTTTCAAAAGCACCTTTATAATTGAGGTGCACAGCTCTCAGGAGACTGACACTCCAAAATCACAGGGATGCTTTCAGAAATTGTACCCTGCAGAGTTCAATTTTCACTCTTAATCTGCTTTCAGATTTTAACAGCTAAATCTGGTGAGGCAGCTCTGAACTGCAACTTTCTGTCAGGAAGGATGCTCTGTTAGTACAGCTCTTTTCTACAGTGAACTTAGGAAAAAGATGCGTTTATTTGAGCAGGTAATTCCTTTCACTTGCTAGATTTGCACTTGAACACACCCCTTTCTACAGTACAAAAATTAATACAGGTAACCGCTTATAAAAAATTCCTTGTCAGGACAAAATTCCAAATGATATCAGATGGTTTTAAACAGGTTCCCACTACGCCATTTTTACGTCTTTGTAGAGGTTTCATTTGTAAGGTTCAGCTAGCAGACGTGGAGCTGTTTAGTCATTTAAAGAGCCAGCCCTTTAGTGCGCTGCTGCTCACTAAGGAAAAGATTTGGGAAAATACAACGTGAAGGCTCCAAAGAGTCGCATGCCAAATCTAAATAACTTCGTGTAAGTTCATTCCCCAACCATTCAGAATAACTGATCCATTTTAATTCTATGCTTCTCAATGTTCGAAACAATCATGTTCAAGTCCACAGTGATGATTTATTCCAAAATAAAACCCAAAAATACTGTATTTAAATGAGACTTATGTATTGTGGATTTTAAAGAGGTAAGTAAGATTTTATCAGACTAAATGGAAGCTATTATATTTATTGGCAAACAGGGAAGCCTGTGAAGCGTTTGACAGTCCCTAGACAGGGCTCTTCCAGCATTTCCCTTCAGCTGTGCACAGCCCTGGTCTGGGACAGCGCTGTGGCTGGGACTGGGGACAGACTGCCACAGCCCAGGGACTGGCACTCACAGCCCAGGAGCAGCAGAGCTGATGCAAAACAGTTCTGCCAAACTGATCAACAGCAACAATTCCCCCTGTACTCAGCAAAATCCCCGCCACCTTTGGTGGGCTCTGCATCCCACCACATGCTGCTCTGAGTCAGTCCCTGTCGCATTACTAATATTAATTTTTGTACATTCTTTGGTTCAGCATTATTTAGAGCAAAGCTCAATAAAGTTAAAAACCGAACAAGACTTAAAAAGCGAGCAGACATGTTGTGTCATTTGTCTTCAACCTGGAGCTCTAAACAATCTAAAAACAGCCCTGGAAAGCAGAGACCCCTGTCCTGGTATAACACTGTGGGGACTGCTGTCCTGAAGTTACTGCTTTGGCACTATTTTTTCCCTACTCATAATTCTGCCGAACTCCTCTTGCAGGTGAGTGCATGCTGGAGAGACAGACTGGAATATTTTGGGGCTCTCTACGGATGTATCTAAAATTTAGGACAAGTTCACAAGAATTACCAAGTGTTATGTTTTCTGCAGGAGCTATGAAAGTGTTTAGATGTGAAGTCAAACCTGTTAATTAAAAATCTTCTATGCTGGGAGCTCTGTGGGTCTTTTCCTGGAAGGCCATGAATGGAAATCAAGGTCAGGTTGTTGAACTTCAGACGCGGCCTGTGGAAAGAAAAACAAACAGCCCCAGTTGGAAGAAATTCGGAGGGCCCGTCAAAGGAACAGCGCAGCTCAGAATTCTACATTCAGGAGGATGCAGAAAGCAATTCCTTTACACAGGACAAAGTGTTTCACTCTGCTCAGGTGCAGCTGTCTCCGGATACAAAGAGAAGAACAATTTCCACTACAGTTTCAGTAATGCCGGGGCGAGGAGGGGGACAAGACTGACAGTATGTTGAACTAAATGTGATCTGACATTTGAAAACAAATAAATATTATGAGTGATTAAGCCTTGTAATCTTCAAGGCTTTCTGTAAGTTAAGGATGGACTGATGCAAATGGTACAAAGGAATCAGAATGTTTTTTATCAACCAGTGTTAATTTGTTATTCATACATTTAAAAAATATATTCAAACAAAGTTAAAGGTCATACTTAAACCAAGGAATTTCAAGGTTATGGCTGCCCCTCTCAAAATGCATATTAATAGTTTAATTCTGGATTATGGATTATCTGTGGTAAATCTCCATGCATACTCAGGCCGAGCACAAAGTAATAAATAACCTTAATGTAACAGAGTGCATATATTTATACAGATTATGGGCCTGATTCTCATTTAAATTAAGGTCACTCTGCAGAGGTGGATGTAAATAGCATTTGCTCTTCATTTATGGCCACCTTATGCTGGCTGAGTGATACAAAATGGTCTTTATGTAAACGAGAGTGAGCCTGATCCACCAGGCTGAAGGCAGAGTGTAAGAGCGATGCCATCTGCACACAGGGAGCGCCGCTCCTGGGGTGCGAACAACAACTACAGTAACCTCACACACCGACACAGCACGGCTCCTGGGCATTTATTTACATGGCATTAATTACATGAACACCTTGCACATCCTCCTGTCCTCAGAGCAAGGAGATTTCCTTTCGGTGTGGAGCTGAAGTCATCTGTACAGACTGTATGGCATCTTGCCAACAGGTGCTCAAATCCAGGGGCTACAATAACATTGTATTTAAATCCTGTTAATATTTGGGATGGAAACCTTGTGAGCCAGCAGCAGAAAGATGGCAGAAGCAAAGTTCTAGGCACCATTAATGTGCCCCTTTTGCATGACTGCACGATGATGCACTTTATTGATCTGGTCACATACCACTTTCCTCTGCAGATGCTCTACCTCTATTGAGTCCGCACGCAGGCATCCAGGATTTCCCCAGTCATACGGTATTTGTTCCCTTTTTCCCCACTGAGCGGGAGGCTTCAATCAGACCTTTCAGTCAGTACGATTTACTGACTAATGATTTACTTCTACCTCAGCGCTCCCATGGCATCCCCATATGCCCCAAACATTAATTCATGTTTCCCACTCATTCATCTCGCAGGCATCAAAACGTTGATTAGCTCCTTGGATGAAGTGAGATGAACTTGGATGAAGTGAGATGAACCAAGAACTCCTTGGATGAAGTGAGATGAAACGAGTCATATCTTTGATGCCCACTTTACACTGAGGAAAACCAAGGCACAAAGCACCCTGGGTGGGAGTTCCCCAAGGGCAGGGTGGTGCGGGGGCAGAGCTGCAGAGCTGCCAGAGCTGGTGCCTGAGCTCCGAGTGCCGCACGCTGCCCGCGCGGCTCCCGGCACAGCTCCACGCAAAGAACGGCCCCATTTCCACACACAGAGGCAAACCCCTGCTGCTGCTAAGTGTCAGAATTTGTTCAGTGTTTGAGCACAGGCTGGTGGTATTTGTGAAAATTATCAGAATCTTCAAATAAGTAACAAATGTCGTACCTTGTGTTACAAAGGTCTGGCTCCACAAGCGTAGCTGGCACCCATAACCCCAGGATCTAAAATACATTTACATAGATACAGGCACTTAAAGGCAAGCCTGAGCACTAGAGGGGAGCTGCGGCTCCTGCTGGGCAACGGCAGAGTCACCACGGGGTGACAGGTTGGGGATTTTGAGCCTTATTATTTCTAGGCTAACAAAAGGATGGCTTATTTACCACAGCTTTTGATTCCTTACTGGTGCCTAAAAGCTCTTAACTGAAAAACAACCAAGGCCCTGGAAACAGGCAGTGGGTGTCAGAACTGGGACGGACTTAGATGCTGTTAATAAATATAACAAAGGCCGACAAGAAACAGGGCGAAGTGGAGGTTCCCTTTTTGGTGAAAAAGTCTTCAAGTTAAGAGCCGAACCAGTGCAATGTTAAACAAGTGCACCTGCATTTTAGAAGCAAGTAATTCCAGCAGGGATTCACGTTGCTGTGGATACAGAGGGAAGAACAGCTCAAAGATACTGGTAAAGCAGGGAGGGATTAGAGTATCTAGGGAAATAAGTAAAAGGTGTTGGGTTTCAGTGCAGAGCTCTAGAGGACGGCTACAAAAAGAGTCTGAACACCCTTGTCCTTAAAATAAAACAGGGTAACCAATTTACTGAGCATAATCAAAAGGACACACAGAGAAGTTTTAGTACCCCTTTTACATACATCCTGGTGTTTGTGAATCTGTTAGAATATTCCTTGCTCATTTTGCTGCATTTTTTGCCTGATGTCTTGCTACCTTTTTTTTTGTCCTTCTGTGTGTGGCATAATGATGGAGGCTTAGATGGTGGAAACTGCCTGAACAAATAATTTAATTAATTGCTTTCATTAAACCCCTCATTATCACAACAAGCCAAATCAATTTTGTTACAAAAAATAAAGTGCAGCAAAATAGTCTCCATGAACCCAACCATTTAAATTTATTTTAAATCTTGTGGTTTTTAAAATTATTTTTCCAGTCACCAATAAAAACTAAAATAAAAACGTGACAGAAAATAACACCTTATCTGCTCCTAAAATTGGTAACTATGTGAACTGTTCTCCCATGTACATAATCTTTAAACAATAATATCTGAAATTATAACCTATCGAAAAGTAAAGTCTTAATGACATTGGATCCTCAGCTTCACTGCAGCAAAGCCCTTCTAAAAATGGCAGCTCAAGATCATTCTGACAATGGTAAAAAGTAGTCTGATTTCAGCACTAAATGCTGAAAAGTAAGATGTGCTAAAGTCTTCCATTACCAAAACTTTGATATCAGAGAAATCTCTCTGAAACAAAAAAGGAACATTAAGATTTTGTGGGGAGGAAGGAGCGCAGAAGCAGAGATGATGGTTAAGAGTCCCAGCAGACCATAACCTGTGTTCAAGGCACAGGAACTCAGCACGTCCAGGTGTCAGTCTCACTGTACAAGGCAGATGCAGACAGTTCTCCTTTTCCCTGCAAATATAACTATTTATCCAAAGCAGGACTTTTTTTTAAGGAAACATTTCAAGAACACACAATCAGGACGTGACCTGGAGAAGAGACATCTCCAAAAGGAAAAGATAGTCTAACAGATTTCCCAGTTCCACACAAAGCTCCAGATAGAAATGCCCAGCTTAACAAAAGTTGCTCATATGAAAAACTAGAAACAAACTCCGCTCATTCATGTTGTCGCTCTGGGATAAATGTGTTACTCAGCACTACAGCCCTGCTTGGAGGCACCTTTCCAAGCAATGTGTTCCCATGTTGTCTCTCCACTGAATTCCTTTGCCAGCCCCAGCGTTTTCCCTTCCCTCTGCTGCCTCTGCCTCCCGGGGCAGCCGTACTTGGCTCCACCAGCAGCAGAAGGGTTTGTTGTTTGTATCAACACCTACCTCTTCTCCAGAACCTTCTCTGAGGGCATCAATTACAGCCCCCAGAGCAGGATTCCAGATTCACTGCTGACCAACAGATGTCCATCTACAAGTTATCCCTCTTCAATTACCAGTTAACAAAGATTAGCCAGTTCTCCCTTGGATCAACCTTAGGAACAAGTGTTAAGATTGTGAATGAATTTGCTCAACAAAAGAAAGGATAACAGCGCAGTGTTTACTGGGACACTTGACAATGCAAGGGTCAAGGAGGGGCTTTCCACACAACCTGGCCCATGACAACTCTTCCTCACTCAGCAAAATATTTCACCATGCCCCAGTTGCTCCCTCTTCCTGGTATTAAAACAACAGGGTCCCTTCAAAAACTTCTATTTTGATGGAACGGTGTTTTGTATTTTTTTTTTTCCCAGAAACTTCCTGCCAGGCTTTTTGGTAATTTTATCAGTCACCCTAAGAAGAGCAACCTCTAAGCCCAAGCCATGAAAGCCACCACTGTCAACATTTTTGACATCTTAACAGGAATCCATTAAAGAACATTTCCTTCACCCTTTGACCAACACCCTTCACGGATGCTGGGAGTGCTTCTCTCTCCACCACTGGCAGCTGGGTCTCTCACCAAACTTTGAACTTGATGGTTCACTACTTAGTAACAGTTACATCAGTGAGTTATCAACATTATTCTCATACTCAATCCAAACACAGCTACTAGAAAGAAAATTAACTCTATCCCAGCAAACCCAGGGCAATCCTGTCTCATAAGCTGTTCCTCTCCAGCTAAATTTGGATTCTCCTGCTGGGTTATAGAAACTAGTCCTCTCACTCTTCCCCCTTCAAGTGATTAGTCCTAGATTTCCTTCTCTGTGATTATTTTACTGTGGTTATGTTGCTTATCTCTCATCCTCTGTGCTGATCCTTTTCCTACACAATATAATTAAACGCACCAGCAACTCTGGCTCTGTTACCTTCCAATTCCTTTACTAATTCCTTCTTTTTTTAGGTGGCTTTACACCAGTCTATAACCTAGATTTCTCTCCGAACATTACCAAACACGTCTTTTTCCAGTTTCTTCTTCTGAACTCTCATCCACCTCGTAACTCATTACTCTGAAACACCTCAGCCCCCTCCTGTGGCTGTCACTGCTTCTGTCCCTTCCAGTCACCTCTCACTTCCCAGCAACTGGTTTTGCTTGAAAAAACTAGAGCATCCACTCAAGATCTGCGGCATTTTCAGGATCTAGGTCACTCAAATCAACATGGCAAAGTTCTTACAGCATGAATTGTTCTGTAACAGGGCAGGGAAGCCTGAAGCGTCCTTTTCCTTGCCCACTCAAAACACACTGCTAAATTAGACCCATCCATATCCTTCCACAGGTACAGAGTTCATGAGGGCAGCCTTACCATCCCAAATCTAAGTTAGCTTTGAGTCTGACCTAATCAAAGTACCACCCAACCACTGCTTCAGTGAGAGCACTTCCTTCCTAAAATTTCAATTTCCATTCCACAAGTGTTCCAGCATTTCATTTTCTTCAAAAAGGGCAATTATTTTTCTAGACAGAAAATGAGGGATATCTGATGATGGCCTTGGTAGTTACAGTCTCTTGCTGTTTAATCACCTGGCTGATTCCAAACCCCAGTTGAGAGACATCAACACCATTTTCCACAAATAAAGGTACCATAAATTGAGCAGTAAAACTAAAGTGTGGTTGAAACTTCCTGGTTTGCTTGCTGCTGTGTGAGTGCTTCAGCGAGCAGCACACAGAGCAGATTCCAGCTTGCTAATAGGATATTTTTAATATTATTGGCCAATTACCCACGTTAAAACTAAGGTGGTGGGGTTTTTATGGCTGTCTACCGGACTCCAATTTTCCAAACTATTGCAGAGGAGATGAGTGTTCTGACTCCATGATGTAGCCTGGTGCAAATCTGGCAATGCTGCCTTCAGAGTGTGCACCCTCAAAATGCTCCCAGATGCCTGCCCTTGACAGACAGACTGCCCTTGAACCTGGAAGGCTTGAGCTTTAATCACACGTGCTCCTCCTGCCAGCAGGAGAACACACATCAAAGTTGCACGTTCTGAGGCACCCCCCTGGTGCCAGGTCCTCTGACATAAAGCTGGCAGCCCTGGAAGGACAGGGACACAGCCGGCAGAGGAGTCAGCTGGGCCAAAACTCCATCCAAACTGGGCCAAACATCCATCCCTTCAGTTAATGACCTCCACATGTCAGCACCCTCACTCTGCTCCTCAGAGTACACACACGCAGACATCAACAGGAATTAAAACCACACTAATCACTAGTGGGAAGGACCACAGCTTAGCCAGACAAGTAATTTTTTCTCCCCCGCAGCAGCCTGCACAGTCTGCTGTGCTTCCAAGCCAACCCTCAGGCAGCCTGGAGACTGCTCTGGAGGGCTCAGCACTACACCTCCTTCGCAGCTCGGGGAACAAACTTCAAACAAAACTTAATATGAATAGAAGAGAAAGTGGTTGCACCTCTTCCATGGCTTTAGCAGAGAGCTGCAGAACCTTGGCATAGTGTTTGCACTTGGAATGCTGCCGTGTTTGCTCTGAACTGCATTGATCAGAGGTACCAGGTTACCAGGCTCAGAGCTGTGGATGTCCCACTGAGTCACCTGGAGGGGATGACAGATGCAGCCCAGCATTCTATAAAAACCCTTGTGACTCATTCCAATTTTGAGCAGGCTTTTTCTGAGAAAACTACTATTTCCAAGATCAGCTTTAACACTCACCAAGAAGTTAGAGGTATTCAAACATAAATAGTAACAAGAGAAATTTCAAGTGAGAAAGAACAGTTTGGGCTCAGAGTGTTTGCATCTGTCTAAAGGGCACATATTTCAAGTTGAAATAATCTTATTTAAAACTGCAGAGTCTCAAAAGCAAGACCGTAACTATAAAACAAGCCCATATTGATGCTAATTGAGTCTCCTTTTCTGGCAGAGGCTGTTAGGAAGGCTGATCCTGACCCACATCCTCTCCCCTCGTTTATGTCTGGTATCAGTCACTGCCAGTGTTCATTGTGACGCCGACTGCGCAACAAGGCCAGCTCTGACCCATCTGATTTATCTCTGTCACGACTTGAGCTCCGCTCAGCAGAGGCAATGGAAGGCAACAATGTCTGAGAGATGCAGGCCCGGTGACACTGAGCACAAGGCCTGGGCTTGCCTTGCTATGAAGGGAAGGCAGAGGGAAGCACACGTGTGTCAGCTCATGTGGCAAAGACAGATAGGACAAAACAATGGGCATCACTAACCCATTCACTGCGTGTTAGCTCTGTGGTCAGCAAGTAAGCACTAACTATTTAATTAGTCGACTAATTAGTGACAGGCAACATGGAAGGCTTCAGATGTTCCCAGACAAATGCAAAGATAAAAAGCCTAATTAACCAGCAAGCATTATGCTAACTACAGCCAAACAGGCCAGATGTGCAGGATATTGTGTACCCCGGCACTGCCAGATAACGGGCTCCGTCAGGAACCCCGTTCAAACCCTGCCACTTCGGAGCCGATCCCGGCTACCCCGAACTCCCAGTGAGAGACACTGCCCTGCAGCGAAAAACTCAGGCTTACTGTGCTGGATTCCAATTCTGCTTTGAGAAAGAAGTTCAGGGCTTTTACTTTAATCCATCCGGTTTTTAAATGCAATAGCTATTTTAATGCACCCACGTGGAGAGGGAAATCGATTTCACAACAATTTCATACGAAATATTGTGATTTTAGGCACCATTCATTTATGGCTATCTCACGTAGCACGTTATGTATATTCCAGCATCCTCAGAGAATAAGTCATTGTTTACATCAGGGTTTGGATTAAGGAGGTTTTCTAAACCATGGATTAAAAACGGTTTTCCCTATAATTGAAGACAATAGTGCTTTCCACAGCTACATGCAAAGAGGTGGATAAAAGCCAGTGGGTTCCCTGCGCTGGAACCAGTGACAAGATACTGCTGGGAGCAAGCTCCATGTTCCTTAAGCCAAACTTCCATCCCTGCTGCCCGAGTTTGCATGCTGCTCTGGGAACCAGCCCCTGGTTCCTGGGATAAACTGGAAACACTGGGGTTTGTAATCCTGTGCCCTTCTGGCCTAACCCTGCTACCCTGCCCATCCCTTTGAAACTAGCAAAGGAAAGAAGACAAAAAAAAGAAATCAACCCAACAAATAAAAAAACCACCCACTGTCACACCTGTACCTCCAGAGCCACTGTCACACCAACAGCTGGCCAGGTACCGGGCTCTGCCCCTGCTAATGCAGCACTGCTGCCTCCACCAGTCACTGGCCCTCCAGTAAAAGAACAAAAAGTCCCTGTGCATCCTTGAGACAAGCAGTCCTACAGCTGAAAACATACACCTGCGCACGCTGCCTGAGCAGCATGGAAAAGTCTAAAGCTCGTTTGGGGGTCGGGTGGGTGAGCAGTGGTGCCATGGCTGCTCCGTGGCACTGCTCCAGGAGCACTGTGCCCTAGGGTGTGCTGCCCACGGCACAGCGGGAGCGGGAGGCATCCTGCCACAGGGCAGCAGAGCTCATTCTCAGGGTCATTTCTCCGCTTAATGAAAAATGTATTTCTTCAGTCTTGAAGAAGTTGAAAACACTTGCAAGATCGAGTTCTAATAATTGCCACATTGGTAAGTGAATTACATTTGTATGTTTCCATGGTGACTGGTAATGTAAAATAATTAAGTATGAAGAATAACGATGAGAAAACAACTTCCTCTTTTTAAGGATTAGGGCTCACAAATTGATTCAATCCAGCTATTTTTAGTGCATGTAACCTTTGCAGGGAATATTAGAAAATTATGAGTAAATTAAACTAAATTGTTTTAAAAGGCCTTCACATTGATCAGGAGGCTATTTGCTGCTGATGTGAAAATTAAAAACTAATCTTTCCCAAATTTATACCTCTATTAATATAAATTCTGTGACACTGCACTAAGTGCTGCCTGTTGGCACTGTGGCTCTCCAAGCAGCACCCCGTGTCTGAGGCCGGGTGCCAAGACAAGCTCAAGGAGGATGCGTCCTGCAGCAACTCTGCCGGAGTTTGTTTCAAACTCAAGCCTCGGCTGCAAAGCCTTGGCTGAGGGAGCTCCAAGGGCAACACCCGTAAAGGCTTGTTCACTGCAGACAGACTCAGCTGACACACCTGGAGCACAAACACGCTTTGGCTTCCCCACAGCATTTTATAACAAAATGGCAGCAACAAACAGCACAGGGGGAGTAACAAGAAAGGGGTTAGAAGCTCTACAGTACATCTTTAACTGAATTTGGGATGGAACTGAAAGCCTGAAAGGTGCTGAGAACAGGAGGATGAGAGGACACTATTTACCCCGAGATGGGATGCTTTACAGGAAGTCAAGAACTAAGAGAAGGACAAGAAGCAGAAATTTTTTTCTGCACTGCTCCAGCAATACAACATCTATAAAGCACTTCAACTTATTCTTCTGTTGATGTATTGGACATATCATTTGTGATGTTATCAATGGTTGTTGGTTTAATTGGGAAAAAAAGGGCGGAATTTTCCATTCTCTGCCTCCCATAAAAGCGCCAGACTCTCCAAGTCCTTGTTGCATTTTGTTGTAAGAATCATGTTCAGAATTTTACTTTTATATTCATTTCTGCAAGTCTTTAATGACATTTCTAGTATGTGTGGTTAAACTCTGCAGAAAACACCTACTGCATCAAAGGAACTGCATTCTCAGTCTGACTCCCCAGTAAGCCCCTGAAACTGCTGTGGAGGAGGTACAACATTGAGACACGAGAGAGAGCACCCTGTCTGCGCTTTGGGAAGGCTGCTAAACAGCAGAACTCATCCGCTGGTTTCCCTGCCTTAGATTTAGGGAAGGGGAGATTCAGACAGGTTTGGGATCCCACCAGGCGCAACTGGCTTTAAAATCAATACTGCTTGGGAGCTCACGCAAAGGGCCATTGACTCCACCTCCCCCCACAAGACTGTGGTTTAAGAACAATGCGACTTTAGGTGTTTTCAATCCTCATTTTCAGCATGCCTTCACCTTAAGGATCCACGTGCAACTGGGAGTTGCTCGGAATCCTGTGAGTCCCAAGGCATCCGGGATGCTGGCACCCATCCCTACAACCGCAGGTGCTCAGACCTTTAACACCGAGTACTGAGAGGGAATGCTTTAAATGGAAGCAACAAGCCCCTTCATACAAAAGGGAACACAGCCTTTTCAGCAAAGGAAATAAAATAAAAAACTTACCAAAAAATCAGCGTTTCCAGAAAAGAGATTCCAACATCGGATGCACCAACCACCACAATTCTAGTGTTGATACACACTTTTGATTCCAGCACCAGCTTTCGATTTGTGTGGTTCAAAGAATAATTCAGCTGTGGGAAAATATGTAAGACATAGAAATGCATTAAAAAAATAGTCAAAGCCCGCTAGGAATCATTAAACTCCCAGTGATGCATTATCTTGCATTGACACAAAACTCCTTATGGCTCACTGACATGACTAATACGATTTTTCTGTGCACGGCCCCAGATAAGTGGTACTAAGATATGTGGAATTTGTGCATATTTAATAGGTCACAGAAAATCACAAGAGCTCAATGGTCTGGCTTCTCCTGAGCAAGATGCTCTGGAATCCTTGCAGGAGAGGACAAAACATTGCCTCTTCTATCACTCACTGCCATTTACCAAACACCCCAGGAACTTGCACTTACATACTGCTAAGGCCATTTTTATACCTCATAGAGCAGTTTTTACTCTTGCTGGTTTAATTATGGAAATGGTTTTACTTGTAAATTAATTAGGAACTTCTATTTTGAGTGTCTGTGTGTTTAATTGAAAACTCCCTTTCCAAAATTATCCTTCTCTTTTCTTACATACAGAGCAGCTACCCGGAAAGCCAGGTTGCCACATGAGTAAACGAGTACCCCAGTGTCACCGGGATCAATACTCCAGTCACAAATCTTACTGCAACATTGGTAGTTACGACTTTCAGCTTCCACACCACTTCATTCACACTCTGGCTAAGGGAATAAACTCCGTGTGGTTTTTTTTTCCCACGTGTCTCTAGGTCTCGCTACCTAACAGAGATTCTCAAAACAAACATGCAGCTAAAAGACGAGATAAAATTGCATTCGACAATTTTTTTTTCACCTTGACTATATTTAGCTTTCACATTTCTGAAGAAAGACACGGAAATACTTTCCATCTTGCAGTACAGCACACTTTGCGTTTTTCCTGTTCTCTGGGTTGCCTACATGCCCATTGCACAGAATGGGTAACTGCAGGTTCATAAATGCACTGGGAAGACCAATACAAAATGGAACCACTTCTGTTATTTGTCAGACACTTCTCCAATAAATTCCTGCTGTGACGCTTAGGAAGGAAGCAACCTAAGACTTCTAACAGGTTTTCCTCTACTACAAATGGGAGACAGCACTAATAAAATTAAGTCCTCTAAATTCTTCCTATGAAAGTACACTTGAAATACATTCCCTATGTATCAGCTGACAGAGTAACTCAATAGATGAAGAGTAAGTACTTTCTTATACAGCTGTGGTAATTACATGTGCCCTCTCCATAAGTACATGGCACACTAAGATCCCCCAAGAGATCTTTCATGCCATGTCTTTGCACTGGTGGAGCTCCACAGCTGAGGTTTCAGCACAGCCCCACCACACTGCAGAACTCACTAGAGTGCTGTCCTGTCCCTTAAGGAAGCACTATGGATCAATTCCCTGCCAAATGGCATGACTGCACAGCAAGTCATTTAGAACGTGGCAAAATTAAATGTCACCTTTGGTCAGGCAACATTATTTTTTACTGCCAGATAAATGTTCTTTGAGTTGCAGTTCACCACAGTGCAATGATGACATCCAGTGGTGAGCCAGATTCATCTCAGTGACTGGACTGCCCTGGGAAAATTCCAGAAGATATCTCAAAAAGTATGCCAGCCCAGGGTGGCTGCTTAACAGAGGTCAGCTGTGTGGCAGCCAGCACATGCCCATGGTGAAGAATGCCTGAGCAGGGGACAGAACCACCCTGCTGCTCCAAACCAGGCTTTTACAGGACATAGGTAAGTCCCTACAGAGAACCTCCATAATCCCATTCAAAGCCAGTGCTTTTGAACATGGTTGAGCACTCCTTACAGAAGGATCTGCCAGCAAAAAGGATTTTAATCACAAGTTAGACTATGTCTATAACACTTCCACATTTTAGAAACTGAAAACGCCCTCTGTATTTCCCTGAAAGTGTACATCTTTAGAAGAGATGTTAGGAAACGAGAAGAACCAATGCCAAGTATTATAGACATCCCTCACTACTTAAAATCAAACTCTGACTGTGGTTCTTATAACACACTAAACGGTTATGCCCCAGCTACACGAGTTGTTGCTCTGCCAAGGCTGGAACTCTCCCAGCCCCACAATCAGGCGCAGAGGACACTGTGCCCTCACCTCAGTATTCACATTCCCAGGACTGGCAGACAGCAGTTCTGACAGGCTGGGTTTGCTGCACACACGGACTTGCAACTTTCTAGAAAAGCAATGACTTCTGGAGGAACAATGATTAAGTGATGTTTGTGTTGAAACGCGGCTTTTAATAAATTAATAAAATGGTAAAAAACATGGAAAGAAACTACTTGTAATGCACCTAACCAATGAAAATAGGCAGGAATGCCCCCAGCAAACAGCATAAACCCAACAGGCCTCACGGCAATGCCAAGCTCAAACATCTCTTTCTACTGCTGTGCTGGTGGTTTATTTTAATGCACTGCAGCAATGAAAGCGGGAATACAATTTCCCTGGGAAGAGTTGTGTCTAATTCATGAAATGGCTTCTGTATCAGTGACACAAAGGCAGCCTATGAGCAGAATATAACCCGTTTTGTTCCCCACACAATGGCCCCAGCACCAACAGCTGTCATGCTCCAGAAATCACCTTTCTACAGCTAAGTACACTAAACAGCCCTGGGGAGTAAGGAATTAGGTGGATTGGTCCCATAATACCACCTATTTTAACAAAATGTCAGGACAAATGGCTACACGTGTTCCCCAGAGGGGTAATCAGACATCATAATTGATAGGTCAATAGCAAACTAACATGTTTATTTTGTATCCAGTCTATTAAATAAACCAGCGGTCATTAACTAATGCAAGGCGAAAAGCATTAATTGCCATTGGTAGAAAAGGCGTATGTAGCCCAGAAAAGAGGATTTTCTTTGGTTATCAAATGATTATTTGGGGTACTGGCATTCCCTGCCCTCTCTCACGCTGCTCCCATCTGGGGGCAGAGGGACAGTGCAGCTGGCAGCGGTGGCCACTGGCAGCGGTGGCCCTTTGGCATCAGATGATGGGGCTATTCCTGCACGTGGACAGCCAGTGGCATCACTCGGAGGCCGTCAAACGGGACCTCATTAAAACGCCGATGCGGTCCCCAGACACTGACAACACACACCCTGCGTGGGAGCCATGGCTTTCGCTCATGATCTCACAGCACAGCATGGGCCAGAGCAGGATTCATTTATGGCATCCAGAATTGACACATCCTTCTACCCCAAGCAACCAAAGGAAAAAGAGACAAGAAATACTGATTAGGTTTCAGCAAACACATTACTTCCTTTGCACTTTCCAACCATGTACAGCTTCATGCCCAGCTCTCCTGACTGGTTTGCACATGCCTTGGGTGGTACATTTACATGTTCGTGGTACATTTACTCACTACTTCACATTGTATGTTGATGGTACAAACTCACATCCAGAACATTTTGAGGCTCCTTTTAGTTCTGTTTTTAAACATTGGACCCTGGGCTAGCTGAAGGTTTTCTATATACATTTATTATAATTGTTCTACAATCGGTCAGGGTTTAGAGCAAATGTTAGCTTCATTCTAACAAAAAAACATGGAAATTGAACCCAAAAATGTAAAAACAAAAATCTGGACAAAGGATTTCAGCCCCGACAGGAAGAGAACAGCACTGTGTTCTGAATTGGGCACTGGAAAGTCTATCCCAGTAACACTCAGTGGTGTGTCAGAGCTGCTGCACTCCTCTCTGGGACTCCTCGTGCAAAGGCTCCCTAACGCTGCAGAATTCGCAGCATCACAGAATCCTTTAGGTTGGAAAAGACCTCTAAGGCCATCAAGTCTGACTTTATTAGACCCTGAGGACTTGGGCCTTGCCCAGCTAAACACACTGAAGTGTTGGCTGCAGCTCAAGTATCTCTAAGTGGTCCACATGCAGAAGGGCTGCTCAGGGCACGGCATGGCAAACACAGGGCAGACTCATTTGTTATGTTCTTGGCATCTTCACTGATCCCTCGCTACTACCGGGAGGGGCCCTCCCAGCCCCATCTTGTGGGATTCTACATCTGCCTGCAAAACCTGCTTTGGTTTTACTTCAACATTTGTTACTGAGAAACCCGAGTGACAGGTACTGCTCTAGAGGATCCACACGATTAGAACTGTTACTGTAAAAACCATCAGAAGCAGTGAAGACGATTAACAAACCTGTTACAAGAGTAGTGCTGAGCTCAGCGGCAGTGGCAGGCAAACAAGAAGGTGAGCAAACAGAGCTATTTTAATTTCAAGCTCCATTTGAACCACAAGTTAAAAAAAGAAACATCAATGTTTACCAAGGTGATATGAACAAAACTGATTGGAAAATGCATGCTTTTTCAGCCTGCATTAGGAATTGTTTTCTAAATACTAGCTACATTCCAAAAAGCCTCATTAGAAATCTCTGCAAACATGTTTTCAAAAGCTGTTTCCAAGCATTCACAGATTTATACAAACACCAGAAACAGAAGGAAAAGAAAACAGAAAAAGAAACAGTGATGAAGAGAGCGGCCTTAATCGCTTTGTCTTTGCCAAAGAACCCTTCTTTGAGAACTCTGGCTCAGACAGAAAACACCTTGCCTTTACAGAGTATTTTCATCCCCAGATCCCCAAGGCCTTTATGAATGAAGTCAGTATTATTACACCATTATTAAGCCTATATGGGTAAATGCTGATCTTCAGCTTCTGGCAAAAGCCACCTCTACATTCATAACTAATCGTATGCCAGTCCCTATGGTTCCATACGAAACCAGGAGTTTCCTGCTTAGCTCCAACCAGCAGCAGAGGAGAGCAGAGCACGGACACGTCTATTTAACTTCCTCGCAGAACCACTGTTACCATGGTAAAAAGCTGCTCTTTTTCCCTTTGAGCACTGACATTTGGATCCCCAGCCCAGAGAGGGCTGGGCAGTTCACACTCATGTAAGGACCTGACATTTGCTTGCTGCTCTGCTTCAAAGGCCGAAGAAATGAACTCGGAATGGTGCCACTTTCAGAGAGCTCAGTTCTCCCCCATTTTTCTGGGAAGAAAGGGAGGAACAGGAAGGCACAGGAACTCGATCAAAGCATTTAAGCCGGCAAGGAGGTAAAGCACATGGCTGGCTCTAGTCCTCTGACAGCAGTCGTTGCTTCCCAGGTCATCTGTCTATGGCTTATTCTCCAAGGCAGAAGGAAAGACAGCAGCAAATACAAACTTGGGTTTTGGCCAAGGACTGACCCCATAAGCTCCACATCCCTCTGAGAGAGGAATACGCCTGGCTGTCCCTGGGGAAAGGAGCCCTACGGGAACCCCTGGCCTGAGCACAGGAACAGCAGCCAAGGGACAGCTTGCACTGGTCTCTGGGAACACTGAGCCAGCCTGCAGAAGCAGCTGCCCACACACACACACTCAGCAGTGACAGAAGCACAGCCAGAGCTGAGAGAAGGCAGAGGCACCTCACAGTGCCTGAGTATAGACTCAGGGCGAGAAGCAGCAGTTTAAATATACTAAACTCATTGAAAAACATAAGAGAGGTATAAAGTTAAAAGCTTGAAAAAAATAAAATAAAAATCATAACATTTCATACTGAAAATAATGAACACGAGGTAACAAATAACTGTCCAGGATATGAGGGGAGACTGATTAGTAGGGTCACAGAGTCAACGTTTTAGTGACAGTAGACATGGTTCTCCATTTCGTAACAGTGAACATTACCTTTCTGTGGCAAAAATGTCTGTTTCCTCCTTACAAGCTGGAATTACCAATCTGACAAACGGCTTTGAAAAAGCTGTAAGCCAAGTCTGACCTGTTTGTAAGCAGAAGTGCCTATTTCAGTTAACTGCAAATGTCATTAACACCTGTACAGCACTGACACCACGCTTTCAAAACAAAGATAGGTCATCTTACTTTTAATTTCGCACATGCACATAAGTGGTAAACATTCCTGTTAATGATGCCATCTGGTGCCTCCCATAACGGTGTGACACTCAGCCTTCCAAACAAAATGTAATGGCAGCATCGCACAAACCCCACTGACATTTACAGTGAGGAAATTTGTTATCAGCCTCACTTCAGAACGCCTGTTTGTGTGCCTACTGGTGCTATAAAACCATCACCTTCACCAGCCAAGGGGAAGAACAATAAATAATGGATTTTCATCCATGCATATACTACAAGAGCATTAAAAATTCATTACTCAAGCACACGAGCATCTTAAGCAACAGTTACTGCTTTAAAAATTAATACTACTCCCCTGGTTAAGCGAAAACTATCCACACCAAGCCTTTGTTTGTAATCCCAGTGTCCACACACAAATTGTAACATGAAGGAACTCTGCCGTTTTAACTTTGATACATGAGCCTTGATATTTAAAACGCAAGGAATTCTCTTGCCCATCCTCCCTAGGCTCTCTGCTACATTTGCTCTTTGTTATCTTAGTAGAGGCCTAATAATGAAAAAAAACCCCAAACCCTCAAAAACCTTCCATATTTTAGCCATATTCAGTACATTCCAGTGCTTCAACTGCACATAAATAGAACTGAAACTGCCAAAAGAAGCCCCCTAATTGCTACAGGTGTTCTACCAAGCCAGCACACACTTTGCTCCGAGGCAGACAGTGAGAGGGTAAAACAGCAGTGACTGCTTTCTCTGAGTCACTCCAGGCACTGCTGTTCCAGAAGCACCTGCAGGAGCAGAGCTGGCTGTTCCCATGGTCATGCCTGCAGACCAGGATGGGGAATGGCCAGTGCCCAGGATGGGCACACACTCCAAAGCAGAGGCTCTGGTGCTTCACAGCACTTGTGCCTGTCCCTCTCCACCTTCTTGACATTTCTCTTTGGATACATAAGGTGACAAACCTTGTTCTACTCTCGGCTGCAGTCAGAAGCAAAGAGCTTTGTTTGCTCAGAACAGATTGTTCTGTGGTAGCCTCTGTGGATAGCCTCTCCCCCATGTTTTAAAATCTGATTTTAAGTCCTTGTTTTTATTACCTTTGAACTACAACTGAGCTGAAATTTTCAAGCTGTACACTGTGGACTGGCTGGGACCGGACAGCAAGGTGTTGTTAACAGTCAGTCTATCAGTTCTGAGTACTTTCTGCTCCTCTGCCTGCGCAGGTCAAGGTAGTGGCTTGTGCTCAGTCTGGGCACTAGTGAAAAGTTCAGGCAGCTGGTAGTGAACTGGCCTAAACACCAGAAAGTAGAAGCCACAGAGTGAAACTCCCCAGTGGTTTGCTGCAAGGGACACCAGCACCTAGGGATGAGTTTTCTATACAAACACTCATATAGATCAGTTTCATTTCCTTTTTTTTTAAACAAGCTTCCCCACAAGAGAAAGTTTGTCAAGTTCAAAAATGTTTTAGATTTTTTTTCCTGGTTTCACCTGATAGCTAATTTCTCCTTTTCTTTTTACAAAACACGGTAAATATATACTGTTTTAAAGTCCTGCAACTTTATAATGGACATAAAAAGCCCAGAGAACAGCGAATCATTCAGGACAGCTCCTACATTCATAAGTCATTTGAGTATGTAGTTGCGAACATACACTGCAATGGAACAAGTCATGAGATGAATCTAAAAGCAAGGATGTGTTTTCTCTCATGTTCTTGTTTTAATTACTATTTTAAACTGCTCTCAGGCCATTTATTCATAGCCTTTACCATATGCATCATCGTGGAATCAGACAAGCACACAAAAATACCTCCACAGTGTGCTGGAAACTGTTGAGTTTGCAGTGCCTTGGCCTTCATTTTGTATTTGAACCTCACACTAAACTAACTAAATTTATACAATACTTCACAGGCTTCTGCAAGTGTTCTGTCTTTTTATGAGCTGGAGCAGAAAAAACAATTCTAAACTGTGCAATAAAACCTGACAGCTTGAATGCAGCCATGAAATAAAAAGATAATAAACCCAATAGCATGAATAATAATAAAAGGGCAAAAACAAGGAAATAATTCAACAGATGTGTGACATTTTTGTTCTTCATTGTGGATCAGTTATTCTTGTTAATTATATCACCTATTCTTCCCTTACATTGATAATTACATGAAGCAGATGGAGAACAGAATGCTCCCAGATGGTGAGAAAGCAAACAAGTTTATAAATTGTTTATTTATGAAGAAATAATTAAAAATTATTTCATTATCTGTAGTTTTCTACTCCACCAATAATGACATGCACGGTGAAGGCCAGCAGCACTTTATGAGATATTCAGGATTCTGTTGTAACCAACTGTTTTTCACGTAACACGACTGCAGTGACTGACAGATGTGCAAACCACAATAATAATCTAATCTGTTTTAACACCGAGGGAATTAAGAGTTTGAATCTTTGGATCTCCTGCCAGTTGGCGCTTCAGCACCGGTTGCTGATCCAGAATACAAAAATTAGAGATTTCCTTTTGCTTTGGCACAGCTGTACAAAGTGTTTGATCTAATGAGCAGACAGGAGCTCTGTCAGGTCTGTGCCCTGAACCCCAGTGTGGCAGATGTGTGGCCAATGCAATTCTGAGACAAGATGTGGCACCTCTGCCACACTTGCTGCTCAACAGGTATGCCACAGTCTGAACATTTCAGGACTGGATGCAAATCAGCAGCTGTGCCATTCCAGGGGGCTGCAATGGGAGAGAGGCAAGCTTAACTTCTCCTGCTTTGTGCCTTCTCAGTCCAGTCTTACCCAATTTATCCAAATTGCTTTAGCAGAGCAATGGGAGACAGAGTTTGGTAGGAACAGACACACAAAATCAGCAGCAAAATATATTTGCAATCTCAAAGCATAGGAAGAAGCAAGGAAGAATTTACAGCCCTTCAGGAAATGGAGCCACCACTTGGGGATTGACAGGGTTTCTGAGGCAAAGATGAAGCAACACAGAGTTGTGCTTTAAGAGAAAGAGTGAAAAAACTTGTGATGGCCTTAAAACCCATGGCAAAGCGTTCATGAAAAGGATGGCAAATAGGGGAGGAGCAGGGAGAGCTCCTAAGCTCTGTAGTTCTCTGGAGTCACAGTCATTTTAGCAATAAGCCAAGAGGCAACACAAACCAAAAGCCTGTCTCAAACCAGAAACAAGACTGGACCACTGGGAATGCCACAAGGCCCTGGAGAGAACAGGGCAAGTGGAGAACTGCAGGTAAATAGCCACACAGGTAACAGTCAGCTGTGGGTTTATAGGGTCAGTTTCTGGAGTTTAAGAGTACATCTCTCCAGCTGACATCTAGCTCTGCCAGAGAGCCCACAGGAGGAAGGATCTATGCTTCCTTCAATACAACAAGACACAGCTCATGCTCCCTGCACGAGGCAGGCGGGAGCAGGCCAGAAATCCATGGGAGGGTGGCACATGGCACTTCCCCCTTGGTGGTTTTTCCAGATGCCACAGAAGAATAGAAAGAGTTGACAGAGGGACAACAAGAACAAGTTACAGCACATTGTGCTCGTCTGTCTGTAGCAACTGATCCAGACCTTCAGGAAAACCACCTCTCCAGCACAGCCAAGATCCATCTGGACTGGCAGCGCTCAGGAATTAGCTGAAAGCAAAGCTTCTGTGGTTTAGATTGCTGCTTTCTCTTCTTCGGAAGAGAAAGGAAGAAGGAAGCAGGAAAGTGCCCGCACGTGTCCCGGTTGAGTTCTGTGCACTGGGTCTGTGTTTATGAGTGAGCTCCCTTCATGCCCTAAGCAGGCTGGAATGTTCTAGGGACACACAGACTGATGGAGCCCCAGGGCTCCCACCTTGCACTCGCCAAGATACAGAGCCACTAACAGCCCACAGAGATCCACACACAAATCATGAGCTGTGCCCCGACACAGAATGGCTGAGCTGCTGTTACTGGAGAAAAAGACACTTGGCAGCTAGAAAAGGAGAGCAAGAGCTCGAGAAGGGCTGGAACAAGACGAAGGCAGCTGAAAAAGCAATAGATGAGAGG
The DNA here is from genome assembly GCA_013399875.1 of Gymnorhina tibicen. Lineage (NCBI taxonomy): Eukaryota > Metazoa > Chordata > Aves > Passeriformes > Artamidae > Gymnorhina > Gymnorhina tibicen. The sequence continues at coordinate 296,437 of VXAZ01008033.1, forward strand.
CAGATGTTGATTTGTTGATTACTAGATATCAAGGGGCATCTTGTGGGTATCAAAGCAAGAATATCACTACAATTATCTCCATTACAAGCAACAGATACTCAAGCAATCAATTAGGGCAGGCAGTCAATGAAAATTTTACATTTCTGAAATCAACTTGCATTTACAATCTTCATCTTGTAGTTTGTGTGACAAATCCCACCACTATTGCAGAGCCCTCCAAAGCAGCAATTACAGTGATAACCTGTCCTCCAGCTCTCGGGAACAAAGCAGGCATGGATTCACCTCTGGAGGAGCTGCTTTCAAATAGGAGAGGGCAAAGCCCCCTCAGTTTAAATCAGCTTGGTGAGCTGGGAGAGACACAGGATAATCAAGAAATGAGGAGTGGTCTCAAATGCTTGGAATCCCTGCTTGCCCAGTCTCAACATTTCACAAGATCCTACCCTTATCTTCTTTAAAACCACAAACCAAAGATAATAGGAGACATTTTCTCCTTACTCCTATGCAGGTGCTGGCCTCAGACATCTTCCCACTAATTCCTACTCCAGACTCTCTGTCTGCTTTTCACCCTTCTCCCTCTCTTCTCCACACCTTCCTCACAACATTGTTCTCTCAAGTCCTTTTTCCCTCACTTCCCAGCCTCATGAGCATCTTCTACAACCAAAATGTGTTTCACCATGTTGCACTGTATTTCATAAGGTGACAATTCTCAACCTGTCCATTCTGCAGAGCTATCGCATTTATCTCCTTGGTGGGACAGGTTGCTCTCTGCCTCACAGATTGCACCTTACTGTTTACAGTAGGTCTGAGAAGCCTTTTAATCACTACAAAAAGGCAGAAAGATAATATTGTGCCTACTGAAACTTGGTTACATTAATTTATAAAATACACCTCAGTTTATTTGTAACTTCACTACAGGATTCGGCAGGGCAGTGCAGGATTATTGATGGGGATCAATCTTCCTTTATGAGGCATCTGAGCAGAGAGAGGGCAAGTGCCTTCTGCCTGGCTGCTACCCAAGGTCTAAAAGCAGCACCATCTCTTTACTCCTACGAGTACGCTCAGGCAGGCTGCTCCTCATGTTACAAAGCTTCCCAACGTATGGTGGCCAAAGGTCGCTTCGTTCACTCGACAGAAGAGTCAATTTAGCTTTATATGGTTTCAAGTTCGTGGTATTTCAGAGAAGCCAGCAGCAGAAGCAGACTAGCTTTATCCTCAAGTTACCACCCAGCACTTAGCCCCAGATGTCCATTCTGATAGAGCACAGTCTGTCAAAAATCTATAATTCATGCACATGCAGATGCATGGATACTTGCACAGTGGCTGGCCTTGAGCTGGGGTTTTTCCAGTACAACTTCTCAGCAAAAATTTCACACATTCTATTAAATAGAAATTTGAATCTGAGATTTCAAACCATTATGTCACTACCTACAGAGAAACTCAGAAAACCTCAGGAAGAACATGAGCAGGCGAAAGATTTGCAAATCTTTCAAACACAGGAGGTATGTGATTTTCCAGCTTCAACAAAAATGCTAAGATGAGCTCTTTTAGTAAGACAGCAATCACTTTAAAGATTAAGAAGCAGTTTAAAGAAAAGCATCGGACAGTTCACTCTGCAGAGAAGAGAAAGGCAGGGATGTGCATGCGGAGGGAAGGCTGTTGAACAAAGCCAAACTCAGACCAACAGCCTCAGCCATGTTCTGGATTTCGCTTTGCCAGCTGCTGCCTAATTAAAGAGTTTTAGGTGCCAAAATCTACTGACTAACTGAGAAAAGGACAGCACTAAAAATATTATATGGAAGCCCATCTCAGCCAACTGGAAGTTAGTAGACAGACATAAAGCTCCCTAATTATATTTCTCCACAAAATTACAACTACCTACTGAGTGAATCCATCACTAATTGTCTTTTTCCTAATATTTCAGCTTCACTAGTTACTCTTTTGAGGAATCACCTTCATGTCAAATTTTAGTTACTTAAAAATGTACGAGAATCAGGTGTAAGTTATTTAAAAAATGAAATTTTAAGAGACTTTTCATTTAGAACCTCCAGACTGCACCAGTTCTTTGCAAACAAAACAGCTTGCTAGTGAAAACAACCTTTGCTTTTGCTGTCAAGTCATTTGGTGTTTTAAGGGTATCTCGTGCATGGAAGAAACCCGACTTTGGGACAGAAAAATAAAACGTACATACGCAATTTCTACGGAAAGAGTCAAAAGCGTGACGCTGTCTTTTTTCCGCTTGCGGAGCACGCTACCTAAATGAACATAGCGGGAGCGAGGGCTCGGCAGTAGGCAGAGCACTTAGAAGGCGCTGGGAGGCCACGACAAAGTGCTGCCACCGTGCCAGCACGGAGCAGGAAGGGTTCTGCTCCGGTGGCCGCCGCGTGCGACGGGCTGCGGGCCCGGCCCAGCCGGGGCACGCGGCAGCGGAGCGGGATCGGCCGGCGCGGCCGCTGTAATTAAGGAGCAGCCTATGGGCACGGGGAGGGTAATGCCAGCCCATCTGCCAAGCCCTGCGCGAGCTGGCAGCGTGCCTCCCGCCTGCTGCCGCTGCTGTCACCCACCTGATCCTTGGAGACCTGCTCCGATGGAGCGTTCACGCCAAGCTCTTCCAGAGGATAGACAATCTGTCGTCTCGGCCGCACGGGAGCCATGTAATGAAGGGCAGATGTCAGGGAATGGGCACTGGGACGCTGAAACTGAAAGACAGCGATCCATATTTCAGCAGAGAGAATGTCAGAGCAGTGCATCACAGATGTCTGCTGCATGGCTTTGCAAACACACAATTCTTAGCTCTGTTGGCTAAATCTGAGACAAAAATCAGCAAATAAACAAACATACTCAGAGCAGAGGAATGAATTGCAGATAATTCCTGACACTAATGAAGATAATTATGAGAGTAATTACATTACTATCTCTGTGGGAATGACAGATAAACAAGTGGTTTGGTTTATGGGATTTTTCAGCACAAGTATTTTCCCCAGGAGGATATTTTTCTCCATAGCGATCATGAATAGCTTGATTTGACCTCATTAAGCTGTGTTATCTGCTCACTGCTAACCTTTGCTCGCTTGGCAAGGAACGGAGATGAATTTATATAGAAATTCTATACCGACTGAAATGTCTGGTTCATCCAAGTGATAAATGTTAATAAACTGGCAGAAATTTGAGATGAACAAAACCCTAATGCTCATCTGAGCAGCCTGGATCATTAGAAATAGCTGTGTCTGTCTATTACAGCATGACTGGCTCTGGCATAACTTACAACATGAAAGGGAAGAAAATAAGAGAATTACAGGAAATACAGAATGAACATTAATGCAAACTAAATTACACTCAAGTGCCATTCCATCCACAAATATTAAAAACTTGAAGTTACTATGTTGAGAATTAAGTAAAATATCACACTTACCACTTAATAGATAATAATATTAGATAAGCTAAAGTAACTTAGAGTAACTCTGTAGCCTGGTAGCCTGGAAATAGTCAAAACTGGAATCACTGGTTAAGATTTAACTTCTTTTCCATCCAGGGCCATTAAACTGCATTTTTGTGAGTGCCTCTTTAGAATCTGAGAACCTAATGCCACGCAGGAACATCGGTTCCTCACTGGAACACTTAGAACTCCACAAAAGTGCACAGGAAAACACATCCTTCTGCAAATGTACCCAAGTCTAACTTGTCAAAAGTTCACACACGAAAGTCAGCGGTGGTTTCAAAACCACCCAAATCACCAAGGACAGAACCCATCTCAGTCATCATCTAAATGCCAAGTGCCCAGTCCAGCCAGCCAGGCAGAAGCCTGAGCTGGAGGTGAGTCTCCAGGGGAAAATTCCGCCTGTCCTGAGACAGGCAGGTATGACCTATGGATGAACTGCCCTCGGGATGCACCATGGGCTTCCATCAGTGGTGCCAGGAGCCTGGGCAATTGGGCTGAGCCAGACAGCAGCTTCAGACGGCTACACAGGCTTGAAAATTTTACCTTGTGTTCCCTTTTCTGACATAAGACTGATGACAAAACACATATGTGAGTATTGCTGAATTACGTTCTTCTCGGAAATGGATTTTCTCCATTAGAAGTTCAGTTCTTACGGTTCTTCCCTGACACTTGCAGAAACACAAGTCCCCTTCAAAAGCCAGTGAGGTGCCTAAGTAACACTGACTTTCAGTGAAACACAGTCTAGAGAACCTGAATCCCTATGGAAGAGTTTTTATAAGCCGCCTGGATGCAGTTAAGGTGATCCCCTTGCATTTACTCAGGCTACACTATCCTTGTGCTGGGCAGAGTGCCAAGGCCAAGGACATTTCCACTCTCTGCTCCCCCCCCCCACTTCCTGAAGACTGGTGGACACCACGGACCAGCCCTGCCATGCAAGAGCTGTGTCCATGGGTCCAGAATACGTCAAGCAGGAAGAAAGTACAGTTTGCTGCAGATTGCCAAGAAAATCCCTGTTTGCAGTCATTCACAGAAGCAAAGAAAAAATAAAGTGAGAAAAGGTGACAATATTTAATACAAGAAATACAAATTACTTTCTCCTTACCTTGCCCTCCACATATTCTGGATAAATAGGGTAGTAAAGAGAAGATTTGTGACCCAAGCGAAGAATCTCCTTTAGAAAGTATTTTGTATAGTGATGAAATACAGGATTTAAGACAAAGTGGCAAAGATGTCCATGTTCCTCTTGCTGGTGGTGATTAAAATGAATAAAGTCCTCAATGTTGTAATGTGCTCGAATATACTCAGTATCCTGGAAAATTAGGAATTTGTGAGTCAGCAGTCATCAGCAGCTACCTTGACAGGATTTGAGCAAATATCAACCAATGAGTCACTTTCTATCAATCAAGGAACTCCATCTGAACACTGAAATCAAGTTTCTGTGACAGCTGTTCTCAACTAAGGGCACTGACTGAACAGATTTTTCTTGAAAATCTTTTCATTGTATCAAAACCTCTCATTGCAGCTTGCCCTTATTTACAAGGAATGCACATCTGACCCTTTCCTCACAATGTCTGATACAGGTTAGCAGATATCCATGGCAGGAAAAAAAACCCCACCTGTTTTTCTGAGTTCAAGGCACAGAAGCCCAGGCCCTCTCACCAAACTCCAGCTGAAAAAGGGAATTCTACAGAGCAGAGCTGCATAAAAATGCCCTCTGACAAGTCTTCCCTGTTGAAGTGATAAGCTGATATTTTTGCACATTTATTCACTCAGTCTTATCCTCTTAGCTCTTAATATAATCAAGAGAACTACTCTTGGAAACAGGAATGACTCCTCTGTTGTAAAAACCAAGCATTAAAACAGCCAAACAACCTAAAATCCACCTTTTCGGTCCTAGCAGAATGCCACAAAAGTAAGACTTGGAGAATGTTTACTTTTCAACAATAATGTGCAATGTCTTTTTTTACTCCATCAGAGAACAGGCTTTTCTTTGCTTTCAAGTGCATGATTCACAGTTGTTTAGGACCTACTGTTGGAGAAAAAAGTTATGAAAGCAAATCTAGAAGGAGAATTACTGCTCCTTGCAGGACTTGTGGTAAAGCTGCTTATTGACTTGGAAAGTAGAAGGGAAATAGGTGATTAAACACATATTTAGAGGCAGACCGGCTTTGTGCAGGAGGAAAACTCTCAGGACACAGCAGCATCTTCTTGAAAATAACAGGATAGTTTTTTAAAATCTGTGTGTCAATCATTATCGATGAGAAATAATACAGTGGACACAGGCTGGAGAGCAAGGGAGCTTCTAGAAGCGGCATTTTTACAGACACTTTGTTAGGCACACGTACAGTGCCAAGCACAGAACTCAGCCTTCAGTGTGAGGACCAAGCAACACAGAGCTCAGGGAACACAAACAGAACTTACCATTTCATCCCTAGTGACAGAAACACCAACGATTTGATCCAAAACTTCCGCTACGAAAGCCCGGACCGGCATCCCATCCTGCAAGGCAAAGGCAACAGATGCATGTTTCCAATCTCAGTAGAATCTCTTTTTAATGGTAACTGTGTATTTCACCACAGAGTCCCAGCTAAAACAGCTTCCTCCCAGTGCACCATCCCAACCAGTCTGCTCCCCACGAGGGCCCTGTTTGAGCCAGGTGTGTGGCTGGACTCTGAACTACACACTCCTCACTGAAATTTCAGTTTGGATGCAGCTGCTGCAGGAGTGCTACAAGCTCAGCCACTACTTCAGTCCTGATCTTCAGACAGAATTGAACATATATCTGCAACAAATACTCACTGGATCCTTGCGAGCCTCGGTGAATATCTTTGAGTCATTCCATATTGCTTCATTCAAGTTTAGAGTTTCAACAAGCATTTTGACACCCTGTAGGTCATCGGTTGTTGCTTTTCTTACATTAAATGACCTAAAAAAAGGACAACAAAATAATTCAAGTTGACTCTGCGACAAAATAAAAACAACTGCCAGGCTTAAGACAAAACACACCCTTCACGAGTACCAACCACTTCTTTCAGAAGCTGTAACTGATTGCTAAATGACTCTTGTTCCAAAGGCAGGTATTAACTTACTGCATAGTAATAGAAAAGATCAGAGTATCTACTCCAGACAACTCCAGAATCCTGCTTTATCTGCTATTAAACACTCAGCCCAATCTACAACCACAGGTATCACCTGTCTTCCAGTGAGTAAAAGTCAGCAATAAAGGGAGGCAAAGAACCCTAAAATGAATGTGGAATCTGTAGCCGCACACTACGGCACATGGGGAAAAGAGCAAGATAAAAACAGGGAAAGACAAGAAAAACTGAAAAAAGGACAGAGAAAAATAAAACTGAGACAAGTGTCACAGCATAAAGTAAAGCAGGAACATCAATTTCTCCAAGAACAAATTACTAATCTTTGTATTGAACGGCTTTGATGCTTCAAAGAGCAACACATCAGGATAAACCTAAATGACTGCAACGCCTCTGCTAAGCGTGGAGTGCCAGTTAGCAATCACACAGCAGTGACGCGGTACCAAGCTGCCTGTGCCACACATGGAACACCTCACCCACAGACAGCAGTGACCTGGCACCTAGCTCATTTACAGACTGTTAGCAAACATCTTCCCACCTACTAATTAGGAAGAAAATTCACTTCACAGTGACAGTCTACAGCAGCTGAGGAGCTCTCCCAAAGTCTGTCAAAGGCAGCAACCCCTTCCTGGTTACACACAGCTCGTGCAACAAACACTTTGTGGAGTGCTGTTCAAGAAGCTGAACTACAGCTTCAGTTCCAAGAAATAAGTTCTTTCACCCATGGATAAAAAGTTGCAGTTCACATAGCACAATTTTTTTATTCCTGTTCTTCTCGCTTTCAATTTAAAAGTGGATGTGCTGTTGTTCAGCCTCAGTCACACTGAGAGGCATTTTGTGGAATGTGGATTTAATGAATAGCACTGGTACCTTAAAAACCCCAACTTTACCAAGATTCTGGTATGTTACGAGAAGTTTCACAGCTCAATCCACTGACCATTTCTGAGTGCTCAAAAGCATACATTTGGTTACTAAATTACAAACTAATCCCGAACTTCTAAGCAAGCATCAGCTGAGCTTCCACAGCTTTTCACACATTTCCAGTGTAAATTGCAAGACCCAACAAGTGCTGAGGACGATGGCCAGCAGGCCCAGCACCGTGGTTCACTCTGCAGCCCTGGTGTGCCATCCTCCCGCCGCTCCCCAGCCCAGCCTTGCCTCCACCTATGCCCCAGAGAAGGCAGCTGTGCCTACAGGGAACTGCATCTTGAACATGACAAAAACAGAACATGTGAAAAGTTGAAACTGCTTTTTTTTTTAATAGGCAGATCCACCATCTCCACCGTGAGTACGGAATATGGGAAGGACTATCCAAGGTCTGTACTCATTTCTCTCCCAGCAATGAATTAACTCATTCTAGATGCTCAAGTCCTTTGACTGCTCAGAGACAAGGACACTATTATTATTATTATGCTTTTTACTGAAAATGGAGGGAAAGTATCCATTAAGCACCTTGGCCTATGCCTTGTCATCTGCTATTTTTTTCTCCTTCACTGTTAAGTAGCAGACTCCCAGTTCCATTTGCTGCACTCTTGCTTTTTGTGTACTTAACACTTTTTCTTATTCCTTTTACTGCCTGTACTAATCAGGAGCTCATTTTGTGCCTGTGCCTCTTCCAACTTTGCCCTTTCACATCTTCATATTCCCCTCTTCTTACCCTGTTTTTCTTTTAGTCCATTTTCTGTGACTTCCTTTTCACTCACAAGCTTCTGAAAGCCATAGGTGCAAGTACAATGTATTGATCTTTCACTTTCACAGATTTTGGTTATTTCCAAGAGAGTATCTGCTGTTGCACCTTGTGGGTTTTGTTCTGCAGAAACTTTCCAAAAGCTTACTCCGGCTTCTCCTAAAGCTTTTCTGATCCTGAACCTAAATTCTTCCTTACAGCAGCTATTTTTCCTTACTTTCCTGCAAAGCTGCAGGGGGATTTGGCAAATGCTACTGATGACCTTATTTTGTTTTCATGGAAGGGCTGGTGTCATTTGGAATATGGACAACGTAATCAGAATGGTAACTTTTTTTTTAAAAGCCTTGATAACAACTTGAATTTTGCTCAAAATCACAAGAGGACATATGACTCCCAACCCTACTGGTGGATTACTGAGCAGCTGGGCCTGAGACTACCAGGAATTACTCCAGCGGCTCTCTCTCCAGCCAGCTGGATTCTTACTCAGGACCCAGAAGCACAGTTTCATCCCAGGGTAAAAAGCTTCTGCCTAAGTCCAAGAGTAGCTGGCCAGTTTCCGCATGAACTATTTGTGTACCACCAAAGGTGATTAAGTACGCAATTAAACCTAGAAGTATTTTGCTAAAGCCACACAGTATTTAGCTACATTAAGACCAAAACCAAAAAAAGAATCTCTAACTATGCCACAATTAATCTGGTGTTTGGGCCAGAATAGGCTTGCTGTACAAGCAAAGCTTTGGAAAATTCATTCCACGTAACAGAAGTCACAGCAAGAAAGATTTGGTGTCCCAGTTCACCGATATATCAGCCGACAGAAGTGTTCAGAGCATCACAGAAACCGAAGGCATGGAATAAATGATTCAATACCAAAAGTAAAAGAGAAATCATATATAACAGATACTCAACAACGTTACTGCCGTGATCTATATGTCCCAGAAACATATGACTACAGTTCTCTTAATAAAGCTACAGCATATTTCCAAGAATTAAGTTACACCAGGCTATCAGGTGTCAGTGTCACACAACCTGACCCACATCCCCAAGGCCAAACACAGCACCATGTTTGTCTGCTGGCCTTGGCCCACAACCAGGGAACTTGGAGCTGCTTGTCTGTACCGATGTCCACCTTCCCTACCTTAGTACTGTACACACAAATCCCAAATGAATCCCCTCACTGCACTTGGTTTTTACTGAGAGGACGCTCCACACAAGCGCTGGCAGCGGGGTCCCACAGCAGCCCAGAGCACAGCAGTGCTGTCCCAGGCACAACTCACGTGAGCAATCCTGCCCGGTGGAACACGTACAGCTCCCGGCCCAGCCTGGAAGTGCAGGAAGGGACAGCCCGAACAAAGCTCTGGATCAGGGGGAACTCTGGGACGTGATGTGGCACCAGGATGACACACAAGTCTCTGTCCTGAAAGAGATTGGCAGGCAACAAAGGTGATCTCTAAGCTTCACCCAAAGCCCTCAGAGCGGACGGACAGCCCTGAATGTGGGGCTTACACTGCACACACCCAAGCACTGCTCTGCCTGGGCAGCACCAAGGAACTGACAGCTCAGAATTGGCTTCACTTTAGGCAAACTATGGGGTGAACTTTCCTTACTAATCTGGTGATTCCATCATGACATTTTGTTTCCAAGACTGACATTGTTGGATGGATAAATGACAGAAATTTGAAATATTTTCTGGGTTCACTCTCTCTAGGAACTTTCTTTGGTGGTAAGCAGTGTTTTTGAGTATGTTGTTCTCAGGGCCAAGTCCGTGTCTCTGGTACCCAGGGCCTGTCTCTACGGCACACTGCCAAGCAGTTACTTGTGACTTTACAACGCTCTGGTGTGCATTAAGAATGTCTCAGAAAGTGGACTTTGTTACCTCCGATAGAGTGATCACATGGGGCATTAGTAGGAAATAGCTACCGCACTGCAAATCCACAGTGCCACTGTTCAGTCTATAGGCAAATACTATGAATCTCCTTAATACCAGTGTTTTGTAGGCTTTAACTCCACCTCCTTCATTTTTTTTCCTGATTTTGTTTTTAATTTAGGTACAGTCTGGATCTATACATGATTTGAAAGGAGTTTGAAGCATTTCTTTTCTCAATCTGCATCTCAGAGAAGTCCCTATGGAACATAAACTAGACGGACTATTTGCAAGAGCACAGACTATTTGCAAGTGCCAGGGAAATGCTTTCACACTGACAGAGAGTAGCTTTAGATTAGATGGTAAAAAAAAATTCTTCCTTGTGAGAGTGCTGAGGCCCTGGCACAGGGTGCCCAGGGAAGCTGTGGCTGCTCCATCACTGGAAGCATCCAAGGCCAGGTTGGACAAGGCTTGGAGGAACCTGGGATAGTGGAAGGTATCCTGCCCATGGAAGGGGTGGAACTGGATGATCTTCAAGTTCCTTTCCAACCCAAACCATTCCAGGGTTCTAGGATAAACAGAGGACTTAGGCGTGCATTCCACGAAGCCCAGAAGCAGCCAAGGAGGTGAGTAGCTCAGCCCAGGGTAACCAGGCCCAGCACACTCGTGTGGGGCACAGACTCACTGGAGCAGCAGACCCAAATCCCCTGGCTGCCAGCTGCACTGCTGTCCCACCACACACCACACAAAAACATTCCAACTTTCATTATACTCACCGGGAAAACACTGAAAGCATAATGCAAGAAATCCAGTGACCTGCAACCAAGAGCAAATATTGGTAAATGAAGCACAGATCTGATAGACTCTGATACTGATGTCCCTGCAAGTGCAGGAACATTTATTCACAGCTGATCAGACAATCCTGATAGATCATCAATAATCAACTGCTGATGCGGCATGCTGCACAGCAATTTCTGACTTCTAGTGCTTAAAGCATCATTATTAACAAGAATAACCAGAATGTTTGACGTAATACACAAGGCTCATCGCTAAAAGGGCGGGGGGGGAGGAACAAACAAAACATTGGCTCTCATGTTGTTGACTCCAACCTCTTCAGAAGCCATTCCTGGACTGTCACAGCAGCATTAGTATACAGCAAATATTAATTCAGGCTACAAAGTTGTTGCTACATTCCACAGTATTTTCAGCCAGCACCAAGAGCTCTGTGACTTTCCACTCAGGAAAACCTGCCTGATGTGCTCTGACAGACTAACAGGAACATCAATACTTAGAATTGTTTTTGAACACTTCTTTCCACTTCTCACCCACTGACTTAGAGCTATCCCAATCTCTTTTCCATGGTGACAGTAAATTGTGACATTTCAGTTTAAAAGGACTTGAAAAATCTCACCAGAGCCCTGCTGTTTCTCCCATGTGTAAGGATATCAAAGAGCTCAAAATCCAGCTATGCGGAAGCTTCACAAAACACTTTTCCACCACACAAGACGTATCTTTTGAAGAAATTCAATACAGACATAAGTTACCTATAAATACTGATAAATCCCCTCCTCCTTTCAGAACTGTAATTAAGCTCCCTTTAATTACCTCTTTAATAATATTACTTAAAAGAGAAATAATTTCTAACTGCAATATCTACACTTGAATGTAAACTTAAAGCTGCAAGTACAGATCAGTATTGGGGTATTATATATTCACCTATATAATACATAATTAAGACTAGTTAACAGAATAGCTAACCAGGGGAAAGGAAAATGCCACTGCAATGTAGTTTTCTCTCTGGTATCCAGGACCTTGTTGGTAGCAAGGACCACAAGAATTGAGGTGGGAAATTTTTCAGGGGGCTTAGGAAAGTATCAAATATCAGCAGATAAGCCAGCAGTTCAGTTCCTTCACATTTCACTCTCAATGCACTAACAATACATAACAGCTCTGGATTTAGGAGATGGCAACACTTAGCAGCTTCACTGGGTAACAATTCCTGAGGAGCAAACTTCCTTCGGGGCCAAGATGCAATCACACCTACACTTCAGTCAAACTGCTATTTCTGGGTCCATGCTGTGCAAGGCCAGCAGAAACTCCCTCAGGACAAGATTCCAGGCTGCAGTCAGCATCACCTCCTGCCCTCCTTTACGTATATTTGCTTTGCTAATATTTCTTTTACAGGCAGGTGGATCAAGCAAAGGCAAGCCAGAGAAGCATACCAACAAAATGTTTGAAAACACCAAGATGGACAGAGTCCTCAGCTCTGCATGAGGTAATCTCAGGAGAAGTCTTCAGACAGGAATGCTATCTTCTCCAGATACCCATCTTGGAATCCACACTGCTCCACAGATATCTCCAGGTAAAAGTGACTGGAACCACAGCACTGAATGACAAATGCAGTGAGAAATGTCTTGAAGAGAAACAGATATAGATACAAAGCACAGAGCATCAGACAGGAGCAAAAAACAGACAGATCCTTATCCCAAGCAGGAAACTATGAGCAGAGAACTCAAGAAGTCTACAGTGAGATTATTTCCTGACATAGGTCTCCAACACAGCTCTGAACTGCTGTTCCAGTATAATGGAGTCATTCCAGAGCAGGCCTCACTAATATTTTAAAATAAACTATCTTACTCTGCAATAGTTATCTCACTTGAATTTTTACACTAGATTGTCCATCAATTAACTGTTCTGGAACGGTCTCTCTGCAGTGCAATTGTTCTCATCACACATTAGTTGATCAATGCTTCTTAGACTTCTAGCACTGCATTTCACTAATTAAACTAGTTCTTAACAAACTTGAGCTATATTACTGGGTATATCACTTGGGAAATAGTACGCAAAAGGCTGTGTCTTTGCTTTGTTTTAGTAACTTTGGATATTTGCATTTGCAGCAGACTCAGTGTTCAATCCCCTTGAGTAGGTGTGCTCCTTAATCAAGAAATAGCTCAATAAATAGAACCAGTTTTCAAGGAATTCTGATTTTTCTTCTCAGTGAAGTTTACTCTTACACTTCCTTTAAGCCAGAGGAGTTCAGAAGTTGTTACTCACAAATTACTACTACTACAAGTAGGTACGTGTTTTTTCCAATGGTACTACGGATGTTCAACTCATCTATCAAGTCCTTACTCCTGATGCCTGGTGTCTGCAGACAACATGGATTTGAAATCATGGAAGATCCTGGGTGTGCTCAGCTGCTTCATCTAGTCTGTATCTTCTTTTCTATCATCAGATCCAAAAGAGACAAAGTTCCTGGAGAAGTTTCTGCTGATGTGGTTGAATATAGGTTTGCTCTTTGAGTGTGCAGAGAAATTTCAGAAAAAAAAGTCTAAACCTCATTTATAGCCCTATTCTAATCCACCAGGATCTAGGAGTCCAAGGTCAGCAGCAACAATCATGTTAAGAGAAAAACTCTTTGTCTCCCCAAACTGTAGAGGATTCTAGAAAACGGAATACTTTCTCTCAGTGGTTGGAGACAGTGTTTAGAATGGGAACATTTCCCTGCAGAGCTAAGAACAGCTTTATTCGCCCCGTGCAGTGAGATGACCACTACTGTAACATGTAGCTCCTCTTGCAGCTAGCCAGCTTCAGAATGAGTGTCTCTATAGAAGGAAGAAGCAGCTTTTTTCCACAACCTCAACCCACATTTTTTCCAACAAAAACGAATTCTTCACTTTTTGCCCCCACAGACCTACCAGAAATAGGAAGTTGCAAGCGGAGGGTGAAAAGTTATTACTGAAGGTAAAAGAAGCAGACAAGAAAGAGGTCAGAAAAAATCCCACCTAACTGCAGCAGGTGCTGTCACTTTCTGATTTGTCCTAAAAACATAACCTTGAAAATGGTTATTAATGGGAAAGAAGTGACTATTCCTCTGTACTTACCTAGTTTCATACTTCTTGTTGATACAAAACAGACGGATACAGAAAGCATTTGAAGCTCCTCTGTACACAGGACGCAAATCCCCTTCCTCATCAGTCTCTGGGAGAGGTGCTGCTGAGCCTTTCAAGCCCATGGTGCTGACATCACCTGCCAGCAGTTCAGTCTGGGAAATGGTCACAGCTTCATCTTTCTGCAACAATAACAGACAAGGGATCACTTGCAACATTTCACTAAGTATTTTCATTATATAAGCCCCATCCTTTCTCTCCTCTCAGTGATCCTTTCTTCCCACCCTGATGGCTGCACATGGGGAACTGGATGGGCAAACTCACCCTGACCGATAACAATGACCCTGTCCCTCCAAGACCCCAGCCACAGCAGCTTCCGACCTGTGCCCCACAGCAGAGGCATGTGAGGGCCAGAGCAGAGGACAGGGCAGGAGGGGAACTCAGCAGTATTTCCTTGTCCTCATCTCTGCCAGCCTTGGTCCATTTATCAGCTCTGAGAGGGATCAGCACTGCTGGGTACAGCAGCATTACCTGCACAGCTGCATCTGCACCAGGAACATGTTCCAAGTTTTGAGAAGAAACAGGCTCTGGCTCTTGACTTGTTTGGTTGCTTTCATCTTTATCTGAGCAAAGAAAAGGAGAAAGTGCATAAGGTTTAGTAACGTGAGCTTAACCCTCAGAGCCACAACAACAGCTGGGGCAGGCCAGGCTACCTCTATCAAAAGGTTTCATTTTAACGACCACAGTTAAAACAGACCCTCCTACAGTTACTTGCCTAGAGCTTCATTGGACTATTTGATTTCAAAGCAAAAAAAAAATCCAGGGAATTGGTTGCAAAATAAGACCTGAACAAGACAGTTTGGGAGCAATTCCTAACTTGTGTGTATCCCACATCAAATTTTTACCCTATCTGAACAGAAAAACAGGAGTCAGTGTACTGACTGATATCTTCAACTCCATGTGTGTTGCTAACTTGCTTTCTGGTGATCATAAGGACAAGCAAAAGCTCTTCATTCTTAGATTAGTTCTCCTAAAAGAACTGAAATTCAGGTTAAATCCTAGTCAAACCAGAACTCTTACTGGTACAGTAAGGGACAAGAAGCAGGGATTTAAATTCCATTATAAATTTTACATAATAAACTCTTGAGGTGTAGGTGTTGCTGCTGAAGAAAACACATCAAGCAAGGACACCCTTGCATTTGGAAGATCCAGTAACATAAGGAAGTCAAGGTTTCTGAGCTCCAAGAAGAATAAAAAAATAAGCTTCAGAAAACAACAGAATTCATCCCTTCTCCCTCTATTTGCCTTGGGACACCCACATAAGCTACATTCACAGACAGAAGCATTTCTTCACACAGTAATGGGCTTTTTTTTTTTTTAAATACCTCAAAGGTTTAAAATAATTTAGCCAGAAAAATTTAGAAAAAAAAAAATCTTATCTCAAAATCTGTTTCTCTGTCAATAAAAGAGTGCAGATGCAACATGCAGGGCAAGGAGAAATGCAGGGGGTAGGAATCATGGGTTCTCTGGGGGTATCACAGATGTGAGCCTTTACAGAAATGATCAAATGTCGTCTTGATTAACCAGCTCCATTTCTCATTACCAACAGCCTTGCAGGTGTCAGAACTTAATTAATACAAGCCTCTTGTTGTCATGTAAATATTGATATGTTGTTTCTGACTTTATACTAAAATGCAAATCCTTAATGGCTCCACCATCCACTCCTGTCAGACATGGCTGCATTGCTGTTTACAGACATGCTGTATGCAAGCAATGGGAAGAACTGCAATATTGTCACTAAATCAAGTAAGGACCACAAACAAAGAAAATTAAAATAATTCCATGATTGCTGGGTTGTTAGCTGAGGTACAGTCAGCAGGATCAAGAAGCCAGTTCACCATGAGGCCTGATGAAAAGCCCTTGAATCATTCCCACTGCATCATGTTTTCTAGCAACTAATTCATGACACCATATAGAGTAACAACCAAATTACTGTAATTACCCTGAAACCTAAGTGGCATATCAGTACAGACTGTTGTATACTCTTTCATTATTATTCAGCATTGCATTTTGAAAGGAAAAAAATATCAACCTGTGGTCTCTACTTAAAAGCTAAAGAGGTTGAAAAAATATCCTTTTTATATGTAGGAACATAAAATTACTCTACAAGGGAATGCAGCCTGCATTTTAAAATTTCCGGCCTTCAGACTCAAAAAAGCCAAGTCCAGATCTTCTGTTGATGTCAGGTCACTGAACCTGCACTGTCCTCACAGCAGGGCACCATCCAGCAGCAAGTTTTCAATGCAGTCACTAAAGCAGCCTCCATGGAACGGGCATGGCTTCACAATATCCACAAATGCAAACAACAGATTCCAAGGATACGGGCCGGCCCTTATGTTGGAAAGGCTTAACAATGGACTACTGGGATGCTGGTCTTCTATTCTAAAACGTGCAATGCTACAACAATAGTTTTAATTACTACTCAGTGATAACAGAATTAATGTTCCTGAGCAGTGAATAGACAATCTTGCTATTAGGTTTCTAGTGGCATTCTCTAGGAATAGCACCAGAGTCAGGCTCTCAGCTTATGACACTCAAGTTTCTCCTTATGTGTCCAAGACCATTAATGATTTGCACTCAAACTACCTAAAAGTCTACAAATAATTATTTTTCCCCAGAGCTGCCCTTGTAATGCCAAATAAAGGGATACTACTACTTTAATATGTCTTACCTGAAGGCAACCCACAGGACTGCAACTACCATCAAAACTAATAAAGTTTTTAAACAAAGAGAGGAAGAGAGATAAATTCACAGGACTGTTAACCATGCTCCTTAGAGCATTTCTGAAAAGCATTCAAATGCCAGATTCTCAGGAAACCGATCAGAACAACTGCTCATGCTAAGTTTTAACATTTAGAACAAGTCCCATAGATTTCCTAAATGATAAAAAATACTAACAGCTGTATTGTTAAAACCTGTAACCACATACTCACTGAAAAGCTCAGCAGCACACAATTTGCCACAAAACATGGGCCTACAGCTTGTAGTCCCTGGAGAAGGAAAGAGGACACCAGAACCAGAAACAGCCCCAGGACAGGTAAGGCTGAGAGGGAGTCCTGGGGGTCACCTTGCCCAGGCCCCTGCTCAAGCAGGGTCACCCAGAGCAGACAGCCCAGGACTGGGCTCCGGCTCCCGAGTGATCTCTCTCCCTCCTCAGTCCCATTCCTGCCCTCCTACCCATGTCTGTCACCTCTTCTGAACTAACGCTCCTGGAGCTGCAGGAGGGCAGGATCAAACAGGAGACAGGCAGCTTCTTCCATCTCCTACGTGCAAGATGCTTCTTTGTAGGGGAGGGGAACTCCACAGGAGCAGCTACGAGACCTGTTTCTCTCCCTTTTCTGTTCTGTGAGAGCCAGCTTCGAGGTACCAGCTGGTGACAGCCCTGCAGCTCCCTGGTTGCCTTTTTTGCCTGCTGCTTTGTGTTCAGAAAAGCAGATACGTAGCAACCGAATGGTGGAGGGGTTTTATTCCATTACTGATAATTAGTAGATAGCAAAATGTTACCCTTCTGCACAAAAAGCCCTTTGACACTGAAAAATAAAGACAACAACTGTAAATCATTTACATTACACTTCTGTTCTACAAACAGGTGACATATTTGTGCTACTGGTTCTTATCACGCGCAGGAAGGCGGCTTGTACGTGTGTTGCAGTATCGTGCCCAATATAAAAGTGGAATAAAGAGACAGTCCCTGATCTCCCAAAATCTTGTAACCCAGGAGACTGCAAACAATAAGCAAAGAGAGCAGAAGCTGAACCACAAGGAAAAAAGATGACATGAGTCAACAGGACAACATAACACGCACAGTTAACCAGCTGCTCAGCTACTGACAGACCTCCCCTCACCACCAGATTTTACAATCACATCTTCATTTAACAGCACAGCTACATCTGATAGACAGTATGCCCCATGCTACAGCTTTCTGAAACCTGAAGCCTACATTTATCCCACAGCTGGTACAGGCTTGGCCCCCTGCAAACAGCAATGGCTTCTGAGTCAGAGACCGGGGCTATCAAAATTCCCCTCCTCAATTAAAAAAACACCAGACATCCTGCTTCAAAAACAGGTATGTTAATTTGCATTTTCTTGCTAGAAATACATCCTTTTCCAACCTCCTGCAGAACCTACTCAGAAGCTAGACACAGACACACCTTGAATCTATTTAGCACTTTAGAACACAGATACCTCCTTGAACACTTGGCTTCCGTGGCACTTTCAGAATATCCTCAGGATGTGGTTTACAGAGTCCATGGAAAGGCCCCAAGTCAAAACACTCTTGAAACAAGGAAACGTTCACGTGAGAACATAAGCTCATGAATCCTACTGCAGTGCCACCAACCTGGAAGATAAAAGCCACGTCACACGAACCTGTCATTCTAGGTCAGGACAAAAATAATCTGAAAAAAAAAATTCTGAAACATCAACTTTCATGTTCCGTCTCTGACTGTGCATAATGGAAAACTATAAAGGACCTACTTCAGCAAAAGCTAAAGATCCTTTTTTTACTTTTTCCTTGTAACATGTGTATTGGGACCTCTGCAGTAGATGTTCTAATTCTTTTTTAGCTATGACTTGCAAGAGTATTAGGTTCATATATGGGCCAAATAATGACCCGGTGTTTCACTAAAATATTTGCTATGGCAAATAAAAAAAACATATTTCCAAAAATGCATCGTTTTGTTTAAAGTTAAGAGTGCAGCTGAAGTAGAACCTGCATTCAGCTAGCTGTAATGGTTGACTCATTACTGGACACTGATTCAGATCTAAATTGGGCTCAAACTGACAAGTGTATTTTATTCTCCTAAGAAATTAACAACTCAAGCAATCAATTATGTATAATATAAGGAGTACCTAATGCAGTACGTACTATTTGCAGCACTTATAAGCCCCAAATATATTTCTGTGTTCTGAAAAAATCCAAGAGCTAGTCTTAAAAACCAAACGCCCTGGCAAACATGAAAGTGATAGGATCCCTGCAACGCTGGCACCCATGGTACTCTGGATGCCTGACTGCTGCTGGAGTTCCCAGCAAGCTGCAGTCCTCAGCAAGACAACACACTGGGACCAGGGAGAACTGGCATGCCGGAAAGCTTCTGGCTTTAACCCGAGACACAACTCTAGAAGAAGGAAGCTCTTTAATTTTTAGTACTGTATGCAACTTTCTGGTGAAACACATCATCAAAACACATTTTCTTTCCTCCTCAATACACATAATGAAAGCCTTTATAAACCTAATGAAAACTCAAAGGCTGGATTTGTACAGCTGTTTTATCAGGCCATCAGCACTTCAACAAAGACTTTAAAAAGTGTGACGTTTAATTTTTCTGCCCTCAAACAACAAGTGATTGTTTGTTTGCCTTGTTTGCGTAACCAACAAAGCCAGGGCGCTGCAGTTGCCCGGCTGCTGTGTAATTTCAGGCCCAAGGCTCAGCAGAGGCTGATTAACCAATCCATCTACCATATGTGCAAAAAGAGGCTGCCAGCTTCGTTCTCCGCAGGGAAAATTGGCATCCATCATGGTTTGCGTGGAGGTGCCTTCCCAATCCGTCGTGGCAGCGGCAGCTCGGATAAACCGGGGGCCTGAAACACCTTTTGGTGGTCTCACATGGCGCTCTGAGCGTGCCACTGAAATGTATTATTTATAGCAATGGCTCTCTGCAATGTGCCATTACACTAACGGCGCATTGTTTCTCATTTGGCTCCCAGTGGCAGTGACTACATGTTGCAATTTTATAAAACCATTTGCCACAAAAAGCAGACTTCAGGAATTAAAGAGGTTATATTGCCTATCAGCTTGCACTACCATGCACAATTACTAACACATGAAAATCTTAACAGGAATTTTCAGCAGGATAACTGTTACCATGCCTTTCTGATTTAAATTTATTCCTGGGTTTGTCTTCATTTCCGCAAAAATCTGTTTGAGCCAAGAGAAAGAAAAACTATCTACAGCACTTTCACTTAAACTGTGAAAGGATTACTGGCTGTTCATTTTCATATGCAATATGAGCTTTCACTGGGAATGAAAACAGGTCATCAAAAATGCAAATGTCTAAAGTGACAACATGGCTTTTTCAACATGGTCTGTCCAAGCTCATTGAAAATAATCTGCACAAGAACTGAGAATTGCTGCTTCGTTTCTAAACTGGAAACATCACTCCTGAGGACAGACACAAACTACATTGAGAAGGACACTGTGTGGGTACAGACCATGAATTCTACCTTCCACAGGTGGGCTGCTGATTTTATTCCCTGAGCTAGAGTGAGCTGTCACACAGGACATCTCTAATGCTACAATCAGACTAAACCAGAGCTCATGGCAGACTGACCTCACAAACAGCTGCCTGATTTTCTTCACCTTCACTTTCTATGAGATCAACAAGGAGATATTCACCGTAGGTTTCCTTCAGAGTCTCACTTTGAGGTGCCCAGAGTAGCATGAGATCATCATAATCCTCCATCCTACAAAAAAAAAGAGATCAGGTAATGTCCTAAGGCTCTGCCATTAACAAGTTCCTGATACTTCCTGATACTTCTACTCCATTAGCATATGGAAAAATATTACAAATACTCATTCCAAAGCCTGCACCCACAAATCACTTCACCTAGGACACATCCCCAGTGCACACTAAAGTGAGAGTCTCAGCACCAGAGAGACAACCACTCCCAGAAGTCAGCAGAACCCACCAAAATCTGTACTTCCCAGTAGAGATGCTTCTCTTTCCTTAAGAAAACATAGGGGAATCCGAGTTCAAAATTCTCCTGCCTCACTCTCCTATGAGTGTGGTGGAGCACTCATATAGCCCCCAGCCTACACGGATTTTTATTTAAACAGGCAACAGAGACTTTCCCATTAGACTGCTATCCCTAGCCAGGATCAATGTAACTCTGAATAAGAAAATCCAGCACTTTTACCAGAGCAGTGGTAGAATTCATTAGCCACACACACTGTGACCATGGCACAAAGGCTAGTGGCAAACCAGCTCTAACACTCAACTGCTGTCAGTTACATGAAGCCACTTGTATTTATCTCTTGGAAAAATGCCGGATTTAAGTGGTGCAACCAAAAGCAGCAGAGAGGAAACCGGGGCTGTGTCGGGCTGCTATAAGGAACAACTGCAACAAACTGCAAGGGAAACCCTCCCTGCTCCAGGCCGGGAGCAGGCGGGTACCTCGGCTGTCACACCAACAACCCGGGAACGCTCGCGCTGGACCGTCCTGATGAGCCCGTCCCGGCTCCGGGGCCACGCGCGGCAACACCGGAGCTGGCGGGGCCCGCGCGGTCTCTGCCGCCACCTGGCGGCCCCGCCAGGCACGGCCCGCGGCTCCTTCGCTTCCTCGGGATGCACAAACCTCCTCCTCCTGCACGGGAACCGGGACCGGCCCGTGGCGCATCCCTCGCTTGTCAGGGATGCACAAACCTGCTGCTGCAGGGAGAACCAAGAACTTCAGAGCTTCCCTGGGTTTTGGGGAAACTCCTGTTTTGCTCCAGGGTCCCACTGCTCAGGTAGGGAAGTGCGATACCTGTAAGTTGGAGATCATTGTTCCACACAGGCAGGAATCCAGAAACAGAATAAACAGATTCTCAGTGCCACTCTTTACGTGCTTCTGGATTTGGAAGGAGCCTTAAAAATAACACAGCTGGGCAAAAGAGGTTCTGCTTCTCATCTTATCAAACACTGTCCAAGCTCCCAAGCACTGCCTGACTCCCACACAGGAGAGGTGGTCAGGGGGTCTCTGGATGGTTTTGCTGCTCCTGCACACCAGAATGGATGTGACCTCTGGGTAAGACCACCTTTGTAACCAAGGCTATGGACCCCTTGGATTCTGACCTTGTTCCTGTTTTTTTTTTTTCCCTCAACTAAAATGAGGTTCCAGGAACAATGAAAACTGTAAAAATTTACAGTAACTCATTCTTTATCTCTCAACTCAAAATGGTCACCCTTATCTCCTTCACGGGAAGTATCCCAAGAGAAAAGCTGCAGTGACGTTTTCTAATATCAGAACATCACCAGCTGAACACAATTAATTAGTATAGCAAATCTGCTAATGAGCTATCAAACCTCAAACGAACCAAACTAAGAGGGGTAACAGAATGAGACTGTATCCTAACTGAACGCTGTTATTTCATGGGGTGGATAATAGACACACACCTCCTCCAAATGGAACCTTGTGCCAAGCGCTCCGAGTGCCCTACGTCATTCTGCTCCGTGGGGCACAGGACAAAGGTGCAGATGGCAATTCCTGGAGACTGACCCTGTGACAGTCATTGGCACTGCGCATATGCCCATTCATCTCCAAGCACACTACACTGTAGGAACACAACCATTTTAACTTTTTTATTCTGTTTTTAGTATCTTCCACCAGTACTACAGTCTTTAAAATAGTAAAGAAACCCTCCAAACCCCATAGCTTTCCAATATACAAATGCCACAAAACTCCTCTACTGTGAGCACAAGCACAGAGCTGCAAATTTGACTCTTACCTACAGTGTACAAACCCAAGAATGACAGGGTCTAGACAAGATACCAGCAAGAACCTTAAACATCAAATCTTAGCAGGCTGCATTCTGGCACACTGCACATCTCACATTATAGAGGCCAGGTAGAGAGTAACTTCAAAACTGATGGTTAAGCAAAGTACCAATTTACAGCTGCTTTTCCCCCTCTCTAAGTACAGGAAGAGGGAATAGAGATTACTCTAATCTCCTCTCACTGCCCCTGAACATGTTGCTAGGCAGGTGGCTGGGGACAAGTCCACAGAGGAGTCTCTAAGGGCTCCACTGACCGTTACTATGGATGCCAGTAAGCACAGAGGTGAATGCAGAGGAAAGGGAAAGGCAATGCTCCTTCTGCAAACAGAAATTAGCCTTACCCATTACCTACTGATGGACAACATTGAAGTATGAATTTTATATCATAACTGTGTAATTTCAGTTTCCCAGTTAATTTTCTAATAATAACAAAAATAAAGCGATTTTTGTTTTTCATAACAAACTACAGAAATCCCAGACAAGATGGTAGCTCTTATCAGGAATATTGCTATGGCCTAAGTGACATTCCTAGTCATGAAAAAAAAAAAATCTATTGACAATATCCAATGGCTATCGAAAAAAAAATTACAGTACGGTAAGTTGGAACCAAGACATATGGAAAGACTTTAAATCTTCAGGCATTAACTCACCTATACTGATACCCTCTCCGTATGAAAGTCTACCACTTACTGATAGGTGGTAGATGACTCATAAGAAACACTCAAAAAGCCTAACAACTGTACATTGAGTTAGTATGAAAGAGCTTTTTAACACATTGAAATACCGGGAGCTACAGCAGGAGGATGTGAAGTGGCAGAGGTCAGGCCTCAGGCCTTTTTCTTAAAATGCTCAAAAGTCAAGCAACAGGAGGAGCACAAGCTGCAGATTTGCTTCAGACCCATTCGGTGAAATTCCGTATGTGGAATGAAACACCTCTCAGAGACAGACTTCTGTCAGAATCCAGCCCAGGCTGGCAGCATCAATCAGCCCATAAACAAACAAGTGTGGTTTTACCAGGCAGAGACATCAGACACACTCAATGTGGCATCACCATCTGCGAGCACTGGTCAGCACAGATCCCCCACATCCATATCATGTGATAGCGTGCCCAAGGAACGTGCTGCTCCCTAAACTTCCCATCTCCACTGCAGGCACCAGAAATGCTAATTTAATCACAACTCTGCTACCTAGCCACAAAGCAACACTTACATTTACTACATGCAAAACCAACTCCAGAATAAATCAGAGTTAAATCAAATTACTGCTTCATAAAACATTACCCTACCTGCAGTCTTCCCACTGTGAAGAGGACAACAAGTAACCCAAAATTTGATGGATACAAGTTCTACTTCAACCACACTACGGGGAAGCATCTCTACAGCAATGACAACAGGAAAATCACCAGACCCCTGGGTCAGAAACTTGGCATTTCTCATGTCCTGGACACAACACTGGCACAGGCAGAACACACGTGGCAGGAAAAACCAAGAGTGGCAACAATCACTACACAGGTAGAGAGAACAGACAAGCTGCAGGTAAATGCACACGTCTGTCTCATGCACTGCAGGCAGCTGTGCTGAGGGGAAAGGAGAAAATAATTCAGAATCTCACATTTTTAATGGCATTTATGACTGGGATCCCACAGCAAGAGCAAAGCTCTGCTAAAGGCACACTGTGTGGGCATATCAAATCTTTGCTCCAAACTGGGGCCATCAAAAAGGGTAACACAACGGAAGGAGAAATGTGTTACCCCACAATTTTCTTCAGCTCCCTCAGCAAGGCCAAGGAGGCTGCTCCCCCAAAACACAGCCAAAGCCAAGTTAAGGAGCACTTTCACAGGAAAAACTGTACAAAAGAGAATTACTTTTCATGTCTGTAAGACTACTGGAACTAGGGATTCTCTGGTCTTATTTACTTCTTTTAGGTAACAGGACTTCCTATTCAAGTTTTGCTTGGCTGTTCAGCATGAAACAATGAGAAAATTAAAAACAAGTTGGAAAAGGCTTTAAGAAACCTGGAAACCACATGCACTCCCTAAAATACACAGTGGTCTAATTCAGCCAGCAGATCACAGAATAAACATCACTGACAAAAAAATAGTCTTTCTACACAGCTCACTAGTTTTCAGAAAAATACAATTGATCTTGTGATGAAATAGAACAAAACAAGCATAATCCTAGAACTACCTAGTTTAGTTATCACAGAAAACCAGAGCAGTCAAACTAAGATACTGATGCTGCAAATTAAGAAAGGAAAATGCTTCCATTTCCCCCAGACAGATGTGCTCAGGGAACAAGGAGCTGCATTACCTTGCTTGGCGCACGTACAGCTGCGGGTGACACCGATGCCTGGGGCACGCCAGCAAGGTGAAGCGTCTCTCCATCGATGAACCTGGAACAGGTCTCATCCTTTCAAAGACATTCCCCATGCCTAGCTCTGAATGACAAAAACCTGTCGGGCAACAGAGAAACTTCATTATGCAAGCTTTAAATTAGCAGCAAAACTGTCTCAGGAAAATGGAGTTTCAAACTTAAACCACAGATAGCAAAATGCTCCAAATCTTTTAAGTTAGGCAATGAGGCTCAAATGACAGCAGTATAAACATATGAGAATTGTCACCAAAGTCATCTAATTAATCCAGCATTCCAAACCTGAATAAGCTTCAAAGCAATCAGAAACTGGTAGACTCCAATCCCTACAAAAATAATAAAGCCAATTCTCTATGCCTGTGGAGAATCTCTGTCAGGACTCAAGATGCTGAGGGAAAGCTGATGTTTGTTGCCGGCGGGGGGGTTGACAAAACTCTTCATTCGAGCCCTCTTTTCCGTAGTTGACACACCAGTATAGCCTTTTAGTATGACTTAGAACCAAGATGCCTAGAAGCTGGCATATCAGAAAAGCTCCAGCATTCTTCTCAGCTCCATTAAGTGCATGCTTGGTTTATTAGTCTGAACTCAGGACTAAAATTCCAAGTGATGTGCTGTTCTCTGATTAACATGTGTATTTTTTTGTACCTCTGTTCTAAAAGAAATAACCCAAGTTTCCTTCCATGTCTCCAGCAGCCCCTCTGAGCCTCACCAAAGTGTCCTCTTCCAATCTGTACTGGCTTGGCTAAGTAAGAGAAAGTGCCAATTTCAAATCTCTTGGCTCTATTCAACCAGAAATCGTCACAAAACTTGTAGGAATTGGTTTTTGAGATCTTTACTCCTTTTCGATGTCCTGTTTCTGGCAAATTTAAAGTTTGCGGGGAACGGACAGACTGCTGAATAGCTGCTGGAGTGAGCATGGAACCACAGATACCTCTTGCCCAAGGGATCCTCACAAGAGGATAATTTTAGATTATGTTTTCCACATGTTTAGAAACTGATAACTGCTCTCAGTATTAAAAAAAGAACACCACAAAGAGCTCACAGTGCATATTAGATTTGCAATTGCTCTCATTTCAAGAATAAAACAGTATTAAATTCTTACCTAACCTCTCCTCAGGTGGTATAAAGAGAAGTATAAACTGCAGTTCTGGTAGTAAGATGAAAGCTCTCCTGGACAAAGAACAAACATATTCAGTCTTTCATCATTACACCCATCAATGACAGACAGCAGCTAGTTTTTTAATACATAAATTTTTTTCTCCAGTGTCTCTAATCTTCCTTCTTAAGTCCACAAGGCCCAAAAATTAAAACATTTCTGACAAACAATATAATGTGAAATTCATCTGGGTAATTTTTACTGGTTTTTCCTACACTATTTCTTTCAAATTTCCCAATCTTTACATTTCAAACATCCTCTTTTTTACAGCAGTTCCACAGTGGGAAATATTAAAGATACCAGGCCTCTGCTGGCAGATCTCTGACGTGGTATCTGGACAAGACGGCTTGACTTGACAGCAGGAGAGGGCACATGCTTCACTACAAAAGGCTACACAGGAACTCACCTAACGATTTCTTGGGAACATCCAGCTGCGTATTCTTCCTTTGCCACAAAGAGATGCACGAACAGCGTGTTCAAAGGCTACGAAATGAGGAATGAAAGTCTACACACCATGCAGCTCATGTTTTTTACATCAGCCCAAATATTAGTACGCATACACATTTCCAATATACATGGTCTGCGCTCAAGGAGCAGCTACATATATGTAAGTGACTTCAAAGCATGTGTGGATAAAGTTATGTGATTAAAGTGATTTATACCATTTTGTGCTTCTGCAACATTTTTTCTTTGTACTCAGTTTACTATTGTTTGACTGCAATATACACTGTATGTTTCATATTAAATAGTATTAATTCTCGACTAACAACATTCAACCACATTAACACTTAACATGTGTCTGACAAAGGCATTCTTTTTAGGTTTAATAAACCTCAAACCAAAAGCACACATACTCCTCATGATCCTAAAGTTCTTTTTCTTTATAGGTAGTAAGAAAAGTTACAAATTTTAAGATTACATCATTAGACACAAAAATACCAGGCAGGAACAGGGCAGTCTAAGAGACACCTTTATCTTGTGCACTTCCAGTTAACCTGGAAAACCCCTGTGCTGGAATGGCAAGGGCTATTAATTCAGCTGTTCCCTGGCATATTAATTACAAGTGCTGGGTCAATGAAGGTCTGCCTGTAGATAAAAATACTTCTAACAAAAAATATTTTAAATGGAAAACCTGAGATCTTCTGAACAGCATAATATTCAATTAAAATGCCACAGCTAGAGTCACCAATAAACCTCAGCAATTTAAGAGCAAGAACAATTTCAATAGAGGCTGTAGTACACGGACCAGCACCAAGACAACAAGCTATTGTAACAAACATCTAAAGCTATTTCTAAAAATTGGGCTACTTGTTTCTTTGTTTTTAAAAGCAAAGGGAAGAAATGAAAACAAAAATTTACTGTCGAGGTCCAAGAGGTCATCAAGCAAACCAGACCTGGACTATAACAGTTTCTGAATAGTGCTGGTAACCAGACAATCCAGTAAAGCATCTTCCCTAATTCCATTCTGCACAAGTCAGCTCTCACTTCAGACCCTGAAATGTTTCTGTGCTGTAGGAAAAAGACAGGTCAACTAGACTTCACAGAAACCCCATGTTCAGGTGATCTCAGTTTTGAAAAGCACACCTGCATGGATTTAACCTGCAGTTTACCAATGACATCTCAAAGAGTTATACCCAGAAAACGTTCAGAGCTTCTGCCAATGCAGAAGCATAAAACGCTGAATCTTCTACACCTACTTTAGCAAATAAACTCTACTCTAGAAAAATAAGAGCTCTGCTGTCTGTCAGTTTCAAGGTATTTTTCACTACTGGTTCTGACCAATAACTTATTTTTCTTGTCTTTTCTCTGTAGGCCCCTGCACCCCGCAGTCAGCTGAGGCTTTGCTGCACCAGATCCCGTGGAGCCACCGGATCCCGTGGAGCAGACAGCCCGACGGAGGTCACAGCATAGCGGCTCCCCCGGAGCAGCTGCAGCTGCACCCTGAATGAATGGGCTGTGCCTGCCCACAAAGTGCCGCTCAAGGGACAAAGAAAGTCCATTACAAGGAAATCACAGGTCCTTTCTGTACGCTCCCTTTGGCTGCAATGATTGTGTTTCTTTTAAGAGCACGCATTTTCAAACACAACTGCTGGTTTTGTCAGTTCACCTCCCAGCCATTGCTTAACACCTCAGAAGACTCCGGAGAACTGGTGAACAAATGCCCAGAGATAACTGCAGCACTGCCAACACCTTATTACGGCACGTGCTGCCCACCTTTTGAGTGCTTGGGGTTAACATTTTCTGTATTTTCTCTACAATCACACGATCTAGCTCCCAGCTGGACTCAGTGATGGGGGAGCATTTGAGTCCTAAACTTGTAAGGGCCTGTTTGTAGTCCGTAAATCCTACCAGAAATTCACAAGCTTGCCCAAGGAGCCCGAGTGAAAGTTGCCAGCAGGCAAAGCAAAGAGCAGCACAGCACCAAACAAGCTCACTGCAGAACTAAGACGCCCATGTCAGCACAAGGGTTTCATAAGGAATCCATCACCTCTGCATCCTGAATGCCTCAAATCCACCAAAAATAGATCGCAGATGCCCACGTGTATTTTTCACATGTGAACCTTAAAAGAAAACTCAACTAGAATCACACAATTTACTTACAGTGCACTTATTGTTAGTGTAGTTTTCACGCAGGAAGGGTTCCCATTCACCCTGATCAGTGATATTCCAATTTGGATAGTCCAGAAAGGCAGCATGGGCTATAACCTCATTCTTCTCATTGCAGAGTGTCAAAGCAAGATTTGATATTTCTCTATGAAAACAATTCAATTTTCCACAAGTTGAAGAAACTCCACATAGAAAAGTGACTGATTGTGAATTCAGCATGCCAGAACAGCAAAATTAGCCATGTATTAGAGGGCTAGCAAATAAACTCCATTTTTCCCGTATTTTTCCATATTTCCCAGGATCAGGCTTCAATAAAACTTCATGATCCACATCCTAACTTGGTATTGTTGCTTCAGTTCCAGATATTTGTGTTCTAACATTACAAAAATTCACGTGGATTTTCAAATCCTCAATCATATTAGTAACTTTGAGATGCAAGACTTAAACACCCCCTCCTGTTTGTATGTTACTTCACACATCTCTTTTTTTCCCAAAAAGCAGTTATCCGAGACTTTTGCTATTAAGGGGGAAAAAACCTAAGTGATCCACCAGCATCTGACTGTCACACAACCTGTCTGTTGACAGTTTTATCAGGTACTATTTAATAGCTTCTGAGCTTTTATAAAAGGAAGCTAGCCTAGAATTAAACCTTGTTCCCCATGGCAGGGACCCAGGTTTGCAGAGTCATGCACATGACAGACATGGAAGCAGATTTTCTTTCCCTTTTTAGAAATGGCACAAAAAGTCATTATGTCACATCATGTCAAGGCTCAGAATGTTTTCTGCCGTTTTAAATGTAACATATTTGCCCGAAAGGCGATAACCTAAAATACCATTACTTACAAAAGGTAAGTGACATCAATCATTCCAAAGAGGTCTTCTGTAAGAGGGCTGAAGAGGCCGATAATGCCTGGGACATCGTGCGACTCTGTCCTTCTGGCAGTGACCACCTCTGTGTTTCCCCTGGAAGTGGTTACTGTGGCCACCCTCCAGGCCGCACTGAGAACCACGGAGAACATTGCTGCTCCAGCAGCCCCGCTGTGATCCACTGCCCAACACAGTCACTTCAGGCGGCTTTTCATAAAAACTCCTAAGTGGGGCAGCTCCGATGGATTTCGGTGCCTGGTTCTTGTACAGCTCCACACAGATACACGCTGCCGGCACGTACAGTGCACACCTGAAATGCAGCAGGCAATCACCCCTATTGTCTGGATCCCACTGAGGAAGTTAATTGTTTTAATAGGCTACAGCTGCTTTTGTATTTATTCATTTGCATGCTAACCAGCTCATCACCAAGAACTTCAAACTCATAGGCCTTCAGTGGGAGGCTCAGCTGTGGGCAGTCAGGGGAAGCAGGCTGGAGGCTCAGCTGCAAACAATCAGGGGAACAACGTCCTGATTGAACAGCAGTTTCAGGTGAGCTAACTGTATTTTGTCCAAAACTGCTCCTCAAATTTCTTTTGAGGTCGACAGCAGGGCTTACATTCCAGAAGGAATTCAAAGTTCCGTGGCTACTCAAAGTTCTACTCCTTCCCTACGCAGAAGAAAAATGTGGGGGGCGTTTCTGTGGTTCCGCATTCGCAAAATGTGGCAGGCACAACTGATTTATTGATCTGCTCAGCAACTTTAGAACGCACAGGGGCAGCAGATTCTCAAACCACCTGTGACCATCCCCTCAGCTCTAACACCTTCCAGCTGTGCGTCTGCTCAGCATTGCAGCCTGCTGTGACCCAGCCAACGAACAGGCACATGAAATAAAGCGACCAAACTAAAGTGAAAAACCAAAAGAATCGCAGGTTTTTACACCTTTTAAAACGCAGATAAAGTCGTACGCGCTCCTACATTTTTCACAGACAAACAAGGCATTCCAGCGCCAGCGCGGGTCCTGTTGACCTGAAGCAAAGGATCTTCTACAAATACGCGTCAATTTCATAAATAAAACCAACCACGAACTTGAAAGTGCCATTCATCGACTGAGGTTTAATTAAGATGATTTCAACTGAGGAAAACCGTTTGCCACGTTTCCATAGCCAATTGTTCAACTTAATGCAAAAAAACCACACTCCCCTCTCCAGCAGCTCCCCCGAACACTCTCACAGCCCTGAGGGAGCGAAAGCAGCATTTACACAGTAAAAATGTACTATTTTCATGAGGAAATGCGCTGTTCCTGCAGCAACTCCTGCATTCCTCCCAGGGAGCAGCATCCCACAGACACCCAGCAGAACACGCAGAGGAAGGCGTTCCCCTCCCGAACTTCGCGCAGTTCCCTCCCGCCTCCTCACACGAACGCTCTCTTGAAGCGCAAGTGAGATCCCACGCGGGTTTTTTTGGTGTTTGTGGCTCAAAACGCACCGAACGCGTACGTACCTCGGGCGTGCGAGTCGGGAGGGGTCTCAGGGACTGCGGGACGCTCCTGTGCGGCATCCCCGGTCGCTTGGGGCGGGGCCGGACCGTGCCCGGGGCGGTGCCGGGGGCGGTACCGTGGGCGGTGCCACGGGGTGGTCACGGGGGCCGGACACCGGGGCTGGACGCCCGCGCTGTCCATGGACACCCCCGAGACGCCCTCACGGACCCCGGGCGAGAGCGACCCCCTCAGGCACGCGGGACACGCCCTCGCACGCGGACAGACCCACCCCTTCCCCCCACCGAGCCGCCAGGGGGCGCCCCGCGGAGCGCGGGAGCGCCGCGCACTCACCCGTCCTGTCCCCAGCGCGGAGCCGAGCGGCCGCGGACGGTCCGAAGGACGGGGCAGACGGAACAGATGGAACAGACGGACTCACGGACGGAACAGACAGTGCCACGGGCGGAACGGACGGAACAGACAGTCCCACCGCCCGCCCGCCGCCACCCGGGGACNCCCGCGGCCGCCCGGGGACGCTTCGCCGTCACCGTGGCAACGACGCTCGGGCGGTGCTGCGTGAGGTCAGGGGTGCCGGGGCGGGGCCGGCGCGCAGAGCGGCAGCAAGATGGCGTCTACGGCGGCCGGCAAGCAGCGCATCCCCAAAGTGGCGAAGGTGGGTGGCAGGGAGGGCGGCGGGGACCCCCCGGAACCCCCCCGGGAACCTCCCCGGGACCCCCGACTGCCCGCTCGCCCCGGGCCGTGGGGTCCCGGCGGATCGCGGCGGGCTGCGGCTCCGCCCGCGGCCAACCCCGCGCATAGCGAGGCGCCGGGGGAAATTGACCAGCTCGGCGCTGCGTTAGAAAATGCGAGCCGAGCCCCGCTTTCCGCTTGCCCTGCAGGTGAAAAACAAGGCACCCGCCGAAGTTCAGATCACAGCAGAGCAGCTTCTGAGAGAGGCAAAGGAGAGGGAACTCGAGCTTCTCCCACCGCCTCCGCAGCAGAAGATCACAGATGTTGAAGAGCTAAACGACTATAAACTCCGGAAGAGGAAGGTATAGTAAAAAAGTTAATCTCGACACTCGCATAAAGCACTAAAATCCTTCTATTTTTAATTTAAGCAAGACGCAGTCTATATTTCTTGCGAACTTTCCAGGTGGATACCAATTCTTTAAAATCCCTAACTGCTTCAAGCTACCCTTTATCAAAACCTATAAGTTACAGAGGTGTCGTTTGACAAAATCTGGTAGCAAACATCATCTCCCCTGTGCCCATGTTCAGAACACTGAAAGGGTAATTGCTTACACATTTAATAGGCATTTTCTTCATTACCATCAGCATCTGGCCAGCCGCTATAAAACACCATGAACAAAAAAAAAAAGAAATTACAGTAATCCTGAATCATAATTCTTCTTTTAAAAGAATTGCTTTGCTTGTGCAAATTTATCTGTGGTTTCTGTTTAAGGTTTTGCATGGCTTTTTGCTTTGAAAATGCCTATCCAGGACCAGCAAAATAAGCACATTCCTAACGGGGAGTTTTCCCCTTGATCCTTGCTGACAGGATCAAGGGGAAAATTACCTGGGCCCGCCAAGCACCCTTGATCACCCTCCAGGTCCTGCTGGACCTTCCAGGTCTCCCTTGGTTACCTTTTTTCATTGCTTCCGTGGATGTGGTGGCTCATTCCTGCCGTTAGCCGTGTTAAACATGATTAGCCACACGTGACATGCTGACAGCAGTCATCCTGGCCACAGCACAAGGCTGGAGATGCCCTCACTGACACCCCCCTAGCACATTTGATGCCAGCATCTTAAAAACGGGAAGGATAATAATACCTCATATTATATACGGGGTATTATTATAACGGTCCATAAGCCATTTGTGACGTGAATGGTCTGCAGAAGGATTTCTTACTTAGAGATGTGATTTTCTCCTCAGACTTTTGAAGATAACATAAGAAAGAACAGGACTGTTATCAGCAACTGGATAAAGTACGCACAATGGGAGGAAAGCCTGAAGGAAATCCAGAGGTGAGGATGATGTGGCTGCAGGCGTCTCTTGTAAGCCTTTTTAGACACGCGCTGACGTGCACACCAAAGTCTTGGAGGCACGTTTTACCTGCCCCCTACTCTTGTTTTCCAGAGCCCGTTCCATCTACGAGCGTGCCTTGGATGTGGACTACAGGAACGTCACCCTCTGGCTGAAATATGCCGAGATGGAAATGAAGAACCGCCAGGTCAACCATGCCCGGAACATTTGGGACCGGGCCATTACCACCCTGCCCAGGGTGAACCAGTTCTGGTACGTAGGCAGAGCAGGGAGCACCCCTTCTAGCCCCAAAGACTGCACGTCATTTGGCTGTTCTGGGATTATGCAGACTGTCCTGTTTCTCCAAGTCTTCAGGCTAGTCTGAACAAAAGAAGGAAGGCTGACGTTTTGGAGAGGTTTTGTACTTTTTAAAAAATGACAAGAGCATTGGGAGAAAAGGATATTTGTGTGCCTAGATGCTGCCAGTCACAGCTGTGTCTACAGGCATTTCTGGGGTGGGAGGAAGTAGGTGAGGGAAACTCAGGGATGCTCTTAGGAAGCGTTCCAGAAATCCCTGAATTGCCACGTTCGCTGCGTGATTGCAGAAACTCGGTCTCCTTTGCTCAGGTACAAGTATACGTACATGGAGGAGATGCTGGGCAACGTTGCTGGGTCACGCCAGGTGTTTGAACGGTGGATGGAGTGGCAGCCAGAGGAGCAAGCCTGGCATTCCTACATCAACTTTGAGCTGAGATACAAGGAGGTGGACAGAGCGCGAAGCATTTACGAGAGATATATCCTTTTCAGCGCCTTGTGGCTCCTGCCCAGGCTCAGGCCTGCATTCACTATTTCCTTCCCAAGCGTTCCACGTCCAGCAGTGTCCCTGTGCTCCTTTTCCCTGTGCTGTGCTGGGATTGAGCCACCACCCTGGGAGCCAGCAGGAGGTGTTAAAAGCACGCTTAGGGAAAGCCTGCAGATTCAGTGAAGTGGCTGTAGGTCCTGCTGCAGCAGTGTCTATTTAACTGCCCTCATGCGCTCAGCTCTTTTGTAGTCATGGTTTGTTTCAGGTTTCTCCTCAGATTCTCCCCGACCCTTAGCCCTTTTTAAGTTCTTGGTAAGGCACAAAGCCTTTGCACGCTTAGAGCTGTCAGTGTCTTCTTCCCAGCTGCATTTATTTTTCCCCTGCCTATACCATCCTGGGGAGTTGCTTGATGTACTCCAGTAGTCTGTGGGAAGAGCACAGCTGGGGATGTGCCGCTCAGGCACGGCTGTTTCTTTAACGAAAGCTGTACTCGTCCTTGTTCACCCCGACGTGAAGAACTGGATCAAGTATGCGCGCTTCGAGGAGAAGCACAGCTACTTTGCCCACGCGAGGAAGGTGTACGAGAGGGCCGTGGAGTTCTTCGGGGAAGAGCACATGGATGAGCACTTGTACGTGGCTTTCGCCAAGTTTGAGGAGAACCAGAAAGAAGTAAGATCTTCTTGATAATGCATCTGAGTCGTGCCAAGGTTTCTCCTTGAATATCAAAACTGGAGGCCACTTAACATGCACTGCAATGCTTGTAGTTTCCAGCACCTACAGTCAGATTGTAGTCTGAGTTAGGGAGACGGTTTTTTGCTCACCTCTAGTTGCCTTTTGGTGACATCATAGAATGTGCTCCAAGGGAGATCTGCCAAGCCCAAGACCAGCAGCGTTGGCTCAAACCCGTATCCTCGGACTAGAGGGGTTCTGAGAGCTTATAGGCCTGCATGATAGAAAACTGGATTGGTCCAGATGTTTTTCACCATCAAAGAAATTGAAAACATTCTGTGAACACCAAACCACAACCTCTTAAAAATGGTTTAAATATTCTAAACCTGTAAATGAATAAGAGATGATGGGGGCTGGCATTTTCAGGTTTATTTTTTCCCCCTCAAGGTTTACTCTTCAGGGAGATCTGTGTTACTCCTGTTCTAAAACAATCACTTACATTGAGATGTTCCACAATTCCCTATTCTATTAAACATTGCCAAAAGCTCATTGAAAATTTGTGGGGGAGGACAGAAACTGCTTTGTAAATATTTTTCAAATTGTATTTAATATTTTCAGTTTGAAAGAGTGAGGGTTATCTACAAGTATGCCTTGGACAGAATTCCAAAGCAGGATGCCCAGAATCTCTTCAAGAATTACACCATCTTTGAGAAGAAGTTTGGAGACAGGAGGGGAATCGAGGACATCATTGTCAGCAAGAGGAGATTCCAGTATGAGGAGGAGGTGAAGGTATGTGTGACAGGTACCCTCCAGGCTCGCTGCACAGCCAGCTGCTGCTTCAGGTATGCGAGTGTTTTGTGATATCAAGGCTGATAGGTTTCACATTACCCTTGGAAGCCAGTCCAAAAAAATACCCAGAGAATGTTCATTTTAGAGCCAGAATTCCATCCCTGGGAAAGAGAATGATGTTTGCATTCACTGCCTTTTTTGTTTCTGCTTTCTAATCAAGATTGTGCAGGTGAGGTTTTTTTGATTGAACTCGAGGCTTGGTCCCCTTTCAAGTCATCTTAGGGATAATTCAGTTTGAGCTTGTAGTTACTACTTCAGTTAGGGAGTAGCCGTTACGGGACACCTCACCTGTGCATAAATACCTTTTTGTGAGGAAACAGCTGTGCCACACACCTGTCTGCTGCTCAGTCCACACTGCACATTTCATCATTCCTCGTCCCTTCTCACACTTCACTTGGACTGCCTTCATTGAGACGATGCCAGGGGCAAAATAAAAACAAAATAAGATTTAAAACCAACTCATTTTTAACCCGAAAGCTCTACCACAAGCATCCCCAAGACTGACGGTTTTCGTTAATACTCCGGTGATCAATTTTAAAGGGGAAATTCTGAGTGAGTAAAGGATCAGGCTCTGTTCTTTTTAGTGACTGAGGTTTCTTTGCTGTTGCCCTGCTGCCCTCTCTCTGGCAGGCAAACCCCCACAACTACGACGCGTGGTTCGACTACCTGAGGTTGGTGGAGAGCGACACGGATGCCGAGACCGTGCGGGAGGTGTACGAGAGAGCCATCGCCAACGTGCCCCCCATCCAGGAGAAGCGCCACTGGAAGAGGTACATCTACCTCTGGATTAACTATGCACTCTATGAGGAGCTGGAGGCAAAGGCAAGTAGTGACAACGCAGGGGTTTCCCTTTCCTTTTAGTAAATAGCTACTGATAACTTAATAAGAAACCCAAGAACTAAATATTCCGTGTCTTACTAGTTTTGTGTAACAAGCTGCAGGATTTACTGTTTAAGCATAGAGAATTTTTCCTGTTTCAGTTTTCCCTCCTGTGCATAGGGGAACAAAAAAACCGAACTTGTTTTACCCTAATTCATCCAAATGATCACTGATAGTGAAAGCAGGAGTGGGTATTTCTAGCCACAGCTGAACTGCCCGTGCCAGGCTGTTACCTGAACTTGTGAAATACTTTTATAGTTGACAAAAACCATTTGTGAAGCAGCCACGTTGTTGCTATAGTGGCCTTTGAGGCTGTGCAAGCATTTATTCTGTTTCCGGTCATGGAACATAGAGCTGCTCTGAGTACAGAACACCTGTTCAGTGTCTATTAAGGGAAAAGACACGTTTTTCCTCCCACAACGGGGACACTCCTTGTTTTATTGTCTGCTTCTTAGCACTGAACCTTGCTTTGAGTCTTGCCTGATTCAGAAGCTGCCACCTTTGAATTGTGCACGCTAAGTAGATAAGCGTTCCTGATTCCAACCAGCTTGACTTAAATACTGTTCTGCGGTCTTGCAGTCGTTGCAGGATCCAAAATTCAGCATAATCTCAGCAGTAAACAAAGTGTTTAACACTGCCTGTTCTTACAGGATGCAGAGCGAACCAGACAGGTGTACCAGGCGTGCCTTGAGCTCCTGCCGCACAAGAAGGTATGGCTCCTCCAGCAGTCCGGGTTGAGTTTTGGGTTAAAATGCCCTAGATTAGATCCTTCAGTTCTCTTCCCTGCCGGCATTCAGGTGTGTGGGCAGCTCCACATAGCTGCTAGCAGGTCCACGAAGGCTTTGCTTAAAACTTCAAGTATCCCTTCCAGTTTCTCAAAACGCCAACCTTCCAAAACTGATGGGGAGGTTTTCAAGCTAAAGTGCAAGACGTCTGTAGTTTGCATCACAGTGGGAAACTGCAGGGCAAGCACTGGTCTCAGATTCCCTCACACACATCAAACACGAGGGTTTTTCCAGTATTTTCAAATTAGTAAATAGTTCCTAAGTAGACTGTTAGAAGATGAAACTACGCATAGTCAGTAAATAGGGAAGACCATTTAGTCTGTGCTTGCTTGCACTCCTCCTCGGGCAGGACCGTTCATTACTGCTCACAGCCCAGTCTCTTGCAGTCTCTGGAGGGCACTTATGGCTCTGCTTTACTGGGGTAGCACCTTCTATAGCATCCAGTGGCCTTCATGGTCACCCCTGAGTTTGACAAAACAGCTTTCAGGTCTGTCTTCCCCGTTTCAATTGGTCTTCAAGGCTGATTGATTGGAGGTTTGTGGGGGTTTTTTTTTGCTTGTGAACTTCACCTGAAATATCTGTGCGGCCAAACCCTTACAGCTACTAATCTGCATTGCCTTGGAACGTCACAATACCCTAGTTCGTGTTCTTTTTCCAGTTTGTCACTTATCGTGTCATCTGAGCGTAAGATTAATCTCTAGCTATTAAAAGGCTGATTAGCTGTTAATTGATTCAGCAATAGCTGATGTTTTGCCAGTTGATGATTGGTTAAAAAACTGTTTTCTGTGGTTTGAAAGACTTCCGCCCTGGCCATTTTTTCTTTCACCCCAATATATTGTCCTGTCACAGAGAGATTGTTTTAGGTAATGAACTCTCAACCTTCCAGCAGGAAAACACTGAGGTCAAAGGAGGTTACCTGCAGTAGCAGTAACATCTTGTGTAGACGGAATGCTTATTTTTTTAAGGAACGTGTGTGCGGTATTATCTACGGACTTTCCAACCTAAATAGCACTTTGTTCTTTTTTCTTCCAGTTTACATTTGCCAAAATGTGGCTGCTGTATGCACAGTTTGAAATTCGCCAGAAAAACCTCCCCCTTGCCAGAAGGGCTTTGGTAAGCTTTTGTCAGAGCCATAATTGACTTCACTAACTGATAGTAACACAGGAATGGTATTAAAAGATCTTAAATTGTCCCTCTAAATTGCTGGTTTAATCCACTTAAAATAAAGCATCTGAGAAGTCTGCAGGGGCCAGCATTTACTGTCATGTATGATTTAAAAAGAAATGTAGCTTGCTCTGATGAATTAGCCCCGGGCTGAAAGGACAAAGCGCTCCTCTGAATGCAGAGCACCCACATCAGCTTAGTGCTCTTACAAGTTCTTAGATGCTGCTGATTCCTTGCAGTGATGCTTGTTCTAACAATAGCGTTTTAAAAAGCGCTGTAGGTGAACGGGAGGTTTGACTGCAGGAAATTAGGACCTGCCGACTGCTGACAGAAGCAATCACAGGGACCTCAGGCGGGCTCAGGAGCTGCTGAGCAGGTTCACTGCTGTGTGAGTGTCAGCATGTCAGGGGACAGCAGGGTGTGATGGGGCAGCAAGATCTTTTGAAATGAAAAACTTCCTTTCTTTTCAGTTCAGATATTCTTAGTAAGCTCAGGGACAGCGTCAGGCATTTTGAGAGAAGGCCAATGGTGATAGCAGTTGAGGTGGTTTGACTTTAAAGAGCAGACTGATGGGGTTTCCACCAAAACAGTGATGGAGAGCACGTGGAGAAGAACTGAGCATGTTCTGAAACATCAGTGGCATTGTAGAGATGGAGGGCCATAATGGTGAGCAAACTGATAATCCCAAGTGGTGGTTTCCTCCGTTTTTAACAAATTCCAAGGTAATAAACGTGTGGGAACATTGTGCGGGAGAATTGTGGTGAGGGAGTTCTGTCTCAAATTACCTCGCATCGGCTTGAGGGAGCAGAAGCTGCATCTCTCAGTAAGCAGCATGTGTCTGTAGAAGTGACTCCAAGGCCTGTCTCAGGTACGCCCGTTCTTAACTCTTGTTTGAAGAGATTCCCAAACTAAGAATCCAAAATTGCCCTCCGCTTGGCTTAGGACAGACAGTTTTCTTCAGAGACTGAGGCATATCAGAAAGAAGATGCTTTGTAAAGACGTCATTCTCCAGCTGTCCGTGGCTGTCAGCTGGCAGGCTGGGGTGGGCAGCCATTCTCTGTGCCAGGAGGAGCAGTGTGGGGCCACAGCTTGTTTGGTACCATTTGTTTCATGAGACGCTTGGGAGCTGCTTACCGGGCAGGCTGGTACAGACCGTGCTTCCTTCAGGTGCTCAGCTGAGGAGCCAGGCTAAGCTCCACTCACGCTCCGTGGGGAACCCACATCACGTAGAAGTGTGACAAGTGACGGATGTTTTCTGCTTCCCGGGCTCTCGGTGTTTATGGATGCACTTTTGTTCTGCAAACACTGAATTTCCTACTGGCCCTGAACAATCTGAATAAACAGTGCAAAAGAATGAGTTGTAGTTCAAGCACTGGAGAGTAAAGAAACACTTAGAAAATAAAGTGGGTTTTATTTTCCTGCAAGATCACTAAGGGGTTTTTTTTTTGTCTGCTTAACAGGGGACATCCATAGGTAAATGTCCAAAAAACAAACTGTTTAAAGGTTACATCGAGCTGGAGTTACAGCTGCGTGAATTTGACCGTTGCCGAAAGCTGTATGAAAAGTTCCTGGAGTTTGCACCGGAAAACTGCACGTCCTGGATCAAGTTTGCTGAGCTGGAGACCATCCTTGGGGACATCGACCGCGCCCGGGCCATCTATGAGCTGGCTATCGGCCAGCCCCGGCTGGACATGCCGGAGGTGAGTGGGGAGGGGGCCAGTTCTAAGGTATTTCTTCCACAGTGGCTAATGAACATGTAAGTAATCCGCCAGATAAAACAGGAGGTGAAAGCTCAGTGGATGCTGTGCTCCAGGTTTGGTGCTGCTCAGCCCTAATCCCAGCCCGTGCCACCAGTGAACACCCTGAACTCCGAACCTTTTCTCAGGGAAATTTCACCTTTATCCATTCTCTTCCCCTTCCGGTATCTCCGTGTGCTCGGAACAAACACGATGAGAGGCTTCTCTCTTGCAGGTCCTTTGGAAATCCTACATTGACTTTGAGATTGAGCAAGAGGAGTATGAGAAAACCAGGAACCTTTACCGGCGGTTGCTGCAGCGCACGCAGCACGTCAAGGTGCGTGTGGGCACCCAGGACACAGAGCCGGCCCTGAACCTGGCCCGGGGGCAGGGAAAGCCTGGGCTGCCGGGGGTCAAATCAACCCAGGTTCAGGCCCGTGCCTGTGCTCTGAAGGGGGGAGGGAGGTTCCTAAATTCCGTACAACAACGGACGCATCTCAGATGAAAGAAGCTCTTCCAAGCAGCCCTCTTTGCTGAGCAGCTGTGGGATCTTAGTTGCAAAAACGTAGCAAGGGAAACTGTGATTTTCCAGTGTCGCCTGGTGCTATCACTGACTAAATTCACGCAGATTTCTCACGGCCTGAAACGGCCACAAGAAATTGATCCATGTGGCTTACGTGGATGTAGTGTCCCGCTGAAACGGGCAAACCTCGCAGGTGTGAAACAAGCAGGGATTTCCTGGGCACCTGCTCGTGTTGATGCTTGGGTGTTTTTTGCTGCTTTATTGCTTTTTAACCTCTGCCCTCGCTGCGGTGGCGCGGAGCGGGGCCTGGAGCCGGGGTGTGCCGCGTGTGCCTGCAGGTGTGGATCAGCTTCGCGCAGTTCGAGCTGTCGGCCGGCAGGGAGGAGCGGCTGCCGCGCTGCCGGCAGATCTACGAGGAGGCCAACAAGGCCATGCGCAGCTGCGAGGAGAAGGAGGAGAGGGTCATGCTGCTGGAGTCCTGGAGGAGCTTCGAGGACGAGTTTGGGACTGATGCCACTAAGGAGAGGATAGATAAGCTGATGCCTGAGAAAATAAAGAAGAGGAGGAAGCTGCAGGCCGAAGATGGGGTAAGGAAAAACTATGCCGGTAGTGGCTGTGAGCCCTTGGTGGCTTTGAGCTTTATGGAGTCAGCTGCTGGGGGTGGGATAACAAATGTGGGGTTTACTTTTCTACTATTTCTCCAATCTCTCCTTCTTAATAGAAGCACCTCCTAAAAGCCAAGGTTAACATGCAAATTAAACTCACTTTGTGGTGTTTTTCTCTCTAGTCTGACGCTGGATGGGAGGAGTACTATGATTATATTTTCCCAGAAGACACTGCCAATCAGCCCAACCTCAAACTCCTGGCTATGGCAAAGCTCTGGAAGAAGCAGCAGCAGGAGAGCGAAGCTGCAGCCATGGATCCTGACAAGGACATTGATGAAAGCCAGACTTAATACCTTGCCTTTCCCCACCCCTTTCCTGGGCCATTGTACAGTATTTTCATTGGTGATAAATAAATGTATTTGGAGAGTTTTAGTATTACTGGCTGGAGATGGGTTTTGTGTGGAAGCCAAGCACCATCTTGGGGTTGGTTCCCTTTAGCAGTCCTGTGGGTGTCCAGCAGTTAAAGGAGAGGTCCTGGGACCAGTGCAGGGTTCTGCAGCTGTCACCAGTGACCGCAGAACTGGGAGAACCGGGCGGTGACTTTGCCCTTAGCACGAGGCCCTGTCCCAAGGCTCCCACAGCCTACCCCAGCACCGCTCGAGGACATCAATGTGCCAGGGCAGCAGGCCTACTGTTGAGTGAGAGAGATGTTTCTAACCATCATCCCTGATGAATTTTTTAGTAATTCTGTTAAATAGGAGGATATAATGAGAACAGTCGAAAACAAAAAACCCTGCTGACCACAACCCGGTCAACTTCCTATTTTATCCCAGAAAACAGTAAGGGGAGACAGCAGCAGAAGTTAAATACGCTGAAAGTAGCCCCTAGAGGACAAATCTGTAGGCATCAGTACCACAGTCAGTCTGTGTTTGAACACTTCCATGTCTTGGCAGGCACCAGCAGAGCTGTGTCACTGCTCTGGGCTGGGCAGTCGCCACCACTCTCACCTGTCAGGTCTGGCCTGTCCAGCTGTGGCCGGAGCAGCCTTTTCCTGCTCCACATGAGCCTCTGACTGTGCCTCTGCTCCCCTGTCCTCTCATCTCTGAGTGTTTCTGCTGACCCCCACCCCATTCTGTTGTAATGCTCATTTCTACTCTCCCTCTTGCTTCAATCCCTCCTGCTGCTCTGTGCCCCACTGCTTTTCACATTTCCTTTGATGTTTCCTTCTATCCAACTCCCTGTCTCTGCTTTTTTTCATTTCATTTGATGGAATTTGTCACGGAGCTTTCAGAGGTGGCAAGATGGTTTTCTTTTTTCTGTTTTGGGTGAGGTTTTTTGGGTGGTTTTTGTTTTGTGTGTGTGGGGAGAGGTTTGTTTGTTTGTTTTTGTATTGTTTCATTCTCTGAGCATTGCATTTTCCCAGGAATTCCTTCCTTTTTTTGAAGATGGAACCTTGTCCCTTTTTTTGCCAGCTGTGCTGTGTTACTGTGTCGGTTGCTGGTATTATCTCTCTTGATAAGGCCAGTGGTGAGGCTGTCAGCCAGGGCTCAGGTGAGCATCTTGTCTGTGTCTGTACAGAGCTGTAGCAGTTCTCCAGAGAGCAGCAGGGCCGCAGGGCACAGCGCCTTGCAGGGGAAGAACCATTGTTACTCCGACTTTTGGATTTTCAAGCCAGATTTATTACTGTGGGGGTGTTGTTTGCGAGAACAGGATTTGGACTTTTTTGCCTTTTCTAACCCTGAAACTCCTGTGAGGGGTGATCTGGACTGACACCCTGAATGCTGCATTTCCAGGAGTAAAGCTACTCCCCCTTTGGAGCACCAGTGAGACTTGGGAGGTTTAATGGATTTCTCCTTCCACAGCTGTGTTCCCACCTCATTCCTCTCCCTCCTCCCTCCTGTTACAAGCCCGTCTTGAAAAAGGCAGACAGGAGGTTTTTATTCCACGACAAGCAAAGCAAAACATGACCTGCTGCTGTGACTTGGGGGCAGTGAACGGCTCCATGGTTGAAGCATTACTTCAGGAGTGATAATGGACACAGATTTCTGTCCTCTTTTCCCTTGGAATACGTGAGGCACCTGTGAAGCAGAAGCTCTGTGCCAGAGATCCCACGCTCCCCAGGAGCACTTGCCCAGACTCATCCTTCTGTTACTCCAAGCATGAACCTGAAGCGTTTTTCGAACATTTTCAGCATTAATCTTTTGCACACTTCCGAAATGGGGAAGCCAAGCTCAACAGTTGGGCTCTGTTTTCCAGGTCTACAGCAATAGCTTTCCCTCACTCAGACTTTACGTTGCTGAAGTGAAGGAGGAAGGAGTTCCTCCCTGGGAGGGTGGGCAGGCCCTGGCACAGAGAGTCCAGAGCAGCTGTGGCTGCCCCTGGATCCCTGGAAGTGTCCAAGGCCAGGCTGGACAGTGGGGCTTGGAGCAGCCTGGGACAGTGGAAGGTGTCCCTGTCCATGGCAGGGGTGGAATGGGATGGGCTTTAAGGTCCCTTCCCACCCAAACCATTGCGGGGCTCTCTCAGTGCTTTGTGCCCTGCTGTCTGACTCCCAGTAGCCTCTGTCCTCCCCGGGCTCATGCTCTGGAATAGGTGCTGAGATATTCCTGCCCATTTGATTTATGCCTGTTTGCCTCACTCCTGCAGCGCTGCAGGTTCTCATGTTTAAGTTATGAAACCCCAGTGCCTTCCTGGCTCGTGCCTGGCCCGCCTGGATTTATCACCAGGCTGGGTGGAAGAGAAACATTCCTGCTGGGAAGGCTCCTGGCAGCAGAGAGGAGAAGGGGGACACCCACTGGAGAAACAGCCCTCTGGAGAAATGGCATCCCAAGGTTAAACTGTGATTCGTGAGGGGCTTTGGGAGCATGGAGTGCTTTTAGATCTTTCAAAAATCAGGTTTTCAGGTGGAAGAGGGAACACAGAGTGTGGATTTGTGCAGTGGAAAGGTGATCAGCTCGACTGTTGCCTGGGAGAGGAGGATCCACAGGGTGGGCAATGGAAAAACATTGGGATTTAGGACACATTTATTCAGGGACAACTGTTTAAAACCAGACTTGTTCATGGAACTGCTTGTTCAAGAGAGGGCTGGCTCCATCACTAAGTAAGGAGTAAACAGATTTTATGCTTTGGAGCTTGTGTGGCACAACTTAAACCGCCTGTCCCTGTCTCCCACCAACCAAGCAGCAGCTGCTGCAGTTCTGGGCTCTGGAAATCAGTGAGTTCAGGGACTACAGGCTGCCCTTGGGTTTTCAGGGAGAATATTTTTTTATTTCTTGCCTCCGTTCTGCACGCTATCTTTTGTGAAGCTGCCTTTTCACCTGTTTTTACATAAAATATCCCTCTTTATGAGGGATTTAAAGTGTTTGTGTTCGTTCCACCTCTGTAGATGCCATCAGTCAACAAAAATGCTGCACTTGAAAGAAGATAAACG
This sequence comes from Gymnorhina tibicen, assembly GCA_013399875.1. Lineage (NCBI taxonomy): Eukaryota > Metazoa > Chordata > Aves > Passeriformes > Artamidae > Gymnorhina > Gymnorhina tibicen. Next base: position 340,934 of record VXAZ01008033.1, read on the forward strand.
CTTGCTTGTCTGCGCTTGGAAGTTGAGTTCTATTAGTGGATGGTTTATCTGCCACTGCAGGAGTTCAGAAGCAAGATAAATCCGAGGACCACGAATGGAAAATACCCTTCCTCAGTGGGAGCTGAGCCCTGTGTGGGTGGGAGGCGAGGGGTGCTGTTGCTGTGGAGCCCCAGGTGGTGGCCAGAGGGCAACTTGAGCTGTTTCCTCCTGCGTGTGCCGGGTGGGCTTTTTTGCTGAGCCTTCTGAGCCCGTGGATTTTGCAGTGAGCTGCCCGCAGTGCACGGTTTGCCACCGGACACCCATGGCGCTGGCACGGACAGACCTCAGCCTCAGCCCTGGTCAAGCTGTCGGGTGGGAGTCACAGGCACAAGGGTGGGCAAATCCCCACTGGATACAAGGATTACACTTGTCCAGGGAAAGAGGAGGGGCTCAGCGGTGGGGCTGCAGGAGTCACAGCGGCTGTAACCTTCGCTTGCGTAGAAAGGGGGGGAAAATCTGAGCTGTTTCATGGGAATTTGAGTAAATTGGCTGAATGTGTAACATTTGAAGAGACAAACTCAGGATGGCACGGGTTGGAGTAGTGTCCTTGTTGTGGCTGGGGGAGAATTCCCCAGAAGTCATCTTCCAGAGAGGGGTATACCAGGGATTTCTTTTTGCTCTTGGTTGTGATACAGAAAATGGAACATTTGTGTTCGTGATCTGCAGCACACCGCTATTATTAATTTTGCAGTTCCCAGCACTACGCTGTGAAGTGGGTTCAGAGAATGCCTTCTGGGAGTTAGGTGTATCCATCTGGAAGACGTTGGAAAATACTGATTTTCGTGGCGAAAGTGAGGAACAGGGCAGCAGCTGTGGGATGGGATCTGGACCTAGAGGCTGCAGCAAATGTCTCTGCTCTCTCCGTGAAGATCCCCTCAGCTAAGGTTGGCTCTGCCCAGGATGCCTTTTGTTCCTGCCATGTGGGGGAGGCTGGGACTGGTGGAATCTGCCTGTTTGGTGAGGAATTTGTATCCAGTGAGAAGCAGCCAGTAAGAAAGGGAGGAGGGACAGGTTTATGGGGTTGCTCAGGAAAATGACATGGTGACATCCGAAATGAATAGAAACCTTTGAGAGCATTATGGATAATTACGGAATTCAAACTGGGAATGTTCTGTGCATTTTTCATGTCCCTCCTAGGAGGAGTATAGCAGTTCTAATGTTTAATGCATGTACAGTAATAGAAACCTGAACCTATCTCCATGGGCCCGTTGGTTCCATTACTGTCCAGAAGGAAATAAATTAAATTCTATTAAATTCTAAATTCTATTCTATTCTACTTGCATCCAGATGCTGCAGAGGGAGAGATCAGAAGAAGGAAAGCTGGGTTGGAGAAGGTTGAGGTTTGGGTGACATCAACATAACACATCAGAACCAACCCTCAAGCCCCCCAGCCCAGGCGATACCAGCAGGTGCCGCTCTCCTTCAGGAATGTAAAGGATCCTTGGGCTGAGCTCAGAGTCTGAAGGTTCTTGAGAGGAGCCATTTCATTCACAAGAGGATTTTACATTTGGTTGGAACGACGTGTTTGGCACCCAGCATGCTCCGAGTCCCAGAATTCGAATTTTGGAGCATTTTGGAGATATTAGAGAGGTTGGTGGAACAAACCCAAGTTTTCTTGTTGGGCGTTGTGACTGAGACTGTTGAGAAGAGTTTGCAGAGGTGTCTGTGGAGTTCTGATCTCAGAATGGGCATCAACTTGCACGAAGAAACCAGAGGAGATTTTGCACAGCTTGGAGTATTTTAAAACATCAGCCTCTGTGCCAGTCTCTCTGGCCAGACAGAGGATCTTCTCCAAGATAAGCAAATCACCCTTTTATACACACTTGTCTGCCCCATTTTAATCTTTCTTCCCCAGTTATGTAAATAGCACCAGACTAATATTCCCTGTGTACCGCTGGTAAGCTGATTCGCTCGCTCCACGTTATCAGACACAAAAGCACTGCAGGGCTGGCTTGTAAATTGAGTTGGGTTTTTTTTTGTTTGGTTTTTTTTTTTTTTTACATCTGTGTTATTCCAAGCTCTTATGTAAACACTTGGAAAGCAATTTCTATATATACTCGGTTTGTTATGCAACTACCCTGTGCAGTGATGCCAAGGGGATTTAATTTTCTGATCGGTGGTTTTTAGAAGAAGTGATCAAGCACTCTTTCTATGGAAGGCTCAGGGATTCATAAAGTGAAAACCAATACTAAATGGCAGAAAACAAGGCAAACTACAAAATTAAAAGGAGGGGAAAAAACTAAAATGTTCCTGAGTTACAGAACTATTTACGGGGCCTTTCACTGAACGCCTGACTATTGCTTCAGTGCGAGGTGGCTGCGTTTGTTCTTTCTGGAAATGGCTGGGTGGGTCAACCCATGCACCTGCGTTCCAGCCCTGCGTGCGCGTGCTGTCGATGAAGCACCTTGCTGAGAGCAGACGCCGTTCGGCGGGGCAGCGGCGGCACCGCCGGCAGCGCGGCACCGGGTCCCGGGGCCGGTGCTGCTGCGCGGGGATGGGCGGCCAGGCTGGGAGCGGCCCCGGGACCGCGCTGAGCCGGGCTCACCGCCGCGGGCCCCTCTGCGCAGCCGATCCTCTCCCAGAAACCTCTTGGGAACCTCCTTCACATAAAAACCGACTTTCAGCTGAAACTGATTTAATTGTTCCATGAATTCATGCGTTACGTACTGAAAAGAGAACACTGAGGGGGAAAAATGAAGGCTGAAGCCCTGAGTGCTGAGACTGCTGTAGCAAAGGCCCCGGAGCCCCAGAGGGCTTTTCCGTCCATGTTACAGCTGTGCCCAAAAAGCGACTGGAGAAACCCAGTCCTGATTCCCGACAGGCTCCTCCGACACGCGCAGTGAGCCCCCTCCATGCATCCCAAGACACTGATCGCGTGCAGCTCCTGCGCACCCGGCCGAGCCCGCGGGATGCGGCTGAATCGGGACATCCATCCCTGCCGCGGATCCTAGAACCTGCTGCCGCTGAGGGATGTGGCTGGTGGCCAGCTGGGCTGCTCCCGGAGCTGGCTCTGGGCTCCCCTGAGCTTTGGGCTCGGATCTGGGGCATTACTTTGGACAAGAAGATGATGAGGAGACGCTTCCACCAGAAGCTGAGCTCCGGCCACCAGCTGATTTAGTTTAGCACCCTCGGTTGGATTTGTGCAGCTCTGGGAGCCCAAGGTCCAGCACATCATTTGCTTAATCCTTTGGAAGTCAAAGCCAATGCATACTAAGTGGATTTGAGAAATAAATGCCCACAGTTTTACACGTTTCCCTTCTTCACAAGTGAGAGGTTAAACTGCAGCAAAACCTGGGTGTCTTTTGCACCCAGAAGGGGTGGGAGGAGGACAGAACTGCATCTCTTGTGCTCCGGAGGGGTCCTGACGTTTGGGTTCGTGGCTGTTGGGTATTGTAAGAGCAACGGAGCCGAATGCCAGGGCTCTTGGGTGCTAATCACGGAGATTATCCGACAGCTGCTGTACCTGCGCGCAGCTCCGTGTCACCGCCGGGAGCGATGCTGTAACGCCACGTCATCCAGTTAGACCTTCTCCCTCTTTTCATTAGGACTGTGCCTTATCCAAATGCCATCGTATAAAGCTGGGGGATGCGCGTGGGGGCAGTTTATGGCTGTGCAGAACCCACACTTAGCTTATTTTCTGGTTTACGTAATGTTCCGGAGTCCCAGGACAATCTCTGCAAGCTCAGATGTTTAAGTTGCCACAGGCTGTGGGCAAGAAATAGATTTGCTTGTTCCTTCTCAAGGCTGTTGTGAATTTCATTTAAAGGGGAACTAAAATGATTTATTTTTAACTTCATTGCTGTGTTAACAGTTGTACTCTACGGTTTTAGATGTCTTGTCCAATTTAAATCGTTCCCTAACTCTAGTGTAATTTTCTGTAGTTGAAGAAGGAATACATTGCCCTTTTACCACTTAAAAATGCTGCTCCTTCTGCGTTTTGCTCTGTTTCGGTAACACAAATAATGGCGTTAATTTCATTTTGTATTAATTTTCTCATGCATGTAATGAAATCCAGTTCCCTTGTTAATCCAGCAATCTAAGCAAACACAGCATAGGAGCATTACAGGAGAACACTTAATCCCCCCTCTTGTTTCTCTCTAATGTGCTTTTGACTTTTTTAAGGGTGAAATGAGAGCGTTTCTGAGCAGACAAGGGCAGGTATCACCTTTCCCCATTTATTACCCAATTTAAGTTGTTCACGCATTGCCGAAACACATCCAGGTGTTGGTGGTTTCTGTCTGTACAACGTTTGTGTTCGGGAAACCAAGGCCCTGCAAAGGGGGTTGGCACACGACAGTTCCAGATCGGGGAAACAAACCGCATCTAATTCCCAGAGAATTCTTGTTGGGTCGGGTTTTTTTCAATTCCGAGTGCTTTTGCAAAAGACAGACTGATGGTGGAGGTGATGTGACATCTTTGTCTCTGCAAAGACCCCGCTCCGAATGCTGCCAGGCTTCCCACCGGCAGCGTCTGGTTCCCAGGGCTTAGCGTCTGCTGTGTGCTATCGAATCGCGTCGGGCTAAAATTCGGCAGAGGAGCTGTGAGCCCGGCGTCAGCCCCGACCTCTGACAAGGTGGCGGCTGCCCCGCGTGGCTGCTGGCCTGCCGGGGCCGTCCCGCCGGTGCGCGGCTCCGCCACCGCGGCTTTCGGCTCGGAACGGGGTGCCATTCCGGGCCGCTGCGGCTCGAGGGGACGGGGACCAGCCTTTGCTGCTTTACGTCTGCCCGAAGTTATCTTCCCAGCGAGTTTTCAGGCACGGCCGCCCGCAGCTGAGACGGTCTGAGGGGTGCCGGCTCTGACACGCACACGCGGGACCCGGCCCCCGGGCAGCACCTCGTGGCTCACGCGGGGATTGTCTGCTCCTGCCGCACAAACAGGGCGGGTGGGGCTCGGACAGACCCGCTCCAGTGGGACGTGTCCCTGCCCGCAGCAGGGGGGTCAGGAAGGTCTGAGTTGGAGGTCCCTTCCCACCCTAACCACGCTGCGATTCTGGTTCAAGGTCCTGTGCAGGCGCAGCTCAGCTCTGTGCTGCCGACCCCATCCACACCCACGCCGCCGGCGTTTATTTAAATGAGAACAAATGCAGAGACCCTGGGGCTGGGTGAGCTGAGGCAGAATTAAGGCTCTGTATCGAGGGTCTTACCCAGCCACAGGTCCCTTCTGCAGCTCTGAAGCCCTAAAATCCACGACCTTCATGAGCTCTGCGGAAGCCGGTTTGATTCCGTGGGGACTTCCCCCTGCAGATGTCTGCTGGCCCTGGCATGGTTCGCGGCTGTGCTGGGTTTGGGGTGGCTGTGGTGGGAGCAGTTGAGAGACGCAGTGGATCACAGAAGCTGGCCAAACTGATGAAGCGTCCCAGTGAAGGTCGCTTAAGGAGCTGTCGATCCGTGGTGTCCCCGAGCCTGCTGCATCCTGCTCCTCTGAGGAATGGGGGAGAGAGGGGAAGGGATGGCCACCCAGCATTAGCCTCACTCAGCACCCAGAGCACAGCACTGTACCAGGTCACAAGAGGAAAACCAAGCCAAACCCAGCCAAACCCGGGACAGCCACAGGAAGCATCTCGTGGAATGTTTTGTCTGTTTGATTGCTGCCTGCGTTGGGAGCCTGAGCTGCCGTTTTTATACAAGTGCTAAAATTTATCACTTCTTACATCTCCTGCAAAGATATTTTTATTATACCCGATGTTTTCTCCCTCTCTTTTCTTTGTGCATAACTAATGGAACCTCAGAAACAGTAGCAGAGAAGAGAGGAGGCCAGAACAAAGGGAGCAAGGCATGTCCCGCGACAAGGGTGACCTCAGCCCAGCAGGAGCAGATGTCACTCGGGGAGGACACTCAGACACAGCCCCAGGAATGTGTCTCCCTCTCTGCACTGAAGCAGCACCCGGAGCCCATGGAGAATTGCGTGGGATGCACCAAAAAGTGAATTATTACAATCCTGTTAATTCTGGGTTGGCAGCAGGGCTGGGGCAGATCCCCTCACTCTGATATCACCCGCTGCAGCAGGTGACAGCTCTTGTGGTTGGAGTGCCAGGCAGCACATGGGCTGTCCTTAAGATGCTTAGTGGGGTTTGGGGGGTTTTTCCCCTCTCCTCCTGACTCCAAACTTTGCTTCCAGGGGTCTGGGCAGAGAGCTCGGGACTCCACGCCCAGGGGAAGGGAGCTGAAAAGCACCTGTATGTTCGTTCAGCATGTGTCAGGGTGTCTTCTCAGGCTCATAAATAATGAATGGTGTGGATCTGAGCCTTTCTCTCAAATCAGAACATCTAAACCTGGGTACTCGAAATGTAATTTGAGCTTCAAATTCGAAGAGCATCCATACTCCCATCTAATTTTAGATGTTAAACTTGTTCCCACCCGCTCCTTATAATCAGTGGAGATGCCTGAGTGTGCCTCTCTTCTGCTGACTCCAGAGCAAGCCTCGGGGTAGGCTGCTCCTGACAGCCCCAAAAGCAGGTGCCACGACCTTGGGCAGTAAAGGAGAGCTGTGTATTTCAAGCTCTTCAAAAGTCTGTCAGCTCCCCGAAGTGGGTGAAAGCAGACCATCTTCCTTTTTCCTCGCTTTTTGCTAACGATGCCTGTGTATTTTCACTTTTCGGTTCCCTCATTTGGCTTCAGTTCTGCCAGATGACTCATGTCAAAAGCTCATAAAACCTGCAGTAAACAGCCTACTGTTCATCAGAGCAGTCCTGGGAGCTCCTTCTGGGAATATGTTTCGGGTTGTTAATGTTCCAGCCCCGGGGGTGTTCCAGTACTGCTGCTTTCCAAATCGTTGGAAATCCTTGGGTGCCCCGTACTTTTGTTCTTCAGGGGTCTGAATGTGATGTTTGGGAATTAACAACTACACCCCCCCTTTCCTCTTGAAAGCAGTTCCTGCCCCCTGAGTCTGGCGTCCTTGGGACTTGAGCTGTTCCTCGTTAGTGGAGGTGTCCACGTAATCATGGCATGGTTTGGGTTGGAAGGGACCCCAGAGCCCACCTAGTTCCAACCCCCTGCTCTTTCAGCGGCTGGGTCTCCTCCTGATGTTCCCCCCGAGGCAGCTCACGCCGGAGCAGCCCTGGGAGCCGCAGCACCCGAGTAACACAGAACCCTCAGGAACCCAGATGGGAAACGCGGTGCGGGCTGCAGAGGCACCGCCTCCCGCGGTGTTCCCGACGCCTCCCGGCTGCCCGCGGACGCCCCCCGCTCCCTTCCACCCCCTCGCCCTTCGCTGAAACAGCCCTGATTTCAGGCTGACAAATACGTGTGGAAATGGTGCCGGGTGCTGAGGGACCAGCGTTTCTCTCATCTGGATAATTAACCTCTCAGCTGGCTGTGCAGTCGGATCTGAGCTCCACCGAGCTGGTAATCAAACCCTTCCTTCATATCCCCACACGTGCAGCTCAGGCGGGTCTGCGATTTGCACAACCCAACATCAAACACCGCTCACAAAGACGCTGGGAATTTTATTCTTTGCTCCTTTTTAAACCCTCCCTGGCTCTCAGAGATGGGGGGCGATTCCTGTTTTTACATAGGGTCATCTCCTCCACGTGGCATTAATTTGAATGAATTTGCATAAGGCGTTTAGTAGGTTTCTGGGAAGGCGAGAACTCGTTCAGGACGGAGCTTCCAAAGGAATCAGGGAAACTTCCAGGCCAGCGCTCCCGTTTTCCCTGGGCTCGTGGGGAGCAGCCCTGGCCGCACGGGAAGGGCTGCTCGTTCCCTGGGCTGGCTGTGGCACGGCAGCTGTGCGAGGCGGCAGCTGGATCGGACGGGCTCCTGCTCCCGGGGGCTTCACGCTCCGCAGCGAGCACGATCAGCCATGCCCTCTCTGGGCCGGGGCTGAGCTGGGAAGGAGGAGGAAATCCCGGAAAACAGGGAAAAGGCATCGCAGCTCAGCAGCTGTCGGGGCTTCCCCCGCTGCTCCTGGATGTCTGCTGGGAAAAGAGCGCTTCCATCGGTCTCTTCTTCCCAGCGGCATTTCAAAGCATGGAAGCTGGATGCTTTAGGGATGTTAAATAACAGTTCAGCGCTAGTTTTCATGCCGTGGCAGTAAGATGCTTGTTTTTCAGCTGAAAGAATCCCATTTTCCCCTCTTTCTGCTTGTTTCTCTGCAGCTCTTCCTCGTGCAAAATCTCCAAAGGATCCTTGAAGGGCGGACAGGAGGCCTGGAAACTGGTCCCCCCAGGGCCACTCCCCAGGCACTTTGGAAAAGGATGGAAAATGAGGAGGGAGAAGAAGGACCGGAGAAGGCCTCGGGGTGCCGGAATGTGCCATGCTCAGAGCAGCAGGAAGATGTTTGCAGGCAGCTGCTGCTGGGACAAGGGCTCCTGCTGCACATGCTCTGCTTCTGACGTAAATCCAAGGTTTTCCTTAAACTTCAGGTCCGAGCATTGCCAAGCACCGAGCAGAGGAGCCCCAGGAGGACACGTGCAGTCCCGCCAGGGTGTTGCCTGCCCAAAGCAAAGGGATGCTCAGGCCTTTCTCTCCTCTTTGTGCTGCACCTCAGCCCCTCCTCGGAAAACACCAGATTCCAGGGTCCGGCACTGTAGGAATGCCAGAAACAAAAATGTTTTCAAAAACGATTAAACAAATTAATGTCTTAAAGTCATTGGTGGCTTCTCTGCACTGTGTTCAGAGACAGCTTCCAGCTCTGGAAATCCCCAGGTGCTGTGGCTGGGAAAGGCTGAGGCGGGACAGGCTGCATGTGCCGGGCACGCCTCGCTCCTGCTCCCTTCCCTCGCCATCCCTTGGGGGCCACCCTCGAGAAGCAGCCGATGGCACAGCTGTCCCACCTCGGAACGAGGAGACCTCCTCGGAGTTTGCTGTCCCGAATCCACCCACTCATCGCGTCCATGTGGCTGCAGAGTCTGGGATAACTGGGGATGGGGGCGTTGGCTTTCCCCTTGAAACTTTCTGCTTTATAGATTCCTTTGTGAAAGGTCATTCGTAGCAGGCAGGAGGGTTCACAACCACACTGACGCAGCTTTTTAAAACACTGAAATGCAGGTAAAGCTTTGGGAGCCCACGGCGAGCTGTGAAGGGTTTATTTAATCTCGCCTTTTAGTATTTACACCATTTTACATCTGCCCGGCACCTGCAGCTCAGCTCAGGTGAAGTCACATCATCCCTTCTGCAGGCCGTGGTTTTTCACCTCCAGGCACAAGGGGTGTCTTTTGGGAAAGAAGGGAGCAGGGAATAGTCCCTCCCCTGGTGCCTGCTCCCTGTAGGAGCATCCCTGCCCGGGAACAGAGCTGAGTGCTGGACTGGTGCTGGGGAACTGAGTGGTGGGCACGTCTCCCTTAACTGCCCGCTCCAAATGCTCCAGTTTGTTGGGAATGCTGTCTGTCTGTCTGTCTGTCTGTCTGTCTCACAGGCTGAGGCAGTGCTTGCTACTTTCTCCTCATGCTGCTGATGTTGGTATTTAGAGAACAGGCACGAGTGGGGGTTTGCTCCTGTGTTTATGAACCTTGAGGGAGGACATTCACAGGTGCTGAGTCAGTTGCTGCTTCCTCGGCCCCTCTCCTATGGAATCACCCCCCTGCCAAGGGCAAGGGATCCTTTTCACCAGACCAAGCCCTGTCCAGCCTGGCCTTGGACACTTCCAGGGATCCAGGGGCAGCCACAGCTGCTCTGGGCACCCTGTGCCAGTCACCAAAGAGGATTTTGAGTGCAACGCAAGTAATAAATGTGCCAAGTGGGGAAGGGCATTACAGCCCTGCAGCAAAGCAACCCCACTGGTCTGTGGGGTTGGTCCTGGCTTTGGCTATTTCCAGCTCCCCGTTTTTGGCTGCCCCTCACACCTCCCGCGTCGCTGGGTTCCGAGGAGAGGCTGTGTGTTCCCAGTGAACACGTTCTTAAAACTGCAGCTTAAAACTTAAAGCTTTACAAACTTAAAACTTGGTGGGGTGCCCGTGAGCCCCCGCGGTGCCCACGTGTGCCAGGCCGGCAGTCTTCCCGCTGGAAATGCCCAGCAGTTACCGACCAAAACAATGCCAATCTGAATACAAACCTTTTTCAGGACTTCTCCTAAGTGCTGGCAAACAACAGAGCGGCTGCCAATTACTGCCATTGAAATTCGAATTCGTGCTAGAGCAATTTACTGTAGGGCTGAGCTTTCTTTAAAAACTGTTTTTATTTTCTCAATAGAAAGTTCCCCGAGGAAATCTCCGTGGTAACCAGAGATTACGTTAGGGGTCCTACGAAAATGTGCTGCTGGTTTTCATGGACTCTTGGAAGACAAAACGATCTTACCAGTGAAAAATCCTGATCTGTCAGTATCTTGCAAATGTTTCCGTCCAGGTGCTGAACTGAAGGGCTACTTCACTCCCAAAAGCAGGATTTTAAGGGTGGAATAGCATGAAGAAATGATGCTACTCCGACAGGCCGAAAGCACTGGTAAAAAGGATTGGAGGGGTTTAATTTGATGCGGAAACACCAACGGATTAAAAGGGAAATAACTTCTGGCTCTCAGTCAGAAAGACAAATCTCCGAGTGTCACCACTGAGGCGGAATGGATGAGTTTGCAGGTTCCAATCCTGAAGGCAGCGTGAGCAAGGAATTTAAAAATGGCCTGGCTCTTAGAGAGTGTGGCTCGTGCTGGATCCCCGCGCTCAGCATCAGCTGCCCCTCTCCACCCCACACCAGCGGCTGCGTGACAGCGGGGCTCCGTCTCGCCTTCATTTGTGGCAGAGGGCAGGGCTAGATGGGATACTGGGGAGATATCCTTGCCTGTGAGGGTGCTGAGGCCCTGGCACTGGTTGCTGAGAGTACCCGTGGCTGCTCCATCCCTGGAAGTGTCCAAGGCCAGGCTGGACGGGGCTTGGAGCAGCCTGGGATGGTGGAAGGGGTGGACCTGGATGAGCTTTGAGTTCTCTTTCAAACAAAACCAGTTTGGGATTCTGTGATTATGGTCAAAGCTCCTTCCCCTGACAATGGCTCAGCTGCTGGGAGTGTTAACTTGGGAACATTCGGCTGTCAGGAACCTCGGAAGTTACACGAAAATGCTTCTTTGCACTTGCAGAACCACCTCCCGTCCCGACGACAGGTGACTTTCTGCTTCCAGACTGCCGTGTTTCTGTGATTCTGTGATTATGGTCAAAGCTCCTTCCCCTGACAATGGCTCAGCTGCTGGGAGTGTTAACTTGGGAACATTCGGCTGTCAGGAACCTCGGAAGTTACACGAAAATGCTTCTTTGCACTTGCAGAACCACCTCCCGTCCCGACGACAGGTGACTTTCTGCTTCCAGACTGCCGTGTTTCGGTGAGGACAGAACGTCAAACACGCGTGTTCCCTGGCAACTGCTGGTTCCCAAACACCTGTAAGGACAGTTGCCCCATTCCTTGCACCAGCCGGGCATCCTGCTTTCCTGCAGTGCAGCCTTGGGAGGCAAACCCTGGGCAGGCAGCAGCACAGCTCCTTCCTCAGTAGCCCCAGTAGCCACACTGTGCTTCCCTGCCCGCCGGCACCACCCCTGGAGCACGGAGCCCTCAATCCTCTGCCCAGGCAAGAGCCTGGCACGCTGCCCTTCCCGAGGGACCGGGAAATACGGAGGCTTCAGAGCCACGTGAAACGGTGCCTGGTGCAGCAGGGGAGCCCGGGCGGGTTTTCCGCTGCCATAATAAGGAAAGCTTGCGGAGCGAAAGCAACCCCACTTTGGCAGCAGTGTATGGAGAGATGCTCTGGGAGCAGCTCTGCCCCGAACTCTTCTAGAGGGATTTACAGAAGGTTCTGGCAAATCCCGGGTGAATAAAGCTGGTCAGACCAGCTTTAAAAGCAGCTTTGGGCTGCAGCATCTTTCTAGGCAGCCTGGCATAGCTCTGGCTGGGGGAGCAGGAGACCTCTGATAGTGCCAGAAATGCTCTCTGTGTCCAAACAAGGAATGCTGGCTGGGCATTTACCAGGGAACAGTTACCAGGGAAAATTTCCCCTCATTTCTCCACCTTGTGCTGGTATCAGGGAAGACCCAGAGCATCACCTCTGGTTTTTCCCTTGAGGCAGTTTGCTCTCGGGCTAAATCTGATTCAGGCCCTCTGTGCCAGTCCCGGCTCCTCGTGCCTTGGCTTCTTGGTGCCAAAATGCAGAGAAGGAGCAATTCAAAGCAACTTGCTGATACGCTTCGTTCCAGCAGGGGTGCCTCTGCTCAGGCCCACGTCACAGATCCACGGAATCCCTTCTGCTCAGGCCCACGTCACAGATCCACGGAATCCCTTCTGCTCAGGCCCATGTCACAGATCCATGGGATCACTGAGGCGGAGCTCTGACAGAACCCGACAGTGGGCGCTCCTGAGGTGAACAAACAGAAAACTCTGCTGCGTTTATCCTGTGCCGGGAGGTAGCAGGGCAGCCTCTCCTCTCAGTTGCTCTGCTCTCCTCACAAGCTTCTCCAGCCCTCGGAAGCGTGGGATTTATTGTAGGTAAACCACAGAAGCTCTTTAAAGTGCTCCGTGCCTTGTTCCCTCGTTAGCACAAGGAACAGGCACTCCTGATGCCTTAATTATTCCCCTTGCCAGACTCTGGAGAGACCCAGCTTGTTCCCCTGCCAAATTCCAGGCTCCCTCCTTTCCCTTCCTCCCTCACTCCTTCCCCATCACTTTCATCTTGTATTTTCCTGCACTCAGAATAATGGCTGGCACCTGCGGTGAAACCAAGTTGGACTGCAGCGATTTGCAGGTGAAGGATGCCTGCTCCGATTCCTTTGTTTGTGAGGAGGGAACAAACCCCGCTGTTCGAGCACGGTGCAGTACAGACAAAGGTGGGAGCGAGGGCTGGCGCTGCTGGCGAGGCAGAGCTCCGTGGAAGCAGGCCTGGAAAGCAATCCATCACACTGGATCCCGGGGCTTTCTGCATTAATGGGCAGCGCCGGAGCCGTGACTCACTGGACCACCGCTGCTGGCATCTAAAAATACCTCAGGAGAACATTTCAGATGGGTATTGCAAGTGAGTCACTCTTCCCACGAAAAGGGCTTCGGGAAGAGTTTGTGTACTGATGGAAATGACTCTCATCTCCAGGGCAGAGGTTTTTAGGGAGCACAGAGGCCTTGGTTATCCCACGGCATCCATCCCAGCTGCTCCAGGCTGGCTGTTACCCCGGGCCCTCTGTCCTGGGAGGATGAGAACCTAATTAACATGGAAGGCGAAGGGATCAATAACCAATAGAAAACCAAATACTAAGAACTGTGTAGCTTGGGACTGATGAACACCGAACCAATGAATTTCTCTGGGTTTTGACTGTATGTGAAAAATCTAGTCAAGAATTATGTGTGATGGGATGATTTTCTCTGCACAACATAGGCAATGTGTGGATGAAATGATTTCTGTTGCACATCCTGGCCAGAATAAAGTAATGCCTTGGTTCTCTAACTCTCAAAAATGTTATTGGAGAGCTTCTGTTTTTCCCAGAGTTTCGGTGACATCCTCGGAGCAGGGCCATGAACAAACCTGGACCAGCAGAGGGATGTTCCTCACAGTCACAGCCTCTCCCACGGGCTTTTTCCTGAGGGGATTCCAGTGCAGCTCACGCCTCTCAGCGTGGGCAGCTTGAAGATCCCACTGCTCTCCAAGCAGGGAAGCTCCTGGGACAGACGGTCCTGGATTTTGAGCCCTAGGAGCTCATCTGCTGCCCAGCAGTGTGGCCACCTCCATGGGCAAACAGGGGTTTAAAGTGGAGGTTTAAACCCTGCTTGTACTGATAAAAAACCAGAGTGTCCCGTGATCCCAAGGGAGACTCCTGCCCGGTGCCAGAGGGGCTGTGGGTAAGTTGCTCAGTTTCCTGAAGCCCTCCCACAGACTGTGTGGAGCAGCTTCGGAGGCAGGCAGGGAAATGCCTGCTCAATTCAGGCAGCCCCATTTCCTCCTGTTGCATTGCTCCTCCTGCCCAGGAGCCCACCGCCTGATAATCTGCTCTTGGAGTGCTAAAATCTGCTCTTGGAGTGCTACATTCTGCTCTTGGAGCGCTAGGCACAGCTTTGGGAAGGGCAGTTTTTCTGTGCCGCTGCTCACAGGGACTTGTTTGAGCCCGGTGCTCAGCCTGGACAGTTCTGGAGCTCCGAGCACGGTTTACCGTGTTATTTGGTCACTTTCTGGCATTACTCTGTTCCTTGGAGATTACATTCCTTTTCAAAATAGCTCCAAAATGAAACACTGCTGTTTTCTTCGAGTTTTTATTGTGGGTAGGAAAAGAATGGGATGGGTTGGGATCTCGCCTGAGGCAGTTTGTTAAGCACAAGGAGAAGGCTTATAAACAAAAGGACAGTGACAGGCTGGAATAAGGCTTGGGGCAGATTTAACAGCAAATTCAGTAATTTTTTCCAAACATTAGGAGACCTTCTCAATCTCTACAGCTACTTGAAAGGAGGCTGTGAGCCCAGGTGGGGCTCAGCCTCTTCTCCTGGGTAACAAGTGGCAGGGAAAGAGGAAATGGCCTCAAGTTGTGTCGAGGGAGGTTTGGGGGAGGTATTGGGGAAAGCTTTTTCACTGACAGTGTTGTCAAATCCTGGAACGGACTGTCCAGGGCAGTGGTGGAGTCACCATTCCCGGAGGAATTTAAAGGATGTGTAGATCCAAAGTGACCCAAAAGAATGCCTTTCCCACGGGTCTGGGTTACCTTGCCAAAGCTTTGGGGTTACTGCACCTGCACAAGGCTGCAGCCCCAGAGTCCTGCCACGAGGATGTGGTGGGGAAGGTGGCCCGGGCAGGGCCAGGAGGTGGCTGCTCTCTGCCTGACCTTGATCCCCGCTCTGCTCCCTCCCCTCTGCCCAGGAGCCGGGGGGTGAGACCAAAGGGTCTGACTTCCATGTCAGAGCCCTCGGACACTGCCTGGAGAAACCATTAGGGGTAAAATGAGGGGCCAGCACACACAAATACGGCAGCTGTGCAGAAGTCCCCTTATGTGGCTGGCTGGCCTGGAGCAGAGCTAGCACAGGGATCCCTGTACTCATTTGGGCTGCTCCCCGTGCTCCCAAGCACCGGAAATGTCGTTTGTTCCTTGTGGCAGGGTGTAAACACTCACCCTCTGCTTCCTGACCCCACCACTGTGATCCATGTGCTTTTCCAGCCGTGCCTACCGGCCATGGAAACACACATCAGCCTGAGCGGATCTGTTTTTCCTTTACAAACACATGCATTTAGTCCTGGGAAGTGGGACAGGGAAGAGGGATCCTGGAGCTGCAGGGCAAACGAGCGCATCCCTGACAAGGCTTCAGGCATGTCGGTTATTGGAGGCAGCGCAGATTTCAGGTCATCATACCTTTGCTTCTTACAATAGATTTGCTGCCTCTTCTTTGGTGCCAAACAGTTTTTGCCGCGAGGAAAACAAACCCAAAGGTGAGTAATGGCTCTGCCCTTCCTGAGGGCTGTTTCAATTGAGCAGAGACGATTAACGGGAAAAGGGAAACTTAGGAAATTTTATCAGCAGTATTCCTGGGGCCAGCCTGTGAGCGAGCAGGGATCAGGTGCTCCTTTTCTGGATCCATTCTACTGCTTTTGAGCAGTTACGTTGTTGTCTCACCAGATCCTCTTTTTTTTCCCTTCCTGCTTTTTATTTTCCACTGTGCGCAGTGCTGGAACCTGCACTGAGGCGAGCAAAGTGCTCTGCCACTCCCTTCACCTGGGAGGGTCTGAATTCACCCCTGCTGCAGCAGGCCAAGCTGAGGACGGGGTCTGGTCAGAGAATCCTACTGTTTGAGCCGCTCCCGGAACCCATCCATCGTGTTTGGACAGAAAGCCCCTGGAGCTAGCTGCCCACGTGGAAGCCAGGCCAGCAAAGCCCAGTCCCTGCTGGTCTGGTCGCAGGGTGCTGGTGCCCCAGCTGAACCTGCTGCTCCATGGCTGGGGCTGTTTCTCCTCGTCCCTCTCAGCAGAAGACACGCTCTCAGGTCCCAGCTCTGTGCACTCAGGGGATGCGGAGCCTGCTGAAAGTCTCTGCCTTTGCTACCGCAGCTGGCATTGCGTGGGCAAACCAAACCGAGGAATTAGCCAAACCAAAGTGGGGAGAAGAGCCACAGGTATCACTACAACCCCGATGGGCAGCTCAGCCGCCTCTCCGTGAGGAACAACCGCAGATGTGCGGGACGAACACCTCCGGTGCTTCCCGAGGCAGCCCGGCTCCGACTGCCGGGCGCTGCTGCGGGGAGCGGGCTCGGGATGCAGCCCTGCCCTGCTGCCTGCCCCGGCCAAAGTAAGGAGGTGATGCCGTGGCTGAGGCTCGGTGATTTCCCCCTGGCTGCCCCGCTAATGGAGCTTCCCAGCAGCTGTGGCTCTGCCGGCTGCCAGACCCTCGGTGGCTTCTGTGGGACACTGTGCTGGCACACTCTGCTCTCGGTGCCCAAAAGCAGAGCGAGTTCCTCAAGCCCCCGGCCCCGGGCAGAGCCCATCCTGACGGGGAGCTGGTGCCTGCTGCTGCCGCTCTGCCCACCCCTGCCATGCCCACGGCCCGGGGACACCGAGCGGGGACAGCACTGGCTGCACCCCAGCCTTTACGTTCCCTGACCAGCCAGAGGTGCTGTGGAATCCCCAGCAACCCCAGCCGGGAGCTGAGGGCTGAGGGACTGAGCACAATGTTCTCCTGCCTTTTCACTGAGGGATTTCCTATTCGGGCCTGCAGAGAGGTTTTGGAGCTGCAGCGCTCATCCCTATCCCTTCCCTCCGCTAAAGCTTGCGGAACACGAGGAATGAGCCCTGCTTTGCGAATCTCGCAGCCCTCAAGGCAGCCCCAGGATTCGGGGGGCTTGACTCATAATTTCTGCATAGCTGGGGCTGGCAGCTCAGCATTTAATAGCTGAGTGTCTGGAGGACTGACTATAAAAAGTCATGTTTAGATTTCTGCAGCATTCATCATTTATTTGAGAAAATACAGCAGCAAGCGTGTAGGCAGACCCAAATATGGCAATTGCTCCTTCATCTCTGTCCCAGACAAAGGAGGTATCTGGGTTCCTTTTTCTCACCCTGACCCACACCTGACGCCAGGGGTGCATCTATTAAGGCTGTTCAACAGCCACCATTAGCTACTGAACTCACGGAAAAGCAGGCCTAGCAATTAGCAGTTTAATGCCAGGAGCTTGGGAACATTCTCCTGTTTTGTCTTTGGTTTGTTTTCCTTGTCTATGTAAGTGGGTTGCTTAAGCTGAATTTAACATACATGGGGTCAGTCCTCTCTGATTGAAAGCTGTGTTAATACTGTTTAAGTTTGGAAATGACTGGAGGTAAATCAAATTTAGGTCATTTTGCTTCTGAATAAGAACTTGCATTGAGGGATTGAATGCATTTTAACTAATCCACTTAAAGTCAAGCAGTGACTTAATTTAGGTTATTTTTCCTGAGCAAGTCTGTCTAGGTAAGACCTCGCACTGCTTTCCAGCCCACCCTGCTTCACTCGGGCAGAGCGGTGTGGCACCAGCAGAATTAAATCCATGTACACAGAGCAGAGTGCTGGGCTCCAAAGTGTGAAATTAAATACAAAGTACGTATTTGGGAGAATGAAGTCGCGGTCTGGATGAGGTTTTATTTCTCTCCTTTCCAAACAGCCAGCAGAAATACAGCACCTATCTATCTGGGGGAAAATACAGTACACTGGACGAGAGTTTGAAGCAAGTCCGGAGACTGTCTTTGCTGTCCCTGAGGCAGCACGCAGTGCAGCAGCTGGGTAAGGGTCTCAGGTGATTTTATGGTCCCACCTGCCTTGAAAATACTTCTTTATCTGTTTTTTGTGAAATACCGTGTCCTGATGAGTGTTAGCCTCTTGCACGCGGTGTTTGCGTGGCAGGCTGTTAGGGGTCACCCAGGAGAACTGGGGCTCGTTTGTCACCGGAACAAAAGAGAGCACGGGTGAGCGATGTGGCCGCCTTCCCTCTTGGTGGGGTTGCTCATGCGGGAAGTGGTGGAAGTGCTGTCCCTCAGGTAAGCAGAAGTTTTGTTTGGTAGCGCAAGCAAGTGGAATCCTGGATGTTTGAGTTCGGTTGACCACAAATTAACCCATCTCTCCCTCTTTAACGGAGGGGCTGACTGCGCTGCTTTCCCAGCACCGCTTCTTTACGCAGAATCACTTGGGTAGGGAAAGCCCTCTAAGAACATCAAGCCCAACCATTCCTCCAGCGCTGCCAAGGCCACCACTAACCCGTGTCCCCAAGCGCCACATCCACACGGCTTTTAAATCCCTCCAGGAAGGGGACTCTGACACTGCCCAGGGCAGCTGTGCCAGGGCTGGACAGCCCTTTCCACGAAGATGTTTTTCCTAACACCCGACCTAAACCTCCCCTGGTTTAGAAGGGGTTCTTGAAGCCGTTCCCTCTTTGTCAGGGCTTTCCTGGCAAGTGCCATCCCCGGGCAGCTCGGTGCCATGACCCTTCGGAGGGAAGGGACCAGCTTGTGGGAGGTGTTACATGAAACAGGACTTGAGGAATAAGCCCAGGGCTGGTGTACTTCCCTGGCTGGCAGCGGACCCTGTTGTTTGGGCTGGATGTGCTGGCTGTTTCCTGCTGGCCGCGATAACGTGTCGGGAATTGGGAACGGCGGCGTTCGCCGGCTGGGAGCCAGCCTGGGATTATCAGCTCCTTGCAGGGCTGCTGCCCTCTTCCCTCCGGCTAAAAGTGCCAGAGGCTTGTGCTGAGTGCTGAAAACGTGCTGGTAACAGGCACTCCTGAAAACAGAGCAGAACTTTTGCACTTGGGTATTAATTTCTGAGAGACTTTGAAAATATAATTTAATTTTACGATAAAGATTTAAAATAAATTTGGATAAATTACAGATACATTTACGCCTGAAAACTGGTGTCAATCTAGTTAAAACAGTAATGTGTGTCAGAGCGTGGGGTCTCTGTAGTTGTTCTACGCAGGCCAGGCCACGCCAGTTCGGAAGGTGACAAAGTGTCGCTCTGAACTGTCACCTGCTGACATCCGAAGCACACGGTGTGTCAGCACTTGGGCAAATGTTTTGGCTAAATTAGGTGTCGTTGAAGAGCCAGCGAAGAGCTTGCTTCTTTCTTTCTTTCCTCCCTGACATGCACATGAACACTGGCCGTGAGACCCTGGTATTTGCTGTGTCTGAAGTGCTGAAGGACTCCGTGAGTCCATAAGCAATGGGGAGCTGTTTCACCAGCACCGTACAAGAGCTCTCCCACAGCAGCTCTCTCTCCCCACAGGGATGTTTTCGGGTGGCTGTGCTGGTTTGCATTACGCTGACGCCTCACTAGATGTCTCCAGGAGCAACCGGTGTGCTCCGAGATGCATCGCCTGATAAATCCGAGACTGGAATGGGGCTGGAACCGAGTCCCAGCAGGAGCTGGCCTGCTTGCATGCTGCCACTGCCTCGTCTGGAAATGAGAGCCAATCTCTGCAGCACCAGTGGTCTTCTAACCTATTTGGGCTTTGTTGCTGAGAACCGGTGACAAATTCTGTCACGAAACACATTTATAGGCAGAGAAGTCAGGGCTACTCTGGGCACGGGGAAACATCCCACGGAACTCTCTCTTGGTCTTCTGTCAACCCGGGCACGTTTCACTCACAGTTCAGGATGCCAGTGAAGCCTCCTACGTAAACTACTCCCCCATCATCTCCTATATCTGGAAATGGAGAAAAAAAATGGTGAGCAGTAAACCGTCTCTCTGCTCACAGCAAGGACGATCACAGCTTCCTTCCAGTGACTTTAATTAAGCTACTTCAGCTGGGCCAGTAAGTTCAGCTCACTCAGCCAAGCAGCAGCATCTCTTCCCCTGGTAATTGTGAATTATCTCATGGAGCTGCAGCAGAGCACTCCGATTGCATCAGCTCGTGTGTGAAGTGCTGATGAGCTGGTTTCAGATACGGACCCGCAGACTGTCCCAGGGATCTCTGCCTCGTACAGGTCCTTCCAGTGCAGGGGGAACAAACAGTCCCCGGCGCTGGAGGCTCTTGCACCTCTCCTGCAGACCGTGTGCTTCTCTCCTGCTGGCAGTCGCCCTTTCCAGCCTTCTCTAACTCCGGGCACACTGCCGAGAGGGTGGAGGGGAAGGAGGAGAGGCAGATTTATCTGCTGTCCGAAGGGAAGTCACAAAGAGTGGCCTGGGAGAGGCCACTGGAATCACCCCAGGGCAGCCACCTCTGCAGAGCTGAGGCGATGGAGACCCCGGAGGGCAGCGCTGCTCGCGGGCTGGTGCTGCTCGGTTCCTTATGAGAGACTCGGGGACGGCCGAGCACGCCCCTGGCAAGCCCGGGGACATTGCCAGGCTGGGGGCCAGGCCGGGGGGCAGGAAGGTGGCAGGGCTGCCGTTTGGGGAACGAGGAGGAGCGGCGGGCCGGCAGGAACGGAGCGCTGGTGTGCGGGACGGGCGGGCACAGCCGCTCCCGTGCGCTGGCCATGGCATCCTCCGCAGCACGCCGGGCTCCCCGGGAGGAGCCAGCCTGCTGAGCCGGGGCTGCGGGGACACGATTCCCAGGGCAGGTCCTCGCCCGCCTGCGGCCCCATCCGCGTGCCACGAGGCCCGATGCATCAGCAGGAGCCGGGTGCCGCATCCCAGCCCGCGTCCGGAGCGCCGGGGTGCCGCTGCCCGGCGTGGCCAGCGCTGCCACAGCAGCTGGAGGCAGAGGAGAGCTCCCGTCCTGAGGGGCTCATCAAGCCCTCGTGTTTAACGAGGAATTAGCGGTACTGGGTTAATGGCCGGACTTGATGGCCTCGGAGGAGTTGTCCAAGCTAAATGATTCTGAGGGAGCCACGGGAGAGTCCGAGAAAGGCAGGAAATAGAAGGTGCTTTCACACAGCCTGAGGGGAAAAACTTGTACGAGCAGCCCCCAGGATTCACTGTCTGCAGGGGTGGGCCTTGGGGACGGGGACATGAGGAAGGTGGGGGCAGAGGCTGGCATCCCGCCAGCGTTGCTGGCCTGGGATGGTGCTTTTTGGAGGCCAGCAGCCCCCACAGGCAGGCCGCTGCGGAGGAGTCCTGCAGTAAAGGGGGGCAGAAGGATCAGTGATGACCCAAGATTTATATTACATTTCACGATCGTTCTTTGTTTTCTCAGACTTTTACAAGCTGTAAACTGTGAACTCTGGATATACCAGTGTTAGGATTCATTCTGACACTGCTATTCTCAGTATTTACACAGCTACCCATCCTTCTTCTGCATTTCTGACATTTTTTTGGCTTCAGAAGCATCTTCCCGTGGCAAAAGGGTCCTCCAGGGCAATTTCACCGCATGTAATAGGCTTTCATTTGCATTTGTTTTGAATTTTCTGCCCTTTAATTCTATTAAATGCTGCTGTTTTCCAGTGCCATAAGGCAGGTAGAAGAGCAGCTCTTTCCTATGGAGCAGTTGTCATTCCCCAGCCTTTCCCCAAGGCGCGATGCACAGGGACACACCAGCAGCCCGCCCCGTGCCCGCAGAAGGGGAGGGGAGCACGGGAGGACGGCCCATAAGGGGACGCAGAATCACTCTGTTTGTAAACCTGATCGTTTATTTGAGAGCAAACAAGCTGCTGCTGAAAGAAAAAAAGGAAAGAGCCATCCCGAGGCATTCAGCAATGAGCTATGCAAGACACAGCCTCAAACCACAGGAAGCCCTGATATCCCATGAAGTAATAAATATTTTTCTATAAATACCAGCGTTTTTATTGCCTCTTTCATCCAGAAAGAACCCTAGCTGGCTTTTATGCTCTGCACACTCAATTTGGTAATTGCTTCTCCTTGCCACTGAAACGCAAGGTATTCCCAAAGATTCACCAGTAGCAGAGGGTTAAGCACAGGGACAAGCAGCTCCAACGGGGGAGGGCTGTCCTGCTCCATCCTGTCCTGCCACTCTGGCTCCCACCCCGCTGGCCTCGGTCAGAGAAAACAGCACCTAAAAAGAGGGCTGCAGGAGAAGGTACCTCCAAGCCTCACAAAGGGACAGATACGTATACATGTGCAAACACAGGGTATGCTGTTTCTTTAGTCCGTTTGTTCGGGCGCGTGTTTAATTGTGAATCGAGAAGGGAGGACATGGAAAGCTTCAGAAAAATCTGTCTAAGAAAGGGCGCAGACCAGAAAAGGAGCGAGGAAGCTGGATGCTGCCACCTTCCTTTAACCACCAAAGACCCCAAACCCCTCTGGCAGAAGGCGAGCCAGAAGTCAGCTCTGTCACAGCCCCGTCTGTCTTCCTAGAGAGCTGGAGCGTGGAGAGTGTGTCCCCCCTGCTCCCTCCTGTGCAACAGGCCTCCTGAAACCCTGAGCTCACCACAAGCCTGTAAGCTGAAACACTTTTGCTCAAGTTTTTCAGAGAGAGGAGAGAGCTGCCAGCCTTCAGGAGGGGGACACCCGGCTTTATCCGAGGCTATGACCTTAAGCTGTTTTATCTAAGCAGATGCAGACTTACTTAAATGCTCCTAAATAAAATGGGAACAGGCGTAGCCTAAACTACTGTAAACTGTTTTTACATGAAAATCACATCACCTGGGCAGCATTTTGAACCACCCTGAACCTGGAGCACGAGTGAGTGCAGACTGAGAGGAGGAGGTCTGTCATTGCCGCGTGTGGCAGTGCCGGGAGCCGGCCAAAAGCATCGCTCCTTCGGCTGCCGGCCACCAGCTAGCGGTGACATCCTGGTGCACGCACACTCCCTGACCTCCCTCGGGGCACGGCCGGTTGGATTCGCTGAAGCCAGCTGATTCAGATGGGTAACTCCTGCTACGTGGGAGCAGGGCAGGATCACTCAGGCAGGCTGTCTGCTCACTGAGCAGGCGGGAAGGAGAGAGCAGTGGCAACCAGCAGCGCATTTAATCGCGTCCTCTCTGCGGTTTGCAGAGGACATGTGTGTGTGTGTGTGTGTCTCTCCAAGGTTTGTGGGTCAGACAGCTGGTTTAAGCCAGCCCCTCTTACCTCACAGAAGAGGAGCAACCGTGCCGAGCTGCCCTCGCTGCTGCTTTTAACCTGGAGCTGGAGCTGTGCTCGGCCACGGCCCTGGCACCGAACCGCTCGGAGAGGGCAACAAGCAGCCAACGCGTTCAGCAGCGCACGCCTGAGGTGAAGGGCGTGGCTTTCTGCGTGGGCAGACTGGCAGGGAGGGCACAGGAGCTGGAAAGGAAGGGCCCCGGACTGGAACCCAAGGCAAGGAACCCTCCCACTGTCCTTTGAGACCCACCCGGAGTGCCGGAGGTGGGTTCTGCGTGTGTGGAACGCAGCAGCAGTGAGACTTGGTGGTTCTGCTGCGCAGGTGGTCTCTGCTGGGCAGCACTGCCTGGCCCCAGGCTCATGGTGCCCCTGTCCATGTTTGGCCAAGGCTCCAGGGCCGCTCTCGAGTGTGGCCCCCTTCAGCCCTTTGAACAGGCTTGGGGTGCTGCCCGCCAGCTGGGGATTGCCCTCCCTGGCAGCTGGATTCTGCCTGGCCAATGCGGATCGATTGTGCTCTGCTTGAATCCCAAGTATTTTTCTCCAGAGCTGAGAGCTCTTTGTGAGCATAATCTGCAAGTCCAAACAGAAGAAGATCTCTGTTCAGTCTGAAAAGCAGAGCTTGGCGTGGCTCGCAGGGGAAAACGCCAAGTACACGAGGGCCGTTCGCTCTCCTTGCAACAGTCACGGCTGCTCCCTAGCTCGGCTAAGGCACATCTGGCTGTCATCTCTGCACATCTGTATCCCGTGATTCACGCAGTTTTCTCCCAGTGCTTTGTGTGGCTTTGTGCTGTGGAAAGAACAAAAGCGCATCTTTCTGCCCCTCTGAGAGCCGGCTCTGTGGGAGCCTTCCCAGGGCCCTCACGGAGCAAGGGGACCTCCTCTGGAGCCTCTGCGGCCCTCCGCGGAGAACGCTCTACGTGGCAGCAAGCGTGGAAGACGGTGGCAGAGGTGACACAAAGCAAACTCTGTAAAGCTCAGCAGCATGTTAGTCACGTCTGGTCTTCAGCAGTTGGGGTTTTTTTTCCTCGCAGAAGACTCCTGCAGAAGATAAATATAGTGTTTCTTTCGGAAGAGTAACATCCACCGCGAATCCCCTCCTTCTGTTTCCTCCTGCAGACGGAGCCGTTCAAAGCCTGTTCCACCCACACACCGGTTTATCGGTGGGAGAGGAGAGGGAATTCTCCCGTCTTACGCTCCCCAGAAATGGAGATGTTTCAGGACGTCACTGTGCTAGTAAGGCATTTGCTAACTTAGCTTTAAGTTAACTTTAACTTACCTTTAATTTCTGAGTGGGAAATTTGTTCCTAAGCTTTGCAGGCTTCCCAGACAGTCCCAGTCTCAATTCCCAAGACAGTGAGCTCCCACCTAGTGTTTACAAGCAGCCCTGCAATGGGACCAGAGGAGGCTTGTGATGGAGGCGTGAGTAATGATTTTGAGGTGACTCTCAGGGTCACATTTTCAAGAAGCTACAGACTTCAAAGGGACATTTAAATTTAAAGGGAGTGTTTTGGGAGCACTGTCACAGTGCTGTGTCGTGTCAGCAATGGGGACTTTCACCCCCAAACCCCTCTCACCCTTCAGTGGGTCGACTGCTTTCCCACGGCATCAATCAGGGCCAGCAGTGGGACGGTCAGGATCTCGTTCCTCTGTTGGAGTGACTCGCTGTAGCGTTTGACAGCGCTACAGGTTTCAGAGTTGTTTACCATGGGATAAAACCTGCCCTGCCAGCGGGAAGGGAGTGTATCCTACCCGGAAAAAACACAAACCAAAACAAAACACTTCTTCCATAGCTACATCCTAGGCCAGTTGTCAGCTCCATTCACTGCCTGGGTGGGAGCTGGCTCTGCCTGTCCCGGGCCAACAGGGACACCAGCGCTGCTAAAGTTGGGCGTAGGAGCACACGCAGCAAATGTGCAAGAGCAGAGTTGGAAACCAACATCCTGGTCAAGTTCAGAACTGGCAGAAACCCTTTCAGGAGAGGGTGGGTGCACATAATTCATCGCTGCCTCCAGAATGAGACTGCCTTTAATGAGAAAGGCTGGTAACTAACCAAAAATACTGACAATGATAGTTACTTTCATTTCAGTCTGTGTCCAGCAGGCCATGGCAGCTCACGGGCAACAGTCGGACCTTAGGAGCAGAGGTATTCCTTCTGCTCTCCTGCTCATCTCAGCTGAAGGTGGCTCTCCAGCCAAAAAGGAAGATCCACCGTGTAACTCCGGGGCCCTTCCTGGATAATGGTGTCTCTGCACAAGTGTGGGCCCTGAAGAGGCAGCTGTTCCCTTGTGTGTGCACAACACTCCGGGTCCAGCACAGCCTGTAGGTAAATGTGTGTTAAAGTTCCAGTAGCGATTACGACATGACATGGAAAGAGGGAAGAACCGGCCCAGTTTCTCAAGCCCGGGAGCCCCAGCAGAGGAGGGCTGGAGCGGCTGTGGCAGAACAGGTGCCACAGCTCCCCAGAGGTGTGTGAGACCGGGCGCCAGGGTGACCAGCAGAGCGATGGGAAGCAAGAGGGCTCGCACAAGACCAGGCTGAAGGGCAGGTGGGGCAGGCGGCTGCTCACCCAGCCGAAAAGTTCAGGGCGGAGAGTAAGAAAGGGGGGAAAAACCCCCAACCACCCCCAGCGAGAAACCTCCCGGGTGTCTGAAAGGCGCAGGGATGGCAGCGAGGGCTGCCTGCTGCCGTCACTGCGAGCACTGCTGAGGGGTCACCAGCGCGCTGGGGCTTTTCTGCTGTCAGACACAGCACGGGCGGTACAGGCTGTAGCCCAGCAGACGATGCCGAGAGGTCCGGAGCGCCCCTGGGGTGGCGGGAGGTGCGATGGCTGCGATGGCTGCGATGGAGCGATGCCCAGCGCAGGCCAGGCGAGGCGAGGCGAGGCCGGGCCACGCTACCCTCGCCCCTCCCCGCCCAGGAACCTGCGGGCAGCGGGCACCGCGCCGGGGCCGCGCTCGCTCTGCGCGCCGGCCGA